>PVJN01000502.1:0-199135 GCA_004026805.1 Lasiurus borealis
TTTTTTGTTGATTGTCTGATTCTCTGCTTTCATCTTCCACATGTTAACACTGCAGATGGATCACCAGAATTCTCATTTCATATCACACGGTATTTTATAAAGTATCATATTTTAAAAAAATATTAGCTTGTAAGAACATATAATAAATAACTTCAAAATGCAATGAGTATTTAATTTTAAAGTGTGCCTTTAACATTTGTGTAAAACGTTTTTTGTACTTGTTCAATAGAAACTTATCTGGCCACTGGGTAAAGCTAGCAATAAAACTCCTGGTCTGCAATGTGTTAACAAAATGGCTGCAGCTTAACTAAGATCACATGTTCCTTCTCTTTAGCCTCCCTGGAATGGCATGGATCTAGTTCACATTATTCATGGCCATCCAGCTTCTGTGTTTTTGAGTGTGGGCTTTAGGCAGACAAATATGTCATATGTATACAACAACTTTATTTTATATTGCTATAAATTTATTTTACATTTGTGTGGTTTATTTTAATTTTTCACTCATGAAACTAAATGTATGAAAACTTTCTCACTATAGAAATTCTAATAATATTAAACTATATTAAGTAAGAAAGCCTTCTTTTACTTTCCTAATATAATTATTGTCCTTAAAGGGATTAATTCATATACTTATTGTGGTGATTATTTCATTTTGTACTATTTTATATAATAAAATATTCAAACCTATGGGAAATATAATAATAATTGGTTAAAGATTATATAAATTTTAAACAAACCAATTATAGAAATTATCATCCAGCCCAAATTAGTTTTATCAATTTACAGTATTTTCTTCAGGCATATTTTTTAAAGACAAGAAATAAATTTAGATACAGATGAAGAACTCTTTGAAAGTTCTTCTAATATGAATCACTTGCTTCTCTCCTAAAATAATCCCATCGGGATATTGATATATATCCCTCTTCCAATGATGTACTAGTTTTCTCCCAGGTACATGTGCATTTTAAGATTTAAATACATATTAAACTAAACATTAATTTTTAGATTTAGTGACATTGACACAAATATTGGGTGTAAATAATGCAGATTTTTTTCAAAATATGGAGTTACACATATGTTGATATATATGTGATTTGATATATATGCTATTTTGTTATATTGACAGCAAGCTTTAAAACTTTATATGTCAAATTTTCTGAAGGTGTTAACATCATAGATCTTTTTACACTTAAAAATGTTGGACTTCGTGCCAAAAAAAAAGAGCATTTGTGGAAAGTTTTAATTCATTACTTTATTTTGGAAAAAAGTGCTGCTGAAAGCTTCAAGAAGCTAATGGTGAACATGCTCCATCTCAAGATACTTGTGAACCCTGGTTTAAATGCTTTAAAAGTAATTATTTCTATATGAAAGATAAAGAATATTCAGGTCAACCGAAAAGTTTGAAGACCAACAATTATGAGCAATATTGGATGAAGATGCATGTCAAACTCAAAAACAACTTGCAGAAAGATTAAATGTTGCTCAGCAAACAGCAATGGGAAAGATTTTACAAGCAATGGGAAAGATTTTAAAGGAAGGACAATGGGTACCACATCCACTGGACAAAAGACAAATGGAAGACCGTAAAGTCATCAGTAAAATGTTGCTTCAATGGCACGAAAGAAAGTCTGTTTTGCATGAATTGTGATTGGCGACGAAAAGTCATCTGAAATGCACAAAATCATGGGTTGACCCAGGTCAACCATCAACATGAATTTCAAGGTCAAATCATTTCAGAAAGAAGACAATGTTCTGCATTTGGTGGGATCAGGAAGGTGTGGTGTATTATGAGCTTCTAAAACCAGGTGAAATCATTAATACTGATCGCTACCGACAACAAATAATCAATTTGAACCACATTTTGATTGTGAAATGACCAGAATGTTCCAGAAGACACAGCAAAGTAAATTTGCTTCATGATAACTCACCATCACATACTTTAAAACCAGTTAAATATATGTTAAAAGATCTTGCCTGGAAAGTATTAACCCACACAGTATTCACCAGAACTTGCTCCTTCAGATTACCACTTGTTCTAATCAATGGCACACACACTTTCTGAACAGCACAGCACTTCAGAAAGTAGGAACAAGTAGAAACTGGGTCTCTGAATGGTCTGCCTCAAAACAAGAAAAGTTCTAATGGGACAGTATCCACAAGTTACCTGAAAGATGGGGAAATGTGTAGCTAGCGATGGACATTCCTTGAATAAAGCACTTTTGATGTTTCTCTTGAAATTACCATGTTTTCTTTTATTACAAAATCCACCATTATTAACCGGTACACCTAGTAAATTCAGTCCATCGACTTGAAATACTGTAGCATATATAGCTGTGTAATTACATCAAATATATATTCTCCTTCATTGTCAATACATGTTTAGATTGTTTATAATGTTCACTTATTTAAACAATCTTGATATTATGAAATTGCTCTCAAAGTTGGTGCATTTATTTAAATTCATACCAGCAATTAATGAGAGTTACTGTTTACTCTCATATATATATATATATATATATATATATATATATATATATTTTGTGTGTGTGTGTGTGTGTGTGTGTGTGTGAATCTTATAGATATCACTTTAAGTAATTACATTTTATGGTAATTTTACAAGAGAAGGTTAGTACTTTTTTTGGCCATATGAATTTCCTCCTCATGAATTCAAAACCTTTGCTTGTTTTCCATATTTGTTGTTTTAAATTATTCTTACTGAGTTATATAAGCTATATGTATTTGATGGCTGTTAAATCCTAATTTCCCAGGTTAAAAATAATTTTATACAAATTGTAGCTTTTCCTTTGTATTTCCCTATGAATTTTGTTCTTTTAATGATGTTCTTTATGCTATTGAAGTCCGACCCACCAATCTTTTCCTTGATGGTATGTCTCTTGCTCCTGTGTGATACAATCTAGCCAGTAGAGTCTGTCCTCTTTTTTCTTATTTACATTCCTGCTTTCAATGCTTGTGCCCATTTCTCCATTCTTATGATGACACACCCATGGTCATAATTACATACAAATGGATTTCTTTTTCTTCTTATTTTGTCAGTTGCCTAACTCATACATGGAAGTAACTATAGCATTTAGCAACAGAAAAAGCAGAGGTTCACCAATTACCTGACCAATATTAATGGCTTCCCTAACATGTTCTTAATTGGCATAAAAGAGACTGAAAGTTATTAATTTTGCTCCCTACAGCTGCATAAAGTCTAGGGTAGTGAAAAACTCAGGACTGGCCTTACAACTTTGACCATTCATCAAGCTGAAGAGATGAGCCCCAAGTTTTACCGAAAGAAGACTCCTCACACAGCAGGAAGGCTTGACAGGAAGGAATGCTCAAGGAACCCAAGGATATTTTAGCCTTGGGAAAATAGAAGCTTGGAGGACTGGGGCATCAGAGTTATCATAAAGTAATTGAAATGCTTTCACGTGGAAGAGAGATAATAAGACTTCTGCTACGTATCCTTAGAGACTTAGAGAATGGATCAATGGATAGAATTGGCATTCCAATTCAGTGTAAGAAAAAGCATCCATGGCATAAAACCTGAATGAATGTGGGTGATTGAAGAATACCACTGGAAATGCTGGATCAGAGATTCGATAAGCTTTTCTTCTGGAGAATTATAGACTTTGAATGGAGAACTGTCCTGCCTTTTCCCACTTTAGAATTAGACATATAAAACTAAATGGATCACTTGAGGAAGAAAATGACTCCCTATATCTCATGTATGAAAAACAAGACTGAGAGGTACAATAGAGGATGTTCCTTTAGCTTGTAGAATATTTTGATAAATATGAAATGTTTTTCTTCCAAACTCTACTTATGTGATACCTGTTAAACCACTAAAAGAATTTATTATTCAAAAATGGATAGCATGAAATGTAGGAAAATACATGTATATTATTGTAATCTAGTGTGATACATTGACGCTTATACTAGCCTGAGCTCTGATTATATTTTACATTAAATGCAATATTGTTTTTAAGGAATGAGTAAGAGATGGGGAAGCTACAGATATATTCTTACTATATTGGATTGACTTCTTAAAGTTCTATAGATTCTCTCCAGAATAGCTTTTAAAAGTACTCTAAATTTACATTGCTTAAATTTTAGTACTGTTAGATTAAACTAGCTAAATTGACATAATGCTTTCTGACACTTTAAAGGCTCCAGTTCAGAGTAGCTATACTGTTGATTACGACCAAAGAGCTACATCTTTCATATTCCACTTTTATATGAATTAAATTTACATATAACCCAAAAGCATAACTTATACCAAAACGAAAAATCTAATTTATTCTAACATTTCAAGGTGTAAAAACTAGCCCAATGACACAGTAGAACTTTTTATTGTGATGAAAGTTCAGCCCTGTAAAAACTAGACCAATGACACAGTAGAACGTTTTATTGTGATGAAAGTCTTCTCTATTTATGCTGTAAAATGAGGTAGCCTTTCTCTAATAAGCCTTTGAAATGCAGACACCCAGCTAGAGTGGTTCAGTTGATTAGGCATCATCTCATGTAACAAAAGGTTACCAGTTTGATTCCAAGTCAGGGCACATGCCCAGGTTGTGGTTTTGTTCCCTGATAGGAGGCATGCAGGAAGCAGCCTATTGATGTTTTGCTCTCACATAGATGTTTTTCCTCTCTCATTCCCTCTCCCTTCCTCTTTCTCTTAAAAAAAAAATCAATAAGAAGAGGGGTAGGGGAAGGAAAATGTTAATCACATGTCATACATTTGGCTGATTTTTATTAAAAAGAGGCACTATTCTAGATGATTAAGAAAATGTGATTTCTTTGTGTTCAGGATAGAAACCAGGTGGCAAAAGAGTCAGAGACAGCATCTGTAATAATAAAAGCGTAATATGCAAATTGACCAAATGACCCAACAGCAGAATGACTGTCTGGATGATCTTCTAGATGACCATGCCGTGACACACACTGGCACCAGACCAGCCAAGGCAGATGTGACGTGATTGGTTGGGGTGCCCTGCCATCGCCCCATGATCACCCCTCAGAGGGAGGCCCAGGCCAGCCAAGTGATCACGAGGGAGGCGACCAGTGGTGGGAGAGAGGAGGGCAGTGTTATACAGATGGCAAGCAGAGGCAGCAGCAGGGGCAGGGCATGCTGGCAGCCAGGGGAAGGAAAGCCCCAATAGGCCCTGATCACTGGCCAGGCATAGGGACTCCACCCGAGGGGTCCCGGACTGTGAGAGGGCACAGGCCAGGCTGTAGAACACCCCTTCCCCGGGGCACAAATTTCATGCACCAGGCCTCTAGTTATGATGTAGAACAGATATTTCAAAGATATCTAGAATTGACCAGACTATGAAGACAGAATAATTCCTTCTACAGTGGTACCTCAAGATACGAGTGCCCTAACATACGAGATTTTTGAGATACAAGCTGTGGAGCGAGCAATTTTTACTTTGAAATACGAGCAACATTTGAGATAGGAGTAATCTCGCGGATCGGCCAGCTGCACATGACCCACCAGTTTACCGAGACTCAAGCGTCTCATAGTTTCCCACACCTCAAGGTTACAGAACGAATTAAACTCGTATCTCGAGGTACCACTGTATATTATTAGTAAAACTCCAAAATAGGACTTAGGATTATGCTGGCTACAGTGTAGTAATAATGATGTCCCATAAAATTAAAGCCATCAATAAGGGGAAATCTCAATGCTCATTTCAAATATATATGTTTTAAAAAGAGAAAATAATGCAAATGCATCTAATAATGATAATACATTTGAATAAGTAGAAACAAAATATAATATAACTTAATTTTAAGTAAGAATAGCAAATAAAGATTGCCCCTTTACATTATATATCTTGACAGGTTTTACACAAGGAGAAAATATTTCCAATGCAAACACAATCTTAATAAATTCCTCTTGGAATTTTCTCCAGAGCCTGTAAACAGATTACTCCTTAATGGTGATCTGTTTTTTGGAAATAGTTCTAATGATCTGTATTCAAATTTGGAAAATTTGGGAAGCTCCTGGCTTTTATACCTTTTTAAAGATACAGAACATAGAATTTTATAATATAATAAAATGTAATTTTGGTGTCTTCAAAAGTGATTCACAAAGTAAATCTCAGCCTAAGCAACCACATGCAGCAGCCTTTGGAAGTGCTATTATTCCAATTTTTAAAGATGTGAAAACTAGAATTAAAGTTTAATTTGTTCACAGTCATACAGTTAATAATGGAAGATTCTAGTCCAACATAAACATAGGGCTCTATTATCAGCCTTTGGGGATGGGGATGTCATGAACGAGGTCATCACAATATTGCACTTGATAGAGAGATTCATCTCTTCACATTACAGCAAATTCTGATGACCAGACTTACGTTAAATGTCTGCTTCCCTCCTCACAGGAAGGATAGGATTGCTTACTTGGCCACTCAGGCAGAGCAAAACGAGTCTACAGAGAGAACAATTTTGAGGCATAGGAAAATATATTAGATTGCAGATACATTTACTCTGAAAAATACAAACCATTGTGAGGAGTATTTAATACTATATTTATATGCAGTTGAAAATCATTTTGAAAGTTAACCCATTCAGGTATAGTTTGAGAATTCAAAGTAGAGAACGTTTTCTTAAAAATTTTTAAGTTAGTTCACCTGTGTTTTGATAATTCTATGCTTACAAAATGCCACTGACCTTTCAATATATTGTTATGGTCCCTTTTAAACATAGAAACTAATGCAAAGTTCCTCTTTCTAATCACACATGGCTTAATAGTTGATATTTTAAAGCCTTTTTTTTTGTCTTATGTTTTTGCACATATTAGCCGTTTGTGCTTTTCTCTTTTCCTTTTTCCTAAAATAGAGCCTGAAATTCATTCCTTTCATTTTCCTATTATGTATGCGATTTTAAAAATATAATTCCTCCTTGCTTCAACCACCTAATCTCTTAATAAAGCATTGTCTTAGCTCATAAATTCTGTGCTAGTGTAGGATTCTTTTCCCTTATAAATGGCTCCCAGGTATCCCAATTTCTACTCTTTTAGGTCCCCTTCTTAAGTTCCTCTGTATTTGTTCATAACAGGAGTCAAATCAATGAGGCAGGGGTTCTAATTATTTCGCTTCTGGGTTTCTCCTGGAGAGATCCTAACGAACCGGGAGCTGTTCTTAATCAGGCAGCAGAAACAAGAAAGAGACAGAACAAATTTCTTGGCATATCCAATTACTGGCTGATTCTGGCGACCAGGCCACACCGATGCACTCACAATATCACTGTGGAGATCCATAAAGGAAAGCGCTTTTAAAGAAACATCGCAATACCTTGTGTAAGCGAATAAAACCTTCACAGAATGATTCTTGTAAATTAGCAAAGGAGCCTGAAACAGTGACTTGAGACCTTTTATTCCTCCCTCATTGGATGTGCTAAAATAAGCCTCTGGCAATTTAGACTTAATTGCAAGAGGAATCCTGTATCACACTGACAGTGACTAGGTGATTAGAGTTTCCTGAGAGAGGTAATATCTTAAAGGGAAGGTCGCAGCTTCTTCAAGTCTCAAAAACCTCTTCTAGAATGAAAATAGTAAACCTTTCTTCATGTGAGGGAATGAAAGTTAAATGAGATAGTGTAGGTAAAATGTTTGGCCTATTGTTTGCTGCATAAGAAGTACTCGTTTTAGTTCATTTCTGACTCTTTCCCACCTGTTCATGTGACTGGTGAAGAACTGATGGATCAAGGAAGATTTTGTCAAGGAAAGGAAAGTTCCAAAGACCATTCTTCCACCGTGACAATTTAGAAAATTATTAAGTTTTTACTTTTACTTCAAATCGATCACTTTACCACTTTCAAACTCAATTGTTTGGTCTAAGATTGTGTTTTTATGTGTCCATGTGTGGATGCTACGTGTGCAACAGAGAGAGAAATAAGTGTGTATATATATATTTGAGTGTGTGTTAGATGTTTAAATGACAAACAAAAACCCACACAAACAACTCAGCCTTTTATAACCGTTCAAACAAAAAAGGAGTAAAATACCAAGTTTGCTCCAAATCATTCCACTTTCTTCTCCAAAGATCCCTATTATCAAATTTTAGTGGATGTGCTCACACAAACACAGACGCATACCCTTCTCTGAACTTGTTTAATCAGTTACGAAACTGAGGTACCAATTAATATGCAGTTGCTGTTAGAGCATCATGAAATGACGTAAGGAAAGGGATATGCAGAAGGTGCTCAACAAATAGTGGATTTAGAAAAGCAAGGAAATAGGATGCTGGGATGCAAAGAACACGGCACAAGGAGCCAGAGATGCCTGTTTCTCACTGACCAGTTCTGATACTACATTTTTTCCTGATATGCTGACCTTTTACACTCCTGACCTTTACTTCTCTTCTAGTTAAGAAATTTAGGTGGCGAGGAAGAGAGACCCATCTAAACCAATTTAAGCCGAAAGGAATAATTATTATGCCTCCCTCTCTGAAAAGGGATAGATACTGTTGCAATTTCAAGTTGACCTCACATTACAGAGAAGGCTATAGTTCACAGATAGTTCGCACTCATAAACAGAAAGTCTTTCACAGTTATCCCAGGGCACGAAATATAATACAGCCAAGCCTCCTGGGAGGCTGGAATGATGAAGTACGAAAACGGGGTGATTTATCAGTATCTCGGGTATTATGACATCTCTCTCACCTCCACTTTTCTTTATGCTTCTGCTCCATTTGTCTTCCCATGTCCCTTTCTAGATTATTTCCCTTTTCTTGCGTGGCCGTTCTGGCCGCTCCATTACCACACTTGCTGCTCCATTAAAATCACAGCATTTCAATCGCACCCCCAACACAAACTGACAACAGCGCTGACATCTCTTCGATCAAATTAGTGGAGCAGAAAAAATGGTTTATTCTACCCTCTGACCTGAATTCTCTTAAGTCAGCTGTCCATCTTTAAACCACTATTGAGAGATTAGAGTTTCAAGGAGGTGATTTGTAGTATGGTGGTTTGTTTTGTAGATGGTGTGCTATATTAAGCACTTTATAAATAGTACGTTGTGAAAGTTTCTTGACAATACTATGAAGTGGCTAGTATTATGTCAGATTTACCAAAAAGAAATGGAAGGGAAGGGAGATTTAAATAAAGACTTTCATGCTACATAGCCTGGGTGACATGTCCATTATTTGCAACTACACTTGGCTAATCGTAAGTAAATGCCCTTACCCCAATTTTCCCCTGCCTCTTTCTATCATTAAAGAATCCTTCACCCCAATACCTCGCTTTCTAAGAGCCTGTCTCTGTACTGTACTAATGGCAGCCTCTGTCTGTCACTTTCACAGGTGGTGGAGTCTCTCTTAAAAGAATTCCTTTCAGTGAGAACACATGCCATTTGAGATATTAGGAAGGGTTATACTGAATGGCAAATGTATATGGGTAAATGGACTATGCCTTCCAATTCCTTTTCCAGATATCATGTGTGGTCATGTGACCAAATACTCTATCTCCTTGCTGTTCTGTGGTTAGCCCCCAAATTCTAGCTCATATTAAAAAGCATTCTGACCAAAAACGGTTTGGCTCAGTGCATAGAGCATCGGCCTGTGGACTGAAAGGTCCCAGGTTCAATTTTGGTCACAGGCATATACATTGATTGTGGGCACATCCCCAGTAGGAGGTGTGCAGGAGGCAGCTGATCGATGTTTCTCTCTCATCAATGTTTCTAACTCTCTATCCCTCTCCTTAGCTCTCTGTAAAAAATCAATAAAATGTATTTTAAAAATAAATAAAAAGGATTCTGTACTATAACTATCTTCTTGCATCTAGAATTACCTTCTGTTATAATGTTGCTGAATACAAAATGTTCTTCATGATTCTCTCCAATTCTTTGAAGGAAGCTCACAGCTAATGAAATGATGTTTGTTCCTACAACCACTTCCTGCCCTACCTATTGCCAGCTTACCTGCTGTAAGAACCAACCTCACCCTAGTCTCTCATTGTCAGTATATCCCCTCCCGCTGCCCCTGAGTTTGAACTTTTCAGGATAGTTGTCCATATCTTTGAGTCATTAAGTAAAATAGTACAGTTTACCAAGAATTCCTGAGCAGTATCTGTACCATATACATTCTGCAGCTTGCACTGTCTGTGTGTTTTCACCTTGTTAGTAAAAGCTCAATGGCTCTGGAATGAGAGAGAGCTTACAAATAGCATTTACAGTATAAGTCATTTCTTTTCACATTTAGGATATGTACCTATTTAGGGTCACTTATCCTCATATTCCTTTGATTTCATGAAGTTAAATAAGATCCATTCTATCAGTGCTATTGAAAAGTCTTATTACAAACTCCTCATATTCAATTGTATTGTGGAAAATGACCACAGAGACTCCTTGTGTATCTGTACAGTCTAAGAAGAGATGCCTTTAACAGGCTATTGAATGCACCTGTGCTGTTTAAATCTCAACAACAAATACGACTGCAAGTTAAGATGTCTTTTATGATTTTGAAAATATAACAAAATGCTCATGTGCACGTAAATTCATAAATAAGGTTGCTAATAATAATGCCCGGAACCCATTTTATGCCCACACTTAGCTTTAAGTATCAGAATAAATATATTCAGATGTCCATCAGTATTAATTAAAGCAATGGGATTTCACTGCCCATTCTTATCCTGAATTCTGAGTTATTATTAAACAGGCTACATTTCTTTCATTTAGGCATTTATATATTTAAAAGCCTAAGCAACCATTACTACAGGTCGACCAAACAGCCGGTCACTATGATATGCACTGACCACCAGGGGGCTGATTGCTCAACGTAGGTGCTCCCACATCTAACCTCCCACAGTACCTCCTCCCAGCTGTCTAGCCCTGATAGGCCCCGATTGCCGGCCAGGCCGAGGGACCCCACCCGTGCACGAATTCAAGCACCAAGCCTGTAGTTTAATAATTTTTGAGGAGCTGCTGTGTGTCAGGCATTTTTCTGGGTACTGGTCAAGACAGTTGAACAATGCTTGTTTTTTTGTTCTCATGAAATTTATATTCTGATGAATGACAGATATTACAGAACTTTATCGTGTAGCATTGCTTAGTTTTTTTGTTTTTGTTTTTGTTTTTGTTATAATGTGGAAAAGAGCAGGCCAAGAGAAGGAAGCAGAATGAAGAAAGGAACAGTGCCATAGAGAAATTCAGAACAGGAACCTCTTAATGATACCATTGTATATTACCTCTATTCTTAATTGGAGAACCATTAAGTATTAGTTAAAAGTTATGGGAAAATAAATATATTTTCACAGCCCAAGGTTTTCAGAAAGAGGCAAAACAAGCTGCTTTATACAGCTGGGGGTTATGAATGGCAGAAGAGTAATATACTGTCAATGGTATAGAAAAGAACCAGTAAGGGTGGGTCTAAAATGAGGGAGTGGGTCTTCAGAATGAGATGGAGAAAAGAACCATACATGTGATTAATTCTCTTTATTTAGCTCAGGACAGGGCACTGACTTGCCCACAGTCCAGGGATGTTCAATTATGTGACTTTCCCCACCATTTCTCAGTCTTCTGAATTTTCTGTTTCTCTCTTGATTGTGTTAATAATTGAGGAAAAGTCTGCCCCCTTAATGAATACACACGTCTCCCTATTGTTCTGTTTATTATAGTCTGTGCTTCCATGCTGAGTAAAATAGCAAACTGCTAAGTTTCCTAGTTACTTCTAGCATTATCAATAAAACCCTCCTGTGGGGAGAGGAGGGAGGGAAGGGGAAGAGTATTTGCAAATATCTGGAAGGATTTTGTGCTCAGATTGCTTAACAAATGCTTTTAAATTTCACTCCACTTTACAGAAACCAAGACTAGAAATCACAGGTAATGTATAACAAGTATGGGGGGTTTTTTTGTTTGTTTGTTTTGTGTGTGTGTGTGTGTGTGTGTGTTTAAATATATTTTATTGATCTTTTACAAAGAGGAAGGAGAGTGAGAGAGAGTCAGAAACATTGATGAAAGAGAAACATCGGTCAGCTGCCTCCTGCACACCCCCCACTGGGAACATGCCCGAAAACAAGGTACATGCCCTTGACTGGAATCAAACCTGGGACCTTTCAGTCCACAGGCCAACACTCCATCCACTGAGCCAAACCGGTTTTGGCCAAGTGTGGGTTTTTGAAAAAAATGATGTGGGACTCTCTTTACAAGACTTAAATGTAAAAGGACTTCAACTGAATTGTCAAGTGATTATATATATACACTATTTACATAAAAATAAAATATTCTTTCTGACATGTAATTTTAGTCTGTGTATATGCACATACTTAATTTGTTACATATTTTTATTTTATTATGATATCTCACTCTTAATTTTTTTTATTTGTAAAGTAATTACTAGCTACGATCGCGTTGGATGATAATAATTTTTTTAAATTTTTTATTGAGCACATACTTTATGGGTCTACAAGATCCAAATTTACATGTACTAACTCATTTCATTCTCATGGCAATGTGATTGCTACCATTTACAGATGAGGTGTTCAGGCTTAGAGGGCTAAATAATTGGCTTAATCTTTTATGACTCAAAAAACGATGGAGCTCAGATCAAACATGGGCACTGTGGCCCCAGAGTGCATAAACTGAACCTGCAGGTATAGCTGGTGTTCCTCTCTATAAACATATGGCTAGATCATTGTTCTTTTCTGCATGGACTAAATGAATCAGCATGAGAGATTCAAGCGAAGGTGGGGTCCCTCAGCCTGGCCTGTGCCCTCCTGCAATCTGGGACCCCTCAGGGGATGTAGCAGTGCTGAAGCGCAGGCGGCCAGAAAGGAGCCCAGCCAGGGCCGGGCGCAGCTCCACTGCTGCTCATCCCGGCTCCACTGCACCTGTTGCTGCTGCAGCTTGATAGCACTGCTGCGGTGGGGCAGGGGCGGGGGGAAGGGGAGAGGGGTAGGCTCCTGCCACCACAGCTGTGCTTGCCAGCCATAAGCCTGGCTTCTGGCTGAGCTGCACTCCTGCTGTGGGAGGGCACTGACCACTAGGGCAGCTCCTCATTCAGTGTCTGCCCCCTGGTGGCCAGAGCACATCATAGCGACTGGTTGACCTGTTGTTCTGGTCATTCAGGTTGTTCCAGTCATTTGGTTGTAATGATTGCTTAAGCTTTTATATATATATATATATATATATGTATATATATATGATCCCACCGTTGCTCACTAAAAGTCAGCTGTAAGGTTGTATTCTCCTACACATAACTTTGTACTCATTCCCAGTCTGTTTCATTTGCACAGAATAGTATATCTCTTTACATTTTTTTCTCTATTATTTTGACTAAAGATATCATTCCTTATTCTCCAATTTCTTACCATTGGACTCTTCTGACAAGTTGAAAGGTCTCTGGCATATATGTTTTCTTGCTCCATAGAACTCAACTGCCTTTGCAGCATGTCTTCAACCCATCTTTCCAGCTCAATGATCAGCACATTGGCCACGAGAGGAAACAGAATAAAAACACCTTGGCCCAAAATTAAATCACCTTGAATAAAAGCACCCTTATATTTAGCTCTGTCTGCTGAACATGTTACTGTATGCTCAGTCCATGTACTAAGGGTGCCGCTGAGGCCATCAGCCTACTGACATGCCTGCCGTAAATAGATTAGAGCTAGAAGAATTTTTCATTTTATCTTTGTAAAATTCAAAGTTATTTATTTAAAACCCCTAGAGGTGGACTCTGTATGTAACACTCTATATTTAACTCCATTAACTTCAAAATACCTACTGACAACTTCCCTATCTTTGTCACAGTGAGCTCTAAGAAAGGATTTTCTAAAAACTTGCAAATGTATTTTGATTATGAACAGAAGGAAAATGTCAGGCAATTCTCATGATTCAAGTGAGGTCATGGGTACATTAGCAAGTACTAACTTTAGAAATATTAATTTCAATAATCTGAAGTGCAGCTTTAAGTATCTATAAGAAAATAATATTTCTTCATTACCTATGTGTTCTATTAACTTGACACATACACTGGGTAAACGAAGAAAAAAGGGAATATTCTATTAGTGTCTTATGAGACCATGATGAGCCTCTCTAAATTGATGCCTGCTGCAAATGTGAATGTACAATATTGGGGAATGTGTCTTTATAAGAAAATTACATTAACAATGGTAGGTTTCTTTGATTGTATTTTTTTATGTACTCAACTTTCTTTGTTGAACTTACTAGTACTTCAGAAAAAGTGAAAAGAACTAATTACTGGCTAGACATTTTTTTTAAATGTAGCACACATACGTTGATATCAGTTTTCAAATAGTTCAGCCAAAAAATAATTACTGATGGGCATTTCAGAGAACTTTTCATTTCATAAGGGTGAATCCATTCTGCAACGTTCTTAGCTGTGCGCAAGCATGTACATATATTTGCTTGTGAACATGTTTGTGCACACAACACACATGTACATATCATCCTATATACCATGTATAAATATTATTTTCCAGGTGCTAAAGAAATTACATTTAACATTTCTGAAAACTGTTAATTTTTCAAATTTTATTGCTATTTACTTGTTTTAAAATCAACACAAGGTTTTTCTGGTTCTACACAGTCTTGCCCACTGACTACAAATACAAAATATGGACAGAATCCAAAGAACAGCTAATGAACCCTGTAAAGCAAAAGACAGACAGCAAATCAAAGAAGACTTAAATTTGAGATTTCAAGTGGTAAGTTTATTCTAACTTCTCTCTTAGTGTCTCCCAGCCTGAGCTCAGCTCACCAGAAGCGGGCAGTGAGACACAGAGAGAAGCTAGCGGAACCCCTTTGTTCTGGCTAAGCGGGAAAGGGAACACCTTAACCTTCAGAGGAAATACAGAAACCTCCCCCAATCCTTTTCTTTCTTTTCTCATGCCTCAGTCCCCCTCCCCAACTCCACCCCCAGAATCCCATGGTATTGATGAGAGACATAGAAACACAATTCTGCAGAAGCCTAAACTCAGGAAAGTGAACCTTACTCTCTGTTCTAGAAAGCTCTGCCAAGAGGAGTGGGTGGACCCTATTGCCTTCTCCCTCTCTTTGTTTCCCAGCCTGATTATATCTGACCCTACTCGACATATCAGAAGCATTAAGAACTTAATTAACAGACCACCAGCTATTCACCATTGAATGTAAACAAGACTCAAGTCCTTATAACTTGGTATTCAAAACATCCTGATACAATCCAAAATTACTTGGCATATAAAAAACGAGAAAAAGCTCAACTTGTGTGGGCTAAAATAATCAATAGACTCTAGCACCAAGCTGGCATAAGACGTTGGAATTTTCTGACAAATACTTTAAAGCAAGTATTATAAAAATGCTTCAATAAACAATTCCTATTGAAGACTCTGGATGAATTTAAAATTTTCCTTAAAAAATAAAAGATTTAAAGAATGATCAAATAAAAATATTAAAACCAAAAACCACAATGACCAAAATGAAAACTCAAATGACAGTCCTTCGGTAGGTGAATGAATAAATAAACTGTGTGTGGTACATCCAGAAAATGAACTATTATTTAGTGAAAGAAAGAAAGAAAGAAAGAAAGAAAGAAAGAAAGAAAGAAAGAAAGAAAGAAAGAAAGAAAGAAAGGAAGGAAGAAAAGAGGAGCTACCAAGCCAGGCAGAGATATGAGGGAAAATTAAATTAAACGAGTTTTACAAAGTGAAAGAAGCCAATCAGAACAGGCTATGAACTGTATGAGTTCAACTATATGATTTTCTGGTAAAGACAAAACTGTGGAGGCAGTGAAAAGATCAGTGGTTGCCTGGGGTTGGGGAGAGGGAAGGGATGAATAGAAGATTTTTATGGCAGCCACAAAATACCCTGCATGCTACTATAATGATGAATACATGTCATTATTCATTTGTCCAAACCCACAGAATGTACAACACGGAATGAACCCTAATGTAAACTATGGACTCTGGGTCATTAAGCTGTGTCAATGTTTTCAACTGTAACCAGCATACCACGCTGGTGGGGGATGTTGATAATGGGTATATTGTGCATGGGTGATAGCAGGAGGAATGTAGGAAATCTCTGTACCTTCCTCTCAATTTTGTCGTGTATCTAAAACTGCTCTAAAAAATAAAATCCCCAAAAAAATTCACAGGAAGAGTACAGAAGCCAAAGGGAGATGACAGAATACAACAAGAATTGGTGACCTTGAAAATAACACCAACAGATGAAAATTATCCAATCTGAAAACCAGTGAGGGAAACAACTAATTCTGCTTTCCCAGTGTTTGGTAGTCTGGGGAAATATGACCTAGATTCTTTCTCATTCCAAGACAGCAATTTACATATGGGAGAAGTGCATATTATGCCTATAAACTAAGGGAAGGGCCTCCAATCGTGTTTATTTGCTTAGTGGAAAATGATGACGAGGCCACCTGGTTTTATCCGTCTGCCTTAGTGACCTCTCCTGACAATTTCCCTTTCCCGGCCTGTTACCCTGAGATGATTTCATGTTGCTGATGGTGTATAAACATCTAGGATCACTCACTTAAATTAGACCCCTTACCATATGTTAACAACTCTGGCTCTCAACCTCCTAGCTTTAATAGCTGTTTTAGATCATTGGGTTTTTGAATGGTATGAATGCTTCTCTGATTTATTGCTTTCTGTGTCCCATCTGCTCGCAGCTCTGTACGCTTTTTTTTCTGTTTCAGACGATAGAGTTCTTCTTATGCTCTGGCTCTACAATCCCAAAGGCTACATTTCTGGTTTCCCAGCCAATGTAAGAGTGTTCGTTCCATCCTGTGCTGCAATCAATTTCCTGAAGCTAATACCGCAGTAGCGTCTTTCCTCTTAAAAACGTACCAGGTTGTCACAGCGTAGAATTTGTGTGTTCTGCTGGGCAAGGAGTTTTTAAAAAATAGGATTTGCTTTTATTTGTTGATTTTGTGACTTTAGAAATTTAACAGTTTCACATGATAGTGTTTCATTTCTAATTGATAGATATCAGACTTCAAATCCCCACTGAATGACAAGATAGAAGTAGTTTAATATTTTAAGAAGATAACCTTTTCTAGAGGACTTTTTTTTTTATTACCTCTTTTTAAGCTTTAGTTAAAGCTCCTTTTAAAATATCAGGTAAGCATCTCCTATTGATCCTGCCTGGTATTTTGCTTTGCACTTTAGGTTTACCTTCTCCGATTTCCTCTTATAGGTTTCCAGAACCTCTTATAGTGAGTGTTTATACAATGATAACCTCAAACATAAACTGAGATGTGAGTTATGAATTCTAGTGGGAAGTAATTCATCACATAAAGCATTATTTTCCTTTGTTTTCTGATCATTTGTGTTCTCTGCAGTTTTATCAAATAAGAACAGTCCACTTAAAACCTGAAACTGTGTTTTCCCCCATAAAAAGTCATAAGGGTTTGCACAGCCAGAGCACAGAAATAATACTTGGAGAGTTTTCTATTTGTTTGTTTGTTTGTTTTTGGCAGCTGGAAAAGCTGCAGCACACATAAAAAAATCAATGTGGTTCTCTGGCTACTCTTCCCTGCCTCTATAAACAACGCAACAGAGTGCAGGGACAGTTGCTTGGTGAAAGGAGCTGCAATTGCAGGAGTCTGCAGTCCTTTACTACGCTCTGCAGTACGCTCAGCGAGTCTAGTTATGTCATGATGAGCAACGGCACAAGTCTTTGCAAGGCCACAGTCTTATAAAAAAATCTGGTTTGAATTTGAATTTTGAGCTTAATCTGCTAGGGGAAAAAGTGATACGGGTTGTTAATTGAAAAACAAACAAACATATTTTATTGATTTTTTACAGAGAGGAAAGGAGAGAGAGAGTTAGAAACATCGATGAGAGAGAAACATCGATCAGCTGCCTCCTGCACGCCCCCTACTGAGAATGTGCCCACAACCATGGTACATGCCCTTAACCAGAATCTAATCTGAGACCCTTCAGTCCACAGGCCAACACTCTATCCACTGAGCCAAACCGGTTAGGGAAAGGGTGGTTTATTTCTTAACAACAGCAAAGTCCCTTCTTTTGCACAGCTCTAAAATTGCTATTTTTCAATACAGTGTCATATCCTATCTAATAAAAGAGTAATATGCAAATTGACTGTACCTCTGCTACACTCACAAGCCACGCCCACCAGCCAGAATGAGTATGCAAATTAACCCAACCAAGATGGCTATGGCCACAGAGAGAGCAGGAGAGAGGCTTGGGTTGCCCCTAGTGATGGAGGAAGCTAAGCTTTCTGCACACCCTGTTGGGCTTAGGCCTCCGCTTAAGGCAACAAAGTTTCAATGGCTGTGGGAGCAGAAGGCTTGGCTCTGCTCCAGGCTACACAGTTTCAATTGTAGAAGATAAATAAATGCCAGATACTAGGGCCTCTGCTTGGGTTGCTGGGGGGCATGGCTGGCCTGCAAACCACCACAGGCCCCTTGCCCAGGCCACCCCATGCCCCAAGGGAACACCTACCCTGATCCAGGACACCCTTCAGGGCAAACCAGCTGGCCCCCACCTGTGCACCAGGCCTCTATCCTATTTAATAAAAGAGTAATATGCAGATTGACCATTACTCCAATACACAAGATGACTGCCCCCATGTAGTCAAAAGATCCTTCCCCCTGTGGACACAAGATGGCCACCACAAGATAGCCAGCAGGGGAGGGCAGTTGGCAGGGACCAGGCCTGCAATGGAGGGCAGTTAGGGGTGACCAGACTGGCAGAGGATGGAAGTTGGAGGAGACCAGGCCTGTAGGAAAGGGCAATTGGGGGGGGGGGGGACACAGGTCTGCTGGGAAGGGCAGGTAGGGGTGACCAGGCCTGCATGGGATGGCAGTTAGGGATGACCAGGCCCATAGGGTAGGGCAGTTAGGGGGAAACAGGCTGGCAGGAGAGCAGTTAGGCATCAATCTGGCTGGCAAGGGAATGGTTAGGGGGTGATCAGGCTGGCAGGCAGAAGCAGTTATAAGCAATCAGGAAGGCAGACAGGTGAGCAGTTGGGAGCCAGCAGTCCTGGATTGTGAGAGAGATGTCCTACTTGGATCGGGCTTAAACAGGCAGTCAGACATCCCTCAAGGGCTTCCAGATTGGAGAGGGAGCAGACTTGGCTGAAGGACACCCCATCCCCCATGCACAAATTTCATGCACTGGCCTGTAGTTATCAATATTAGTGCTTTAAACAATGTCTCTTGAATTGTGATCTTCAGACCACATGATGAGAATCATCTGGCCCCAACCCCAAACCTACTAAATCAAAATTTTGTGAGTGAGGCTCATGAACGTACACATTATTTTTCCAGGGTGATTATTCTACCTCCAGTTATAGAATCCCTCCCCCTGGAAAAGATTGTGATGGTGACCAAACATCAGCAGTGCTATTCAATTAACATCTGAAAGAGAAGAGTGTCCATCAAAAACTAAGCAAAAACAAGAAATTAGTAGACATTTCACTTCTAATATAAAAATTACATGTTAGAACAAAGGGACCTTAGATATCACACGGTCCAAACTTACAATATATGACTGAGGAAACTGATAGCAGAAGCTGTTAGCTATTGAGTGATTGCTGTGTGCTAGGCATCGTGCTGAGCAGTCTAAATGGGAGATATTTGGCTTAATCTCTGTTGCTCAGAGAGTTGAAGAAGATTTAAGATTATCAAGTATGTTATTGGCAAAAAAAAAATAGGGTAAGACTCTAGATTCAACTAAAGCCACATTTTTGTCTCACATCATAGCTCCTTATCTTCTTCCTGGGGGAAAGGCGAATACCAGTCTATTAATTAAATGAGCCCCTTAAAATGAATTTCAAGTACCTATTGCACAAGTCACACTATAATAAAGCATTTGAAATCTACTTGCTTTTTCATTTTCCCTAAAGAAGGAAGAAATAAAATTATCTAAAATGTCATACTTTGACCTTATTCAGTGCCCAAGCACAAAGTATATTGTGTTAAAATGAAATTACTAAAGAACAACCAGAGGTAAAGCTTTATGCAAAGCACACCAAGAATACTGGAATTTGTTTTCTTCTCAGTTATTTGTTCTTAATTTTGAAATGAAGAATTATACATTGTGATCTTTAAGCAGCAATGTAATTGTACATTTCGTACCGTGTAGGATTCTGGAGCAGGCAAAATGTTCATTATCTCTATAGAGATTTGATTGCATGTGGGTTGTATACATATGTTTCATCAGGTCATTTGTCAAGCATTCTTATATTTTCTATTTCCTACAAACCTTGTCATTTATTTAAATTAATATAGATTTGTAAGATCAAAAAGCTTCATCTTCTTTTATGTTCTCATATGATAGACTGACTTAGACATGAAAGAAGTAGTTCTGTCTTTGTTTTCCATCCTTTTCAGCCAAAAGGCCAAATACTTTAGTATGTTCTAGCCCTGGCCTACTCTTTAAGCTGTGTTTCTCACCACCTTTTCTGTTTATTTTATATTACAGCAATACTTGAAATTCCATTCTTCTATGCCTATGTACATTTTTGCTTTATCTGCCTAAAACTCTTAACTGCCAACTCAAATATTAACTTCTCTGCAATATACTTTTCAACTCAGCCTCCATGTTCAAGCAGTAATAATTACTTCCTTCTCTGCATTATCTCTGGACCTTGTGCCTTCCTCTCTCTATCATTGCACATTTTAGTTGCTTGTTTGTAACCTGGTTTCTTGCTCAATCCTAAATAGCTTGAGGAAGATACTTTGTCTAGCTCTCCGGAACCCAGAATAATACCTGACAGAGCAAGAGAAGAAGGTTTATCTTCTCCTTTGTTTTAGATTCTTAAAGACTCAGCCCTTTTCAGCAGTTTTCTTTGTAATGATAAAAATCTGTTAACTGAGAAAACACCATTTGGTGGGAGTCAGCATACTGATTTGTAGAACGAACATTAATGACTAAACCAACCTGTCAATTCAATGAAAACTAAGATTTTCATATAGTTCCTAAAATTCTTTCTTATACATGAAGTTATTTTGATACACTCAGGGCAGATATTCATTACTTATTGCACCTGAGGGACTAGCGATCCTACAATTTAAGTGGTTCGCTCAATATGGCTACTTTTTGTGTGTGCTTATAATCTCAAAATTCATGCTTATTATAGTTTGTAAAAGTTTTAAGTGAATAGTTTAATTTCCAACTCAAGGAAAGTAGATAATTTATTCCTTTTCTAGAACTCTTCAAATTGAAAATTGATTTTTTTTTTTAATTATTAGGCATAAATGTCCCTTTTTTTTCAAATTGAATGAGAGCTTGCATACATTTATTTTTTAAAATGCATGCCAGCTCAGCTGGTATGGCTTAGTTGTTGAGAATAAATCTATGAGCCAGGAGGTCACTGTTCGATTCCCGGTCAGGGCACATAAATCCTCAGTAAGTGATGTGCAGGAGGCAGTCGATCAATGATTTTCTCATCAATGATGTTTCTAGCTCTCCCTTTATCTTCCTTTCTGAAATCAACAAAAATATTTTTAAAAAATGCATGCTATGTCTCAGATATTGAGGTATATGGCATGAGATAAGTATTCTTCAATGCTATTGCAAAATTTCAAACTTGTGGGAAAGAAGGGTTTGCAACAATCAAGCAAACAAACAAAAATAATTTTGACCCTTTTTTTATGAATAAAGAAAAAAGGACTATAGCGATGACATCTGATTTTTTCAATAGATCCTTAACACTTATACATAGATAACTTATTTGCAATTGATAAAAAGTTACAAAATAGTCATGGGGATATAAAGTACAGCATAGGGAATGTAGTCAATAATCTTATATAATAAAAGCCTAATATGCTAAGTGTCCGGTCATCTGGTCATCTACTCAACCAATCAAAGCATAATATGCTAATGATATGCTAAAGCTGCTCAACTGCTTGCTATGATGTGCACTGACCACCAGGGGACAGACACTACAACTGGTAGGTTAGCTTGCTGCTGGAGTGTGGCCAATCAGGACTTAGCAAGATGGGCCAGACATGCCCTGAAGCCCTCCCGCGGCCCCTCCTCAGCTGCCCAACCTCCTATGTCCCTCTTCAGCCCCAATCACGCACTTACATCTCTTGGCCTAGCTTGCACCCTTTTGCAATCCGGGACCCCTCAGGGGATATTAGAGGGCTGGTTTCGACCTGATCCCGCAGGCCAAGCTGAAGGAGCCCACTATTGCATGAATTCATGCACTGGACCTACAGTATTCTAATAATTGTGTTTGGTGCCAGGTAGGTCTACTCAAATATCAGGGAAGGATACTTTGTAAAGTATATGATTCTCTAACCACTATGCTGTACACCTGAAGTTTCTGTTCCATGTTGCATCCAGTTCCCATAAAGCATTAGGCTAGCTGCAATCTATTAGCTCATTGTATGCATGGGTCCCTATGGTCCTGGGCCACACAGAATGCCAGGAAGCTAAACATTAGCCATGAGCCAAGCATGCCAAAGGAACCACAAGAGCATAAGAGCATGTGCTTCTTTGTTAGTAGATTCTATATTCCAAATTTCCCCATGCGTGCAATGTCCATGTCCATTCTGGCCACCCATCTCAGTCCCCAGGTGTGATTGTCAAGCAAGTCTCTTCCCTATGTCATCCCAACTTTACTAGGCATCTGTGTATCTTCCCTTTGTTGGATCTCTCCATTAGTGTTTTGCAGGAAATAGGCCTATCATGTCTAGTCTTCCTTTTGCTCTTTTCCTGTTATTAATAATTACCTAATTACAATGGTATCTATGCTTGTTTTCCTATTCTTGGGCGCTCTATGTTTCATTCGATCTGGTTGGCTGAATAAGCCATCTTTGCATTTCTCGTCCCCATTATTTTCCTAATGCAACTATTTTCCCATAGAAAGAAGTGTGTCATTAAAGGACATAATATTTTTAATCCTCTTTATAATTCAATTACTAACAAGGCATCCTGGAACTCAAGCAAGATGAAGCAGGTTTTCTGTATTAACCTGACTTCCTACGAAACTTGTAATTCTTATGTATTAGAAATTGTAGGTAAGCTTTAGAGTTATCAAAAAAATGTCTTAATTAACAATCTGTACAGACCAACAGAAATCTGATATGTTAGATGTGCTTCTAAGAGTGAAATTCTACATGACTTACCAACATGGGCACTGGGAAGAGTCAGTCAGTCAGTGCAAGCCAGGAGTGTTCTCAGTTAACTAAAGGGAGAAAAACTAGGCTTCTCTTTCTTGTTCATAAGGAAACAATAGGTTCTATCTGTGTGGTCAAAAGACACATGAGCCACAAAGGTAAAAATAATACTAATGAGGTTTAAAAAGAATAATTTATAAAAGATTCCTAAAATGCTCTCTGAACCAAAAGAATGTCAACTCACCCATTCAGGACCTAAAACATTAAAATTAAAAATCAGCAATTTTTTTTATCTGAGTGGTAAATGAGTCGCATTTCAGTGCTTTTGGCTTTCAATGTCGCATTGAAACACTTGGCATGTATCTATGCAATTGACCAAGTGGCTTAGTAAGTAAAAGCAGGGACTCCAGGGGTAAGAAAAACAAGCACCACAGAACACAATATATTACTTATATAAAAGGCAGGGATATGATGTTCATTAGCTTTGGGTCTTTCTTTCCCTCCCCCTCAAATAGACATAATAGACTTACCCACAATGCAACACCTATATGGTGACTACGTACCCAATTACTTCTGAAAAGCCTCTGACGTGGTGAGTTTGGTGATTCGCTGAGCAAATGTAAACTCAGTCAAATCACGCAATGGTAAGGAAAGGGAAGCCAATTTATCAAAATAACATAAGGGACAGAGGGAGTGGTGAGAAAAGGCAAAAGAGGAGGAAGGGCAAAGTGAATGAACACTGCCACTTCCTTCAAAAAATGTCCTTCAAAGTACAGATGAGTCTCACTGGGGAGGAAAATGTCAGAATAACTCTCTGCATGTGTTTGAATCATATTATAGGTTGGACTGTGATTTAGAATAGGTTTATATAGTTTAAATGTATATTATGCCCTCATCTGTTAAAGGTGCTTTCATCTTTAACGGCTCTGTTCCCAATGACACTGAGAATGCCCTATACATTATTCAAATTTAACAGAGGGATATCTTTATAAATCACCTTCTCAGCAATGGTTTAAGTCAACAGGGAAATAAAGTATTCAATATATATATATGTATAGAAAGGCCTTAGTCTTTGCAGGTTTAAGTAACTAAAATGGTGATGTTGTCATTAATATAACTATGAGGAAATATATAAATATGGGCAGAGTCTGAAGCCTGGACCAATTGCTGACTCCTGAAATGCAGGTTCCTGGCTTTGATGATTGATATCAAAATGATGGCACCGTTTCAAACACCAGAAGACTGGGGCAGAGTTCCCTTGAGAGTAGAAAGCAGGTCCAAGTGTGGCTTTCTCATCACTGGGCCAGGGGAGGCACATTGATGGGAGAAATGTCTGTTTTGTTAGCTGTGAACACTGGGGACTCTTAGCAATCGCTGCCAAAGGAAATTGAGGGTATTAGATTCTGACTAAATCCACATCTTGGAAATTGCTAAGAATAAAAATGATATTGCAATTTTAATTTATCCATTGCACCAAGCAGAGTTTTGCTTATAAGAAATCAACAAATATGTGCTCACAGATTGTGCTAGTAGTGCTACCTGTGGTCACTAAGCTTGAGTTATTACTGTTGATTGATATACAGTTCATTCATATTTTCCGCCAATGACTTGCTATTTTCTTTCTTTTCTTAGCTTGCATCTCCTCTAACCTCCATTGGTCATTTTCCCTTTCTTTCTTCTTACCTTTGATTATGTTAGTTAATCAGTTTGACCCAGAATCTGCTATCAATAGTTTATATTAACTGAATAACTGCAGATTTTACTTTGGCAATGAGGCTCTGAGTATTGAGAGACTGAATACGCAAGTGGACAATCGCCAGTCCCTGTAAGAAAACAGAACTCTGACCCACAAACTCTGCCGTGACCAGCCTGAGAGGTCAAACACAACCACGGCAGCGATCAGTCCAGAATAGTTAGGACTTGGTCAGTAACTGCAAACTTTCCTCATTTTTGCCCCCATTTCCCTCTTCCAACTTAGGGACAACCAGAGAAAGCCAAATAAACTCTCCAACCAATCACAGCGGATACTTTACTTCTCTGAGCCTGACTCCAGCTTTCTCATGCCAGCAAACTCTGCCCAGGACAAACTTGAAACCTTCCACTGTTTTCATTATAAAGCTTTCCCACTACCCTACCTTCCTTTGAGTATCCTTGCTATTTGAATTTTTAAATAAATAGCCTCTGCTTGTCCTCATTTAGGTGGTCTTCATTTACTTCTACAACATTGCCTTTACCAGTATTTATATTTGAAACTTCTAATTTCTAACTTACAAAAGAGTATTCTGCTTCTGCTTAAAAAATAAGTTAAATATAGCCAAACAGTAAGGAGAAAATTATTAGGATTCTTGAGAGATATTTGAGCCATATCATAGTCCAGCTTTCATTTCTACAGACAAATTACCAAGATTTGCTGATAGATAAAGATCCTATGGATTTTTTTAAAAAACTTTAATGGTATTTGGAGACTACCCAAGCTCCGGTTTATTGAAATGACTTTTGCTAAATAGGTGCTCTTTATCGCTTGCCTCTCTATCATAAAAGGAAGATAGTTCCTTTTCCTCCCTCTGTTCCAAATGTGCATTAAACTTCCTTCCGGGAATATATTATCTAATATTTAAGATTATATGAGAACTTTTGCTTCTCTTATGTAATATTTTGCAATGTTGCTATGGATGAAGAAACTGTAACTCAGATAATTTAAATGATTTAATCAAAAGGCAGAGTTGGTAGGTACCAGATTCCCGTGAATCCAATTTGCTGACTTTAAAGGCCATCTGCTTTCCTCTCTATCACATTAGCTCATATAACCTCCCCTTCTTTTTGGGTAATTATCACTTCTTTGTGATCATTATTTGAAGGATAAAGAATGAAGATGCTCAATATAGGTCTAGTGGATGACTAAAAGCATCATTGTTTTCATTTTACTTTTATATTTGAAAACCTACAAAGACAAGAACCAACTTCATACATGATAAGACTCTAGAACAATTCATGGTCTATGCCTGACCTTTCTAATGGTAATTACCACCCTAGCATTTTAATACAATTATAATCAAGATACAATATGGCAATTTGTAACAAATTGCCAAAAACTATATATCCAAAGTGCATAAGAAACCTTGCTGATTGTGAGGGTATAGGCTGATTGTCTGCATACATATTCCATTCCTTCCTACTTTAGAATTAATTAGTAGAATCTAGTCAACATTATACTATTGATTACTGTCATGAATCACTACTCAAAAGCTTGGGTGAAGCAGAATATTGTCAACATGAGCAAGAAATACAAGAGCATACTTTTCTCTGATTAATTGAGAAAAGAAAAAAATGATTGATTAAAAAGCAAAATAAGGCAGTCAGAGAAAGACAAGTATCACATGATCTCACTCAACTGTGAAACCTAATGAATAAAATAAACTGATGAAAAAAAATAGTTACACAGAAGCGTGAAACAGATAGTTGGATCTCAGAGGGAAGGCAGGTGTCTGGGTGATTGGGAAATGATCAACCAAAGAACTTGTATGCGTATATGCATAACCCGTGGACACAGACAGAAGGGTGGTCAAGGTCTGGGACTGAGGATGGGATAGAAAGAGACAATTGGTAAAAAAAAAAAAAAAAAAAAAAGATATATGTAATATTTTCAAAAATAAAGATTTTTTTGGCTCAGTGGATAGAGCATTGGCCTATGGACTGAAAGGTTCCAGGTTCAATTCCAGTCAAGGGCATGTACCTTGGTTGCAGGCACATCCACAGTGGGAGGTGTGCAGGAGGCAGCTGAACGATGTCTCTCTGTGATTGATGTTTCTAACTCTCTATCCCTCTCCTTTCCTCACTGTAAAAAATAAATAAAAAATACATTTTAAAAAAATAAAGATTTTTTTTAATTTAAAAAGTACATTTTATTCTATAATTCTTAAAAGTGAAGAAAGAAAGGGATACATACAAAGAGAAAATTTGCAAGTTCAAACAAGTCATAGGAAAGAAATGTTATTTTTTTTCAACTGAGAATACTGAAATAAAATTAAAATTACAGAGTTGATTATGCATTAATGCATACAGAATACCTTTACCTGTTTACTTGTTCAAAATAGGTAATGACCAGGCATGCATTGTTCAGTATCAAGTGCACTTCATCCTTAGATTGGCTTCATCAACACAAAAACCATAAATTTGATTACAATTCCCTTCCACCCTGAGGAAACAGTTTGACTGACAGGAATTTTACCAATAAACAGTTGTCTATATCTCAACCTGTTCAAAACGGAGAAGAAAATGTGTTTAATAATATCAGCATTGTTAGTAATGTTGGGCTATATCCTTACTTAAGAAAACGATTAAGGACACTTCTAGAAATATATTCCAAGAAACTAGAAACACCAATCAGAAAGGATATATGCACCCCTATGTTCACAGCAGCACAATTTACCATAGCCAAGATTTGGAAACAGCTTAAGTGCCCATCAGCGGATGAGTGGATTAAAATACTGTGGTACATCTACACAATGGAATACTACACTGTGGTAAAAAAGAAGGAACTCTTACCATTTGCAACAGCATGGATAGAACTGGAGAACATTATGCTAAATAAAATAAACCAGTCAGAGAAAGATAAATACCTCATGATCTCACTCATTTGTGGAATATAATGAACGACAGAAACTGATGAACAAAAACAGATCCAGAGACAGAGAGGTATCAATCAGACCATCTAACCTCAGAGGGAAGGTAGGGGAGGGTGAAGGTAAGGGGGAAGAGATCAATCAAAGGACTTGTATGCATGCATATGGTCCTAACCAATAGACACAGACAACAGGGGGGTGAGGGCATGAGTGGAAGGTTGGGGGGAAAGGGGTGATAAGGACACATATGTGATACTTTAATCGATAAAGAAAAAAAGTAAAGGATTAAGAAAAAGTTGTACATAAGATAAAACTTTAATTCTCATCAATTCATTATGCCTTAACTAATCTCTGTAAATGTCATTGAGAGTATATAATGATAAAAACCTTGAATTTATTTAAAGATCTATCCCATTACACATTTATAACCATATTTCTTTATTTTATCCTTCCAAGATTCAGTGAAATGTATGCAAAAGTATTACCATCTTTTTTGGTGTGGATCATGAGAATTAGTGGCTGGTTCCAGGCTACACAGTCAGTGACAGAGTCAGATTAGGGTTTTTTTTTTTGTTTGTTTCTCCAAGGCTTTGTCTCCATTGCTCACTGAGTTTGATGTGATCACTCTGAATATTCAGTATAATATCAATTTAAATTCCATATCTTTACACACAAAAGCAGTGAATGAATTTAATTTTTGTATAATTGTCACTACTGATTTTAATTAATTATAGTGATATACTATACTAAGGTTTTCCAAACTTCTTTGAAGAAAAGAACTATGAGTGCTAATTTCAAAATGAAAAAAGAAATGTAATCACCAGACTCAACTAAGACGTACTGAATAAAAACATCCAACAATGAAGTTTAGTGATCTATATACGGATAAATTCCAAAAGGGATACTTAGCTCCAGGGAAACTGAAAATCAATAAGTTAAATGAATCACAAAATAATCTAATAGCTCCAGTCAGTACATTTGTAAATTGCTGAGAACCAATTTCAGCATGTAATAATTACAAGAGTTCTGTCAAAAGGTTGATGGGACTTGGGAGGCTCACCAAGAGTAAGCCACATATGTAGTTTACCTGTTGGAAATGGCTAAACAGCACTTCCCCCCAAACCTGAATAGGATTGTTAACTGCCAGACAGCTCAGAGCATTTTATTGCCTCCTATTGGCCAAACACCTGAACAGCTGTAGGTATTTCCTAAACTGATAATGCTTCTGTACTCTACCCTTTGGTACTGTACCCTTTGAAGTGTATATTTCCACCGTGCCTTAGGATAAATCATATTGAATAAAAGCACGGGTCCTTGGTCAAGGAAGAGTCTTCTAGCTCCTTCAGCTGAAGCTCCTCTGACCCCCAATGCCTTTCAAAAATATCTTTCATCTCTAGACTCCTCTTTAATAATCTACTCACAGCCCCTTTCTCCAGAATGCTGAACCCTTTGTAAGGCTGGGAAAAGAACCCTGGCATTATGGTGCCCTAACAAGGAACACCAAGAGTTAAGTGTAGAATTATCAAACACATTTTAAGACAATCTTGTATATAGCCAGATAGAATTTAAATAACAAAAAGCAAAAACGTTCATCCAATTGTAAAAGGTTTAAAAAATGTTCAAAAGAAAGAGATTAGGATGGTAAAGACATAAAAACTTCATGAAATGATAAATAGCAAATGGAATTATAATGCTTAGGAGGGAAAAAAAGACTTTCATAGGTGTCTTAAAGTATTTGAATAATTACTGAGAAAAAGAGATAGAATTGTACTACTTAGCTAAAGGTGAGCACATATTTGTTGCCCAAATAGATATTACAAAAATGAATGGATAAGTAATGAACAAGTAATTGAATGAAAAGAATCAATGAGTAGGAGAGAAAGCAAAGAATGAAAGTTATAGGGAAATAAATATTATTTTAATATAAAGATAGGCTGTCTTGTAAGGAGCTATCCACAGAGGTTCAAATCAGCAAATTACCTTCCTTGGTTTGATTGAGAAATCAGATGACAGCTATTTTTTTCCAATATCATTGAGAAGAAATGCCATGGTTCTTACTAAATTATGCACTTTGCAAAAAGCGAGTGTTTTGTTTGTTTGTTTTGTAGCTACAAAACCCAGCCTTTAAAGTAGTATTCTTTTAATTCTCATAAAGTATTAAACCCAATTTGTAACACATGAAAGCAATTTCAGAATGCAAGCTGCTCTGGGAAGAAAATATCAAATATTTTCAATTACATATGTATTTCTAACTGTTTCTAGCATGAGCAAACCAACACTCACAATAATAACAGCATGGCTTATTGTTTGTCTACTCTCATTTATGAACAGTGCTGACAGTGTCATATACAGTGGTACCTCAAGATACAAGTTTAATTCATTCCATAACCTTGAGGTGTGGGAAATTATGAGACGCTCGAGTCTCGGTAAACTGGTGGGTTGTGCGCGATTACTCCTAACTCAAATGTTGCTCGTATTTCAAAGCAAAAATCACTTGCTCGATGGCTCTTATCTCAAAAATCTTGTATGTTAGGGCACTCGTATCTCGAGGTATCATTGTATCTCTAATACCAATACCAGATCAGGTCCATGACTGTCAATGAATATAGTATACTAGAGGCCCAGTGCATGAAATTCATACACTGGGGAGAGGGAAGGGGGAGTGTCCTTCAGCCCAGCCTGCACCCTCTCCAATATGGAACCCTGTGGGATCAGTCCTAAATCAGCAGTTGGGCATTCCTCTTACAATCTGGGACCGCTGGCTCCCAACTGCTCACCTGCTTGCCTGCCTGATTGCCCCTAACCACTTTTGCCTGCCAGCCTGATCACCCCCTAACCAATCCCCTGTCAGCCCAATTGCCTCCAACTGCCCTCTCCTGCCAGCCTAGTCATCCCTAACTGCCCTCCCCTGCAGGCCTGATCCCCTCAACTGCCCTCCTTCCCCTGCAGGCCCAGTTGTCCCTAACTGCCCTCCCCTGCTGGCCTGATTGCCCACAATTGGCCTCCCCTGCCAGCCATCTTTTGACCACAAGGGGTGGCCATCTTGTGCAAGGGTGTGATGGCCAATTTGCATATTACCTCTTTATTATATAGGATAAACTCCCTTGAGTTTAGGGAGATTAGGGAGTTTACTTTGTGCCACACATATATCTATTTGTGAAGTAGGGAACTATGTCTGTGTCTGTTTTATTTTATTTTTTTATCATGAGCTCTAACTTAGGTGATTTTTTCTGCTACAGAAAGTCTGTTGCTTTTCTGAATTGGTGTCATCATTCTGTATTGCCAAATCAACATCCTTCAGTAAGCAAATAAAAATGTATAGCAAAATAAATCTTAATATTTTCATCTGAGTTAAATGATGTTTGAAGACACATAAGAAGTGAGCAAGCACTTTTAATAGGAAAATGCTACACTGAAATACCATTGTCATTTTTGAAAAATTCATACCGGTGGGAAATTTTAAAATTTGATAGCAGGCTTTCTTTAAGGAGGGTTTTTATTAGAGTCAGAAGATAAACTGGCAATGGAATTTATGCAAGAAAGAATCAGTGAAGCACAAGTTCAGTGTGATGGACAGAGATATTTGTAGATAACAGGATTTGCCACAGCAATACTTAATCCAATAATTTTAAAAATAACTAAAATGGAAGAATGGAAATTATCCCAGTTATAAAATATGGAAAATCCTATAGGAGACAGGGATCACATAAGCATTTGTATGTAATGGAGACAAGATTTATCCACATCTGAGCAATCTACCTTCCTCTTGCACCTACAGAATTTTCTCTTTGCACAATGTTAACTATAACATTCTCTTTGAAAAGTTTGAATCCCCCCTCTCAGTCCCTTTGAATTGTTCCATCTCCCTTCTAAATATATCTATCCTAAATTATTATTTAAAAAAATATATATTTTTATTGATTTCAGAGAAAGGAAGAAGGAGAGAGGGATAGAAACATCAATAATGAGAGAGAATCATTGATCAGCTGCCTCCTGAATGCACCACACTGGGGATTGAGCCCACAACTCCAGCATGTGTCCTGACCAGGAATCCAACTATGACCTTCTGGCTCATAGGTCAATGCTCAACAATTGATCAACACTAGCCAGGCTATCCTAAATTTATTTCTTGTCATTTTAATTTTATTGCATATAGATTTTGACTAATTTTGTTTATTTTAAAATCCATATAAAATAGGTAAAATAGAGATACTGTTTAGTGAGTTGCTTTTTCCTGAGCAAATTATCTGATATCCATTTTAATGTGTATTGCTATACATCATTTACTTTTATTGCTGTGTAGTAGCCATTGGTATAACACTAAATTTGTATCCAAAGTGATTTGACCAATTAAAAACATCCACACCGAAAGCATATGGGAGTCTTATTGCCCATTTACTCTCGAAACCTTTGAAGTAAAACTTTTTATATTCAATATGGTGGGTGTGCAATATATATCTTCCTGTCATTTTCAATTTGGATTTTCCTGATGACTAATGAAGTTGAAGCTTTAAATGAATTTGTTTATTTATCTGTTATAAATAGCTTCACATGCCATTTGCCTATTTAGGTATATAAGTTTTACTTATCAAATTTTAGGCTAACAATATTAACCAAGATATAGCTTTAATGTCAATGAGTGTACAATATATTCTCAATATTTTGTGCTCTTTCTTACCATATTTTTATTGAATAAAATTTTAATTTCTCATTAGTAAAATGTATGATTAACACATTTTTATGTTTCATTTAAGAAATATTTTCATATAACAGAGTCATAGAGATGTTTTTCTGTTGGAGACCAAATATTGTTCTCACTAGGTGGATGTAATTGTTCTCACTAGGTGGATGTAAAAGAAAGGCCAGAAGGCTGGCAAACCTTAATTGCTCTGAAAGGTCAGAGCTGATTACTCATTGTTTAGTTGAAACTATCTGTTTGTATCATGTTAATTTCTGCTTTTGTTATTTCCTGCCTAAAGGCTAGGGGTGTGTCCCAAAGCTTTAATAAAAGGGAGAAAAATGCCAGAGCAAGTGGCAGTCCTTTCCACTAGAGGAAGGCTCCTGCCTGGCCCCCCCAATATCACCAAATTAATGTTTTCTAGTCTCTCATTTCGTTTGTGTGCGTCCTCCTTCAGAACCTGAACCCTGACCCGGGAACCCTGAACCACGCGGGACGTGGAAAGAGGTTCCCACATTTTTCATCAAGAGTAAAAAATATATTTTCTTTCCTCATATTTACACATGTCCTCCTTTTACAAGATAAAGGATTGAGTATGAAGAAAATTCTCTCTGCCTTTTGAGGTCCCAGGGAGCATGTCCTAACTGACTAAAGTGTTTCTTGTCTATTACCATAGGGATGTTCTGTCTGCATTCCCATGAGGTATTGCTACACCTTTAGTAAGAGCTTTTTTAAAAAAAAAAAAAAAAGAAAGAAAGAGATGAGAACAATACTCTCTAGCTTCGCACCCATAGTTATAAAGTTGAATTCCGAGATTATGTCAGTCTCCCATTTTTGTGGCTCATCAACTACTTAGTTTTCCCGCCACCTAATACATTTTGAAAATGACAAAATGAACAAATGAGGCATTAGGAGTGCTGCTTGAACTGGAGCTCGGCCTTCTCTGCTGCAGTACCAACATGGGTAACTGTCTGGCCGTGAATGACAAAGAACAGAGGGTCATCTAAAACACCTCAAAGGTCAGTGTGTGTTTTACATGAAAATGAAGTCTGACCTGAATTTTCTTAGCAAAGTTTTCAAGTGCTTTCCAATGCCCTCTTATAGTAACTATCTACGTTAACTCTCTGTCAAGAGAGTTCAGGTCCTCATTTGTTACTCTCCCATTATTTTACACTTAGGCAAACATTACATGGATATCTTTCGTAGAGCATTCCATTTTAGCACAAATCGGGTACTTTCCATCAGTTTGACCCTCATGAATATGTCAATCTAAAGCTTTTTGTCTCACTCTTTTCTGAGAAACTTGCTAATATTTTATATTCCCTATCTCCCTACTGTGACATAATATACAGCATAGCAACCGTAGGAGACACTGGAGACACTAGGCAGTGTGAATGATACATTTACTCTTTAGGGCAATTCTCAACCTTCAACCTGCATAAACAGTTTCTAGAGAACATGTTTAAAAAGACTGGTAGGCCATACCCTGGATGATCTACTTCTGGAATGGGGCTTGAGAATTTTATTTATAGCAAGTTCCCTGGTAATGTTGCTATTGGTTAGGACCACAGATTGAATAACACTCGATATGACACTGACAATTTTAGGATATTTTCACAGATTTAGAGAAAGAGCTTTTTCCTTGGGTATAATATTCTCTTTTTGTATGTTCACATTCAAAATGGCAGGTGTACCTCTCGGCTAGCAATGTTTCCTTATTTGACTCACAGATTGGACTCACAGGACATCAAGAAGTGCAATTCAGTGTATCTTGTGCCTGGACAATGATTGTATCCTCCACATAATCCAAATGTGATCTGATATAAACGCTTATGTACTTTTAAAAGTGCAAGTTATAATGGCTCTGAACCTGTTTCACCAATCCATCCAAACAGAAGTGTAGCATTTCACTGTTATTGCTGACTAGAGGCTCAGTGCATGGATTTGTGCACCGGTGGGATTCCTCAGCCTGGTCTGTTGGGATCAGGCCGAAACCAGCTCTCCGACATACCCCAAGGGGTCCTGGATTGTGAGAAGGCAGTTCTCGGGCAATGCAATCCAGAATTGGGCTCCCTTCTCTCTGGTTCTGGGTATAAAATCACCCAAGAACTGCAGGTGCCAAGTCACCACAGCTCAGCAGCTCCTGCATTGAGCATCTGCCTCCTGGTGGTCAGTGCATATCATAGCACCAGTCAGAGGGTCTGTCCCCTGGTGGTCATTGCATGTCATAGCTACTGGTTGGATGGTTGAATGGTTGGATGGTAGCTTAAGCTTTTATATATATAGATTGTCTCCCCAAAAGAGACAAAGCTTACAAACCAGTTCCTTAAATGTAGTCAATTACAGCTTCTGTTATGCTCTTGCTGTCATGAAAGCTTCTAAAGCTACCAATCATCAAGGTGCCAGAGTAACCTGGGATCTAGGCAGAAGCAAATTGGAAAGCCCCTCCCATTTTTGTGCCACCCTTTAATAATCTTCATCATTAGGAATGAGGGGGACATCCTTCCTGTGCTTAGGATTCATTTATAAAGTCACTCTTGACTATTTCATAGTCCCTAACTATAAGTATTTTAACTGGTAGATACTGAACTCAATCCAAGGATATAGATGATGAATGAATCTTATTTATACTTTTCATTCTTTCTATTCACAATCAACAATAGCCACTTTTTTCCTTCTCTAAATATAAGTCACAGCTCCATGCATATTGATGAATACAAAATGATAAGAATTTTCCACACTACTTGGACTACTGATTACTAATTTAGTTCCATGGACACAAAATTAGCTCTTAAAATGAAAGCTCCATTTTATATGTTTCCTTATGTTTTTCAAATAATTTAAGGCTATTTTAATACTAAGAAATGACAGTGGTTTGGTTTAGAGCAGAGGTGGGCAAACCAAGACTCGCAAGCCACATGCAGCTCTTTGACTCCTTGAGTGTGGCTCCTCCACATAATACCACGTGCGGGTGCGCACTACAGTGCGATTGAAACTTTGTGGCCCATAAGCAGAGTTGGTTTTCGGCCTGGGCGAGTCTATTTTGAAGAAATGCCGTTAGAACACTCAAGGAGCCAAAGAGCCACATATGGCTCGTGAGCCGCAGTTTGCCGACCACTGGTTTAGAGGCTATAGATGAAGAATTGTGGTATTTTAGGAGTTTGTTTCTGCACTGACCTGTTTTTCCATTATCTTTTATGCCAGTAGAGAGAATTTAGAATGTGGTATTTCTTAAATTCTCTTTTTTTCTTGTTTTTTTCCAGTTCTTGGTGTAGTTTTCATTATAAAAACAACTTTATATATGACTTACACAGGTGTCACAAATGTGATGCGTCTGACAAATCCAAAGGGTCTTATCCCACCATTACATCAAATTGGGGGCTGAAGAGGCTTTATTAAAGCCCTCAAACCTCTTAAATAAAACATAAATTTCAGAATAAAAGAGTTACATTAAATATTTTTAAATTTTTTTCTAACATTTACATGAATCTTAAGCAACATGCTTCCCTAATTTCTTTGAATATTCTCTTAGAGGCAAAGGACATGGGTCTACCTTGTCTGGTGTTTTTCTCACCTAATAATGCAAAATATTGATATTACTGAGGTAATCCTGTCCAAATACCCATTAATCCTTTTTGTCGTTAATGGATTATGCAACAAATCTTGCCAATTTAAGTTCCGAACTTTTTCCTAATTTATTCCTCCCCTTTGTTTTCTTCAATACTGGTGAAGGCTTTCATCATCTCTTGACAAGATTACTAAAATCTCTTAACTGGTCTCCTTCCATATTATTGCTCTAACACTTATCTACAGCCAAAGGAAGATGTATCTAACACGCAACGATACTATGCTATTTTTTAATTAGATCTTTATTTCTGTATTATAGGAGAAAGATTAAAAATCTCAGGAATTGAACTTTTACAATGGCCATTATTAGACATTTTTAGGACTCGAGGATGTTTAGCAACATTTACAGTAAATAGTACAACCTTATACATATGTATATATCTTATATTAAGTATAAAGTTAAAGATATTCATTTAGTCTCTTCTATATAGTCCAAATACATGTCCTAATTTTTAGTGTTTGTTCAGAAATAATTATCTTGATTATTAAAATGGGACTAAACAAAATGGTACAGGACTGATAATAAATCAGCTTTTGAAAAGAAACCTGATTTCTGTCATAAAAATTAGTGTCCTTATATCAGTCAGGAATCAATAAGAAGCATATTATGGAAGCTTTATTGACAAATAAAATGTGGAGAAGAAATGAGAAAAGTGTAAAGAAAATATTAGTATAGACTTTGAATAAAAATTATTGGGTGTTCAAAATTGTTTTCAATAAAAGAACATTCTTTTAATGAATCATCTTTGCTTTTTAAATAGATTTTTATTGATTTCAAAAAGAAAGGGAGACGGAGAGAGAGATAGCCTCCTGAACAACCTGGACTGGAATCAAACCTGCAACCTGGCCATGTACCCTGACCTGGAATCAAACTGCGACCTCCTGATTTATAGGTCAATGCTCAACCACTGAGCCAGGCCAGCCATGTGAAAGTACCATCTTTATGTTTAATAATATTGGTCTGGCCTGGTCCTTCCCAAATGCCCTCCCTGCTGGCCATCTTGTGATGGCCATCTTATGTCCACATGGGGGCAGCCAACTTGAGTGTTGGAGTGATGGTCAATTTGCATATTATTCTTTTATTAGATAGGATAGCCAAGATATAGCAGCAACATAGGGGTCAATCGGTAGATGAATAAAGAAGATGGGATATATATAAACATATATACACATATACATATGCATATGTACATGTACATATGTGTATATATGTATATGTATATATTTGTATATGCATATATATAAAGAAATATTACTCAATAATAAACAAAGGATGAAATCTTGCCATTTGCAATGATATGGATAGACCCAGAAGATATTATACTAAGTGAAATAAGTCAGACAAAGAAAGACAAATACTGCGCAGTTTCACTTATATATGGAATTAAAACAACAAAACAAATGAGGGAGGAAAAAGCAGACCATAGCAACATAGCTCTAACTGATGGTTGTCAGAGAGATGAATGGAAGAGGTGAAAGGGAACATAGTCAATACTATTGTGTTAACATAAGTGTGCATGGTGACAGATGATTACTAGCCTTAGTGTGGTGATCACATGTGAGGTATATAAATGGTAAGTCACTATATTGTATATTATCTAATATGATATAAATAAAATTTTTTAAAAATTAAAAGTTTTAGCACCAAAAATAACAAAAACACAAAAATACTGATGAGAATCCTCAATGTAGTATTCAGAAGGATAAGAATCTCAATAATTCAAATAACAAGATGGTTACAACTAGTTTCTGTGATCTCAAAAAAAATGACAGCAGGGATTTTTTTTTTGTCTACACCACCCAAGAAGTGAGTACCTAATCCTGCTCTACCCAGTTGTTAATCTCTCTATAGGGCTAACTCTATAGAGAAACTGGTCAAATGTTAGAACATTCATAGAAGCAAGATTTTTTTAAATAAGATAATTGTATTAGTGATCTATTGCAGTGCAATGAGCAAATCACTTAAATTCAGCAATTTCAAGAAACAAGCATTATCCAACAGAGATGGTGAGGGCCACATCTCAGGGTTTCTCATGAGGTTGTAGTGAAGCTGCCTCTGAAGAGTTGAGTGGGGTTGGAAAAGGTATTTCAGCCCTCATTCTCGTGGCTGTTGGCAGAAGGAGCCAGTTTTTCTCTGTCCTCTTGCATTTTACTATAAACCGTAAGAGAGACCAGGGAACACTTTTAACACTTTGCTTGGAAATCTCAGTTCCTTCACTCAGTTACCATAGGCAACCTTGTTGCTACAATTTTCTGCCACAACAGAGCAAGGATCCCCTTTCCTCAAGTTTCTAAATTTATCTTAACTTCCTGCAAGCTCTTGCTGGAAGCCTTATTAACAGCCACGTGGCTTTAAGGCTTTGACTAACATCTTCTTTAAGGGCAACATTTAAGTAGTAGGGAGAGAACCACACAGCTCTCTGGAGAAATAACATCTCAGAGAAATCAGAATGCACAAATGCAACTGAAGTAGGTACTCAACATGTTCGGGAAATAGCACAAAGGTCAATATGGCAGCAGGAAAATGAACGAGGAAGTAGTGTGACCAGAAGGAGAGAGCTACAGCAGATAGATCACTTCAGGTTGTACAGGCACCTGTAAAGATTTGGACTTCTATCAGATTGAGATTGGAACATAATGAAGGAAATCCCATATAATAAAAGGCTAATATGCAAATCGACCGAATGGCAGAATGACCGGTTGCTATGATGTGCACTGACCACCATGGGGCAGACGCTTAAAGCAGGAGCTGCCCCCTGGTGGTCAGTGCACTCCCACAAGGGCAGTGTGCTCAGCCAGAAGCCAGGCTCACAGCTGGTGAGTGCAGCAGTGGTGGCCAGAACCTCGTCTGCCTCTGCAGCAGTGCTAAGAATGTCTGACTGATGGCTTAGGCCTGGGAAAGGGGGAGTGGGCCTAAGCCATCAGGTGGACATCCCCCAAGGGCTCCTGGATTCTAGAGGATGCAGGCTGGGTTGAGGGACCACCCAAGTTCATGGATTTCGTGCACCAGGCCTCTTGTACTTAATTATAAAAGAATCACCCTGGTGGCTATATGGAGTATAACTGTGTGTGTGTGTGTGTGTGTGCGTGTGTGTGTGTGTGTGTGAGAGAGAGAGAGAGAGAGAGAGAGAGAGAGAGAGAGAGAGAGATGGTGGTGGAGATGGTGGTATAAAGACAGAACAGGAAGCCAGTTAGGAAACATTATAGTCCAAGTTCAAGATGATGGTATCCTATACTTGGCTAATAACAGTGGAATAGGTTAAAAAATTGTTGAATTTTGAATATATTCTAAAAAAAAAGAATTGCAGGATTTGAAGAAATTAAGGTTCTATTTAGATTTTAAAACATATTCTGATGAATATTCAAATATACAGATAATCTTAATAATATATTCTTTAAATACTCATCCATATGACATACAAAGACAGAAAATATTAAGATGAATTAATTGACCATAACTATCACTAACTTTTTGAGTTCAGCCAGGCTCAGTTCAATTCCTGGCCAGGGCACATGTCCAGGTTGCAGGCTCAATCCCCAGTAGGGGATGTGCAGGAGGTCGCCAACAAATAAATCTCTCTCTTCACTGATGTTTCTCCTTCTCCCTTCCTCTTAAAATGAATAAAAATATATTTTTAAAGTATCACTACCTTGAATGATATACATGGAGTGGCCAGATTATTATGATCTCTGAACGCATAGTAATCTGGCCACTCAGTGTATGTATGTATGTGTGTGTGTGTGTGTGTGTGTGTGTGTGTGTGTATATATATTTATTTTTGAGGCCCGATACATGAATTCATGCATGGGTGGGGTACAGCCAGCCTGGCCAAGGGGAGGGAACATGGGCAGTTGGCCGGCCTGTCTACTGGTCAAACTCCTGGTCGAGGGGACAATTTGCATATTAGCCTTTTATTATATAGGGTTCAGAGATTATAATAATCTGGCACTCTGTGTACATGAGAAGCAGTCAAAATACCTTAGAATTTGAAATGAGGGGAATAAAAACAACCAAAAAATATATTTTCTTCAACTATGAAAATATTTTTAAAAGTACATTTCCAGTAGTGTAGCATGTGTTTTTAGTTTACTCATTCAACATCGGACATTAGCTATATGGTTCTAGAGGCCATTCTATCACAGTTCTGGAAGTCACTCGTTCCTTTCGTAAGTACTTACAGAAGGCCAGACACTTCTTCGTGCTTGGAAAAGTATCCAAAGAAGCAAACATTCCTACCCTCTTAAAGCTTTTCTTCTTGAGCACTCAGATTACATCCTATTGCTAATTTGATGACAAATCATAATTTCATGACTCTCAAGAATTGAGTCATTAGCATTTGATTTTAAAACCAAAGGTTTGAATTTGTAGAATATCAGATTATAATTTTGATAAATAGATAATTGGGCCATTCTGTTTATACCTGAAGTTTGAGGTTAAAGTATAAGTTAACAAAAAAAAACACTTGTGCATTTCACAGATAAATCAAATTCAAAATCAGGTTTGAAAATGAAAGTTCCATTTCACCTTCCTTTATTTATATTTATACACATGATTTGGTTATAAGCTATTGTAAAATATATAGACCTAAAGGACATTCGGACTGATGAAAAGGGCAGATGGTACCTGATAATTAATGGAGTAGTAGAAGACAGAATACCTTGCTGGCTGTGTTTACCAGGTAAGAAATAACTAAGTCACTAAAATTGTATATCAGTCATCAACCTTCCCATGCTGCTGATGCATAGACTACCTTACCATTAAGTATAACTTAAAAAATATATCTGGGAGCAGCTACCTTAAAGTATACAAGGGTAAAGAACTGTGGAACCTGAGACATTCTGACCAGGAAAACAGATGGTTTGGAAATAGTATTTCTGAGACAAATACAAAACAATAACAGTATAGTTTCCATACCTTTAATTATTACTGTACAGAATATCTAATAGGATCACTTTAAGATCTATCATAATGTAGAAGTGGCATAGGACAGATTCCAGATATGGAGAAACCCTCCATTTCTCTGGGCATAGCATTGGATCACTGACCCCATTTGTCCCACCAGTCTATTCTAGTTCTATTTATACCCCAACCTTTGTGTAAGAAGAAACTTTATTTAGTCACTAAAGATTATTCCCCAGCACTTCCAGGCATCCTTCACCTATGGGTAGATCGTCATATGTACCTTTTGGATATTATTATGACTTGTAGTACTGAGATTTATCTCCACTGACCATGATGTACTACTAGCCATGAGTAGCTACTTTTCACCTGGATTGTAAATTTGATCTGCCTGGTATTTGAGGTAGTTTGGGGAACAGAGTAGGACTTGATAAATGTTTTAATGGTAGGCATCATCATTTTATGGAACTCCTCCAATGACCAAAGTAGTTTTAAGCTTTCTCTCTCTTACGAAACCAGCATGGCTGTGCAGGAAGAATGGCTAAATGCTACACTGTTTAAGGGAGTGTGTTGCTAAGAGGCTGAAGATGATTTTTAAGATTGGAGACTAGGGCATTTATTCCCTTATTATAATGCTCAGTCCTTAATTGCTGACTTCACACTGATTTTTAGGAACAAAGTCAAATTAGGACCTTTTGGGTGGGGTATGAGAATGAAGGAGGAAGCTTCAAATTCACTTTTAATCAACACGAATAATAACTGAATTAATATTACTTACTAGGCACTGTGCTAAGTACCTTCAAAGGATACCTAATTTATTCCAAACAATCAAGTGTGATTTAGTCCTGTTATTCAAAAGGTGGAACTAAAACTTGGATAAAATAAATTCCTTGAAGTATCACAGGTTGTCTGCAAATTTGAATTTTATATTCAATCCAGTATTCTCTGTTATACCACACAGACTCATTTGTTATTCTGCATAGAGGATTCATGCCCTTAATCTTCTGTCTTAAACCACTGTGACAATTATCAACCGAGACAACCTGCAAATCCTATTGTTTTTTGGGGGTTATTGTTCTAGAATGGCATTTTAATATGAGGATTATGGAGGTGGGCGGAGAGGACAAAGAAAGCACAATTAAGGAATAGAAATCTTCAAAATTCTTACATACAGAGCTTCACTTTTCAATGATAGATCTTTGTCTCAATTTCTTAGGAGTTTGAACAAAAGCTAAGATTGGAACTTGCTTTTCTCAAATTGAGCTAGATGAAATTATCTCTTGTCTTCATTCTGTCATGCAACGGCCTGGGATTATAAATAGTACTAATATGACTGCCCCTTTAACTGTGATATACACACGATGACTAAAACCAACCTAAATTAATCAAACAAGTTTTAATTTGATTTTTAACCTTTTAAGCAGCCTAAAATAAGAGAGAAGATCTAATTTGGAAAACAGAGAGGCCCAGAATGCCAAATCAAATTTAATCCATGTAACAAGTCAGATATTAACTTGACTGGAGACACATTTCTATGGAGCAATTTATGCTGTAAAGAGTGATAAAACAATGTTAACCTTGTGTCTAAGAGACTTAGAATTAGAAAATGTTTATTGAAAGATCGAGGAACCTGGGATCAGGCTCAGTGGGTAAGTCATCTGCTCTATGATATGGACTTATTTCCTATGAAAAGCCATTCAGCTGTCTTTATTTTTCTTTATACCTACTTGTATGTCTTTCTCTGCATCGCATTTGGTAGGAAGAATTTATTGAGGGGAGTGCTGGAGGTTACAGATAGAACTTGACAAAGTGTTTTGAAATACTTAAAAGGGGGAAAAATGTAGCCCGTTAATAATGATGATGATAATACCAACATTTACTGGGTGTTGACTATGTACCAGACCCTATCCTAAGTTCTTTAAATATAGTAACTTATTTAGTACTTATTGAAACCCTATTATATGGGTAACTATTACCACTTCTATAGAAAACTGACACTTGTTGTCAGTTAACTGAATCCATTTAATGCTGGAGGCATTGCTCTCTTCTCTTTGTTTGCCCTGATCCAATAAATCCATGTATTCAATAAATGTCTGCTGAGAGTTGAGTCTAGAGGTACAAAGGTAAATATGACATATAGCCTTACCTCAAAGGGCTTAAAATTCAAATAGGAAGAAATTTTAAGAAGTTATAAGTTCTACCTATGGACAAACTGCAGAATATTATTAGAGTCCACAGGAGGAACTGATAATTCGGTTTTAACACTTATGGAGGGAATAACATAAACTTAAAAACACATTATATGTCAGACAGTGATATGTTATGCAAGAAACTAAAATAGAGCGATAGGGAAGACCTAGGTGGATAAGACAGGGCAATTTTAAATAGGAAGACCAGGGGGACAAAGATCTCTGAAAAGAAAAATCTATATATAAAGAGATAATATGCAAATTAGCCAGGATGCCATAACAGTCACAATGGACTCAGGAGGAGGCTGTGCATGCAGATGGGTGGGAGATGACTTGCTTGCACTGTGAGGGGAGCCACAGGTGGCACAGCCCTGGAGTGGAGGAAGGGAGCATGCCCAAGCCACCACCACCACCTGGCCACAGCAGGCCTGCCTCTGTGCGGGAGCTGCAGATGAAACACCTTTTCTGAACACTCATTTGGGTAATAAGAATCCAAGAAAGTGACCTTGGGTTTTCCACCTCACTCCTGGAGGAAAAAACGAAGGTCTGTAGCTGGAGGGGCTAAGAAATGTTATATCCTGCCCTAGCCAGTTTGTCTAAGTGGATAGAGCCCCAGCCTGCAGATCAGAGGATCTGGGTTCAATTATGATCAAGGGCATGTACTTAGATTACAGGCTCCTCCCTGGCTGGGGCCCAGGTCAGGGCTCATGCAGGAGGCAACTAATCAAAGTGTCCCTCTCACATTGATGTTTCTCTCTGTCTTTCCCTCTCTCTTCCATGCTCTCTAAAAATCAATGGAAACATATCCTAGGGTTGAGGATGAGAGAGAGAGAGAGAGAGGGAGAGAGAGAAGAAAGAAAGAAAGAAAGAAAGAAAGAAAGAAAGAAAGAAAGAAAGAAAGAAAGAAAGTAAAAAAGGTTATATCCTATGAAAGAGACATCTTAAGAATGCCTAAATAAAGTTGTCATTTTTTGTGGTGAAGGAACTGGAGTCCATGTTGATGAAAATACCTTGGCAGCCATCAGTGGCAGCACCAGTGGGGTGATGTGAGTGGCACCTTCCCCTGATCATCCCACAGAAGGAGGCCAGACTGCAGGTTAGGTCTGCTCCTGTGAGCCTAAGACATTAGTAGGATATCCCCTGAAGGCTCCCAGACTGTGAGAGGGGCAGGTTGGGCTGAGGCCTCCCAGTGCATGAATTTCGTGCACTGGGCCTCCAGTATTTGAAAAGAGACAAAAAACTGATGAGGAAGAGGAACATTCAAATATCTGGAGAAATGCCAGTTTCATCAGAGACAAAAGGAAGACAGATTCCAAAGGCTCTGAGGTAAAATAATCCCTGAAATGTTCGCAAAATATCAAGGAACCAAGGGATTAAAGGGATGTGATTGAGGTAGAGAGTACTAGAAGATGAGTTAGAACAGCAATGGAAGTACCCAATTCTTGGAAGGGTTAGTAAGCTTTTGTAAGTTTTTCTCTCTCTTTCTCTTTCTTTTTTTTTCTATTTTGTTGTTTGTTTTTTTGCTCAGAAGTGAGATGAGGAATCATCAGAAAGCTTTGAGCAAAGGGGTAAAATAATTTTAAAGTACATTTCACTTGCTGCATTAAATACAGATTGTAAGGAAGAAGGCTAGGATATCAGTCAGAACAAAAGTCAGAGTAATGTGCTATGGAAGGGGATGTGTAGAGATTAAGGATTAAGTATTTTGAGAGTGATAAAATAAAAATAAAACTCAAGGATCGTTCTAATTTACACATTAATAAGATGATAAAATATAACTGCAAATAATATAATAGAAAATACTTCACTCTGGCTTATGCTTGAGCATTTTTATTGCCAAAAAAACTCAGTTAATATTTGTTGTAGTAATATATAGAAATGTTTAAAAATGACTTAAAATGTTTAAAATGTGAAAAAGGTTTTAAATGTTTCATTAACTTTCTTGAACCTTAAAAGTGTGATATTAAGGACACATTCCCCTGCCCTGAAGTATGTGTACCCCAGAGATAAGGATTTGAACTTCAGTTACTGACTCAGAGTAACTTGTTAAAATAACCATTTGTGTGAGTGATGCACCCCGCTGGATAACCTCAGGTAGCCCCTCACCCTGTTGAGATTAACATGTGTGCATTGACATAATTCATTGATATCCACCTGAAACTGCTCCAGGTATGAAAGTCTTTAAAAATAGGTCCTGGCCAGCCAACAGTGCCCATCTGTCGAGACAGCCACAAAGGTATGTCCTTAGGTCATTGCAGCAAGCGACACTGGTCCAAGTCCCTCTCCCTGCCAGACGAACAGCTAGTACCTCCTGATGAAGATATGATGAAGCTCTTGGGTGAGGAATGCCAGCCCCCTGCATCCAGACCAGACCAGACCAGCTGTGGGACACCAGAGGACAACACCACTGGGATGTACCCGCAGCATCAGGAACTTGTGTGAGTAATAAAGTGTGTGTGATTTGCAACTGCATATGTTTGATGTGGTGTAATTCCTCCGGCAGTTAGTTGAATCATTTTGCATACACTTAAAATTGAAATTGAAAGCTTCTGGTCTTTTCAGTCCCAAGCCTGCCCTTGGTCCTGCTTGCATAGAGTAGCCTCTTCGCTAGCAATTCCTTGCATGTCCCAACACCCGGATGGTTAATGTTTTTCAAAAAGGACGCCTTAGATAAACACCCCAGATCCTTTCCCGGAATCTACTGGGGATAATAGTACTTCGGATAAGCTCATTCCTTTGTGTGTGTGTTTTTTTTTGTTGTTGTTGTTTTTTGCCTCCGAACTGAACAAATTTAGTTAATAACTTCGGCACAAACCGTATCTTATCTGAGGTAACTAAAATTTTGTTAATGAATAGATATTCATGTGAGAGAATAAAATGAGTGTTGATCCTTACCCTATAGCATACACCATGACTAACTTAAAATGAATCATAAATACAAATGTCAAGTTAAAACAATATGACTTTCAGAAGAGAAAAATCTTTATAATCTAGAGGTAAGTGAAAATTCCTTCAATCAGACTTAAAAAAGCAAAACCATTAAGAACAAATGAATTAAAGCTTTTCAAAATGGAAAAGACTTGCACTTCAAAAGACATCACTGAAAAATGAAAACACAGAAATGTTGGAAATATATATAATATATATAAACCCCATCTTCTAGCTTTCTCTCATATCTATCTATATCTATCTATATATGTATAAATACATGGCAGAAATATGGGTATATGCATATATATTGATATATATTGATCATTTTCAATATAACTTTATATGAAATAAATAAAAGCTCTTAAAACGTATGAAAACAATCAACCTGACATAAAATAAGGGAAATGCTTAAGCAGACACTTCAGCAAATAAGATATACAAATGATTAACAAGCTCACAGAAAGATTTTAATTGCCTGAAAAAAAATGCAAGTTAAAATAATAATGAGATTACTATCTAGTTCTTACAACTATTAAGATGGTTAAAATGGACATGAAACTGGCAATACCCATTATTGGCAATGATGTGGATTGATGGAGCCTCTTATACCTTGATGGGAGGAACGTAAAATAAAACATCCACTTTGGAAAACAATTTTGGAGTTTCTTATAAATTTAAAGATAAGCTTACCATAAAGCTCTCAAGAAAAGTAAAATCAGTGTTGGTACATGAATCTTCATTGCAGCTTTACTCATTAGCTAAAACCTGGAAACAATCCAAATATTCATCAACAGCTGAATACATCAATTATGCTCTATTCGCACAACAAAATATAATTAGCCATGAATAGATGTGGTCTACTCATACATACAACAGCATGGATGAATCCCAAAGACATCCTGAGTGAAAGAAACCAAACATGAAGGAAAGCCTGCTGTGAAACTCCATGGGTATGACTCTCTTTGGGTGTAACCTCAAATGCAATACACAGATGATGTGTTACGGAATTGTGCATGGGAAACCTATATTAACCAATGTTACCCTAGTCAATGTAGTAAAAAAGAAGAGAGAGATATCATTTATACTGGCAGAGAGCAGGTTAGGGTTTACCTGGGTTTGTGGTGTGTAGAAAGGGATAGATTAGGAGGACACAGTAGTGTTACAAGGTTGAGCAAAACAAACAAAGGAAAACAACAACAACAAGATTCCTGGCTAAATTTGAATTTTACATAAAAATGTATTTTTTTTAGATCATATCTCAAATATTGCATAAGACATGCTTATTTTTTGAAATTCAAATTTAACTGGGCATCGTGGCATCTTGGTGTGGTGAGGAAAATGTCCTTAATGTAGGCAGTAGTAGTGCTTACATCATATGCTTTGTCTAAATACACCTGAATATACACTTTATTATTTGTAAATCATACCTCAATAAATTGATATTTTTAAATCACTCTACTATTATTACTAAATATTACTGGATAAATGAAGGTAGATGAAATTAATCACCATAACCAAAATAATTATTCAAAATAAGATTATTACCATATTGTAAAATTTGTGTCAGAATAATGCTTGCAGACTAGTGATGCTCAATCCTAGAATTTCTAGGCATAAAGCTGACTGCAAGACATAGTTGCTTATTAAAGTTCAAGTAGTCTTACATCTCCACTTATATGGTATTCTAGGTGTCTGGAAATGTTCTTATATTTCTGATTTGTGTTTACATTTTAATATATGGCAGAGACAGCAGAAAGAAAGGGGAATCTCCACAGACCAGAAATAAAAAAACAAAAATTCTAACAGAAAAAATACCAAGTTGAGTTTGAAGTATGCCCTGCAAGCACCTGCCAATCCCTGATGGCCTTGAATTTGGTTTTAACTTTCTAAAGTTTTGAAGGAAAAAGATAACCTACAGCATGAAAAAGTTGATAAGGAAACCCCATATAAAGTTAGGGGAGGAGGTAGGGATTCCAGATAAGCATCATCCATAAAGAATTAACCAGTAAAACAAATAAAACTGGATCTCAGCCCTAGCTGGCCTGCCTCAGTGGATAGAGCGTTGGCCTAGGGACTGAAGGGCCCCAGGATCAATTTTGGCAAAAGGCACAGGCCCAGGTTGTGGATTTGATCCCTATTAGGGAGTGTGCAGGAGGCAGCCAATGATTTTCTCTTATTATTGATGTTTCTATCTCTCCCATCCTCTCTGAAATCAATAAAAAAAAATATTAAAACAAAACAAAACTGGTTCTCAGATAACCTGAGAATATGTTTCATTCTCAACATTGGCTCTAGGCTGAAATCAGTTTAGCTCAGTGGATAGAGTGTCGACCTGCAGATTGAAAGGTCTCAGGTTCGATTCTGGTCAAGGGCACATATCTTGGTTGTGGGCACACCCCCAGTAGAGAGTGTGCAAGAGGAAGCTGATGGATGTTTCTAGCTCTCTATTTCTCTCCCTTCCTCTCTCTAAAAAAACCATCAATAAATATGTTAAAAAAATTGGCTCTGGGAGAGGGAATACAAAAAATATATCCCAGAATCTACTATTTAACATCAAATTCACTTTCACATGGAGAGTTGAGACCAGAATTTTAGTTTATTAGTCTTGAAACTTTTTAACTATAGCAAACTTTCAGTTTAAAATGGTTCTGGAATGGTAGATTTCTGTTATTTTATTTTTTAAACTGGTGTTCTAGGCAGTAGAATTAAGTCACTAAAGGTAGAACATTTTGATGGTCCCACTTTAATTTAGAAGTCTCAATTCTAAAATCTTACTGTAAGTAGCTAAAGCCCACTTAATGGTCAAAGTTTTGCCTGTCAAACACATTAAACGTGAAGGTTGGAACAGATGAATTTTCTTTTGAAATGACTAAAATGACAATTTACACCTCTGAAACTAGGGCTAATAATGCATACTTTTAAGACTTTATAAAGATGAAATTGGAAAATATTAGTGAGAACAATTAGCTCCAAAAGTGAACATTTGTTATATTCTCATAACCCTTTGCTCTCTTTTTTTCCCATTTAATTTCAATTTTATTTATTTTTGGCTTTAGGACTTTAAGCTCTGGACCTATTCTTAATTAAGGGTTATAATTAAAAAATAACGTAATTAAAAATGTATCAGTGTTCAAAGGACTCTCAAGTGGTCATTAATTTTAGTGATTTACATTAAGAGCCCAGTTTAACATAAACTGTCATTACCTGATATTGGCTTTTTACTAAAATTAACAAGACTCAAATATAAACTCTTTTAAATGGACCTAGGCATCTTAGAAACATATAATAATGACTTATGTGTAAAGGGAAAAAAAAGGGAAATACCTTTTGACTAAAAATATGCTTCCCTTTCCACCCATTCATTTCTGTGTTCAGTATTTCCCTAAGATAATTATTTGGGTCTTAAAAGTTTGGCCTTTAAAATTTCCCTACTAAAATACAAATCCCCCCAAAAGGACAAACATTTTAAATCTTAATTAACTTAAACTATATTAAGAGATTTGTTAACCAAGAGCTATAAAATACATTTCTTGGGAGTAGGCTGAAGAATAACCGAGGCAATACATATACTATGCTGGCTAAAATACTGATGAAGTCACACTATATGTATGTGTGTATATCAGTGTATAAGAACAGCACATCTTACTTTAATCATCTGAATGCATTTTCAATGTACTCAACCACACTTTAAAACAATTATAAGTCAATTTAAACTGTCTTCGGGGATATACCACCTGCATTGCACATCAGAGAAAAATAAAGAGCAGATCATTGCATATATATTTGATTTCCTCCCGGAGAGAGAAAGAGCATCTCCAAAGAGTAGAAACAGAAGTAGAAGCAGAAAGAAGCTTGGATAGTCTTAATTCACTTTTGTTCCTTTTGAGCATGCAAATGTGTGCATTTAATTCTGCTTATGCTTGACCTATTATATCCACACTTTCTTCCTCAGAATCAACTTCCTATTTTGTCAGAGATGTGAATAAATATGATGGTATTATCCATACTAACTTGAATCTGGCAAGACCTTTCTGCATTTTTTCTGAATTGAATATTCTGATCATCCTAGCATATGTCTTGGTTTGGGGTTTTATTTTCTAGGGTATTCACCTGACTATCTCACTATATAGATGTTGGTCTTTTTTTATTTCTGCAAACATTTCATTGATTATAGGTTAAAATATTTTTTCTGTTCCATTACTCTATTTTTCTTTTTCATGTCATCTAATCATACTTATGGTAGATCATCTTTGCCTATTTCTTATTTCAATACTGCTTACTTTCTCTCTTTTTTACTTTATTATCACAAAAGTATTGTAATGTAAAATTCTTGGTACACAGGAGTAATTTTTCATTGATAACTGTTAGGACAACATTAAATTGAGTTATGACAAATTTTTAATTTTAATACTTATTCCTAATCTGACATTGAAAATGACTATCCCAAGTCATACTATACAACCCACAAAAAAGCAAGTGTCCCCTTACTCTGGTTTTCACTCACTGAGGAGTATAATGTGCTACCAAATATTTGTATTAATTTATATTATCTAAATTACCAGAGGTACTTCTTTATCATGTGTTTGTTGCCTATATTTATTTCTGTGTGAACTCTTGTTCATTTGTTCATTTTCCTACTGTCTTTTTCCTTATTGATTTATAGTTCTTTGTATATTGTTGACATTCTTTTTATATGTTAAACATTGTCTGCTGTAAACATCTATTACATTATATATATTTTTTTTACTTTTAAAATTTCATTGTCTTTTGTGTTTACATGAGCTTTAAAAATATGGTGTAGCTATAGTCATTCACTCTTTCTTTAATGGTTTATGGTTTTATCATTTGAAAAATCCTCCCTTTTCTACCCCAAAATATAAACATATTTTATATTTAAATATATTAGCAATTTATGTTTCTGAAATTAGGAGAAGTAAGGAACAAACCTTGTTTTTTCTCCTGCAAATGAATAGGTAAAATTAGGTATAATATCTATGGTGAAACAGTCTTCCATCCTAAGGCAGTGTCTTTAGATGGAAAGCTGCTTTATCAGATCAATATAATATCAAAAGGAAAACACTGACCACTTACTGAAAATATGTTTATAATTATAATTTTTATAAACTGTACATAATATTGAATTTTTATGTTATAATGCTAAATTTTAATTGAATACAGGTTTAATATAAACCTATATCACATGTAATTGTGTCTGATAAATTTATTACCAAGTCTCAAGTGGAATTTACGGGGACTTAGTGCTCAGATTGTGAGAAATAAGAATTCAACTACACTTGGCAATGACAACACTAGGATTTTGTGTTGATTTATAGTGACCATATTTTAGAATTAGTGTTGGACACTGGAGAAGAACAGATATAATGATGCACTGCATATGAACAAGGGAAGATCTGGTGTTTTTATCCTGAAAAAGAGAAACATTTAAAACCTCCTGGTAGCTTTCTTCAAGTATGTAAAGTAACATCATATGTGAAGAGAAAAAAACCAATGAATAAGAGCAATATTTAGTTTAATGATATAGGAAGCAATTTAATACTAGCATTAAGGATTGAGTAGGTGGTCCTTTGAGAAAGAGAGATCCTGGTCACTAAAGGAATTCAAACAGAGGGACTGGAATTGGACAGTCAGCTAAAGGTTGGAGTAACATATCTTTTGTTCCTAAAATACTATTATTTAATTTTATGCCTTATCACTTGGAAATTTCATAGCTTTATGAAAATTAATTCATGGAAATATGCTGAGGAGCTTTCTAATGCACATAGAAATTTCATTAAAAATATGATGAACAGTGTAAAGTGAAGGGTTGGAAAAATATAAAGTAGCATTTTGTAATTTCTGTTGGTTGACATAAACATGCATCTTAACATAAACAACTGAGGGAAAGGGGAGTAGGAGAGGAAGTGCAAAATGCAGGAGGCTAATGGTAATGAGAAGGAAGGAGAAGAAAGTTGACATTTCTGAAATACTCTGGAAACTCAGAACTTTTCGGTTTGCTGTTGACCTGTATGTTGATTTCCCAGAATATTCCAAGACATCTATTTCGCTTATTTCCATACATTGTTTTAGTCACTTTGATCCTTGTTTGTGAGAATCCTTAAATTTCTTTCAACACAAGTGAAGACTTTAAACAAAGCATTCATAATCACATCCTTCTTAGGCTGCATCATATCAATTGTCTTCTTAACTTACACACAAATCAAACATAGTTTTATAGTTTCCTAAGAGGTGTGGACTAAATAGGACCGGAATTTCAATCTGATAGTGAAAGGGAAGCTCTGAGAAAATGTATTAATTCATCTGAAACCACGCACTTCATACTAATTTACCTCATGACCCTGATAAACGAATTTGCAGGATACATCATTATTATGGCAATTAATATAGTGCATGTGGGGTTAACTGCAGAACACACCAGTTGTTTGCATTTATAACTTGGGAAAGTAGGAGCAGAATTAGGTCACTGGGATGGCAGGGGTTAAGGCAAAGGAAACTAAAACCACAGCTCCCGTGCAGGTTAGACACAGTGGGTGCACGTGTGCAAGTGGGTGTCACTGTGACAAGCCCTCATGGCTAATGTTATCAATGGAAGCCTCTTCTGAAGAAACCAAAACAGGAAGGTTATTCACTTGCCAGAGACAGAAACCACTCTCTTAATTTCCTTCATTATCTCTTCTCATAATGCAGTCTGCCTACCATACGAGGCAGAGAAACAGAAAGAAATAACCCAGAAAGGAAACTGTTAAGTCTTCATTAAGCATCTTTAAAGGTCAAATAATGACAGGGAGAGGTACGACCTTTTTACAAATGATTATATGGGACACACACACACACACACACACACACACACACACACGAAACCACTTAGCCTTGCTTAAAAGGAGCAGTAATGAAAAGTCACCACATGTATTGCCTAAATGTCATCTACTGGAAGCATTCCTTCCTGTCTCCTTTCTTTCCTCCCACCTTCATTCCTCCCTCCTTTGTACCATGCTCTCTATACACACCCTCTTTTATTTATTTTAATAATTTCCTCTCTGCTGATTTACTTTAATAGAAAATACACTTAAAATTTAAGAAAAAAATACTAAAATCCTGAACTCTGATTCAAACACTGGGTGGTTCCTTTTTCCAAAAGAAAAAGTCGTGCCCCACCCCCAACCCCTGCCTCCACACCGCGGCTATTAGGATGTTAGGTTGGTTGAAGGGCAATGTGCTAAATGGTAAAATAATATTGAGGCGTATCTTTCAACTAAATGCCCAGCGTGGTCCTCCTGGTCCTGGATGTTTTAATTGGCTATTTTCTCCCTCCTCCGGAGCCCAGAATAAAAATGGTAATCTTATTTTCCAGACACTGTTAGCACGGTTTGGCATTTTCTTAATAAAGCCACAATTCTCGCAGCCTTTCATCAGAGCTTTCCAGTAGTTTCTCCAAACCACACACCCCGCCTTAATTATTGTCGCTTGAAAATAGCAACCCCCACCTCCTGCAAGTTTTATGGAGCAATCAGCAATTTGTTGGGAACAGTGATGACCCTGTTATACCTCCCAGGCTTTCATGGAGTCAGGCTTATTTTAAATCAATGCAGCTTTAAGCTCAGTCTTCGAGGGACGGTGGCAAGGCTGTGATGTCTAATTCTCGGAGAGTGATTGATAGCAATGGAGAGAAATGGCTCCTATGAAGAATTAATTATCGTGTCTGTTAACCTGCGGATCAGAGCTGCATAACCAGCTGGGTGAGAAAATGCTGTGCGGGTTGAGATATCATTTCCCAAAGTGAGCCTGGGAAATATGACTTCATGATCATGCTTTTCTCTTATGTCGGTTTTAAAAGTTTATTGAAATGAAACAGAAATGCCTCAAAGAACTGAAACCTCTGGTCACTAATAGCTCCGAGTGTAAGTCAAGACACTGTGCTGTTTTGCTTTGCTTTTCATACTAAGTATCCGTCTTTCCCTCAGTGGGAAGAATTGAGCTTCGTTGTTTTGAGATTCCATTTTGAACCCCACATGGCAGTATCCGGCTAAGTTACTCATAATAAAATAGGCGTTTATTTTTTGAGGAGATATTTATTCTTTATTTGTCCTCGATAAATAGGAGTGGATATATGGAAATTTGAGTTGGACAGTTGCACAGAGATGCATCAGAGAGCTCTAAATTGCATAATCAGAAGAGGAGGGAGGAAAAGCTGTCCCCAGAAGAAAGGGGAAGACATCAACACTGATTTAAAAGGCCAGCAATTAATTAACCTTCAGGGAAACAGAGCGAAGGTACCACCACTACAGTCAATATTCCCCTGCAGGGCACGTGTTCCAAGAGAAGGGGCGTAATTAGAATTGGGAGATCATTTCACATACAACAGCGCATTTGTCCTTCACTGGAACTCTTTGATGATACATTATTTGCACTTCACAAATTGATATTAGCAAGAATAATATCTCTTCCTCAAATCACATAGCCAGAGGGTGAAGAGATGAGGTTTGTTGGACTCTGAACCCTTTGTTCTGTCTACTAGACAAAGCTGTCTCCAGCTAAGAACCAGTTACATTAGAGAAAAAAAGATGTATAAATATTGCTATATGTTATTTAAGCTGAGGTACATAATCTTTGTTAAGTTGCCTAATAATTCACCGAATGGATGCTCATTTGGAGCACTGTGTACCTGGGGATGAAATCATAAAGTGTAGACAAATTGCATTCTTTGAGAAACCCACGGTGCGAGTCAAGATGGACAGTGAAGAACCAATGACTTCTGTGCTGCATTTCTGAGAGAATACTCCTCCATGCCACGGAAGTGCATAACGCCCCAGCGGATTTATAGGCCTCCATAACATGAGACAGAAGGGTAAGATTACAAGGGCTACTCACTCTCAAGTAATATTGTTTTATTATTTTACTGAAAATGCTAGCTAATAAATTAGACATAATTTAGAAAATGAAAAGATTAAATGATCACTGTTGTACTTAAAATTATCCTAAAACTGAAACACAATCTCTGGGGTTTTTTTTGCCAATTTTTTTTTCAGTGAAAATGGCATCTCCTTGAAATTTTAATTCATCTTTAGCTGTAAGATTAGGAACAGAATTAAATGTAATCACTGCACAAATATTTACTCAGTAGCTGCTATGTGCCAGCATTATATTCTAGGTGATGGAAATATAAAAGTAAACTGACTTGAAAATTCACATATGTGTATTAGATTATACATGTAATCATGTATGTATAATAATTATGAAATATTAGATGATTGCTATGAAGAAATATAAAATAAAATAATCTATAACAATAAAAGTGTAATATGCTAATTAGACTGGACATTCTTCCAGACGACCTTTTGGACAAAGCCAGGCTGTGAAGGAAGCCCAAGTCCCAGGTGCCAGAGAGAAGTTGGTGCCAGCAGCCGGAGGAAGGAAGGCCTACTCTTGCATGGATTTCGAGCATCGGGCCTCTAGTATTAGAATAATGGAAAGGAGAATGATAGATAAGATATGCTTCATTGACAGAGTGACATTTGGAGAAAAAAGTTGAAGGTGAGAGTGAGCTAAGCAGATATGGGGTGAAAATGAGTGCCAATTAGAAGGAACAACCAATGCCAAATCCCCAAGATGGGAGAATCTCTGGCATTTGGAGGAACACAAGTGTAACGGAAGCAAATGTGGAGGGAGACAAGTTGTCAGAGAGATAACGAGAAGCCAGAATGACTGGGCTTTGTACACAACATACATAACTTTGGCTTTTATCCTGGATGAAATGGAAAGCCACTGAGGAACTGAGCAAAAGAGGGCCATGATCTGACCTATTGTCACAGCGTTCCTCTGCTCGCTGGTAAGCTTGCAGCATCCAGAACTAAAGTGGAGGCAGAAAGACCGGTTGGAAGCTGATTGCAGCAAGCTTATCAGAGATGAGGGCAGCCCCGTCCAGGGCGGGAGTCCCATTCTGGATGTATTTTGAAGATATAGCCAACGGGACTTCCTGAAGAATTAGATGTGTAATGTAAGGGAAATAAAGAAATAAATTATTATCCATGTGTTCTGCCGGAGCAACTGGAAGGATGAAATTGTCATTACCTGGATTATTTTTAAGATTTATTTATCATCAGCCTGAATATATAGGCTGAATTTAAAATTATTGCAAGCTAGTGTTTACAATAAACTATAAGAGAGGTATAGATAAAAATATTAAAATCTCAATCACATCCTAAGGAGTGATGAGGACACAGGTTTTCTTCAGAATTAGAGATGAGGCTGTTGTTTCTACCAAACTAAGACTCCATTAGCATGGTTACATTGTGACTGAGACACTCTTATTAATACATTAAAAGGGTAAAGATAGTCACTGAAGTGAGAAGGTAGATTAGAAACATAGAAATGCCAGAATCAGAAAGAGAAGCTACAGCTCATTCCTCTGCCCCAGGGTGGGTCCTCTGGACAACGGTCCTTAGCTTATGGTCCGTTTAGGGTATGTACACACTGTGAAGACGGATGCAAAAGGCTAAGGCTATGAAAGGCTGATGTCAAAATCCATTGAAAGTATCTCACTCCATCACTGTATTTCCATTAAAGAGAACTTTCTATATTATCAGATGCAGCTTTCTGAGAGAGAGTAAAAAGATAAGACGCATTTAAATATTTCATCCTGAACAAGAATACATCAATCTAGAGACAAATGGTGGAGGTGAGGGGGGAAGGGGTGGAGCTTGTATGCATGAATATTCTCATAATCAATGGACACAGATTTGGGGCGGTGGGGGCTTGCCTGGGATGGGAATGGCTAAGGAGGGGAAGTTAATTGGGGGAAAGGAGACATATGTAAAACTTTAGAAAAATAAATAAATAAAAAAAAATATTTCATCCTATCAGATTATATTTTTCAGAGGAAGTCATAGAGGTACACTTCATTCTTTTGAGATTTTGGCTAAATGCAAGTCCATCTCCCTGACTTTTATCATGTTAGGAATAGTAACAAATGCTCCAAGCCCATGAAACTGAAGGCTAGGTTTAGAATTAATCCCAGATTGACAAGGTGCTGCCAGAAGGCATTACCGATGTCACTTTATATTATTGGACTCCTCCTACTACAATGATAAAAACAAAGGTTATTGTTAGAGGAAAAGAGGATGGGAAGAATGAGGTGACTGAGTTAATAAACATTATGTCTCAATTTTTAAAATGTTAGCAGCATGAAGATGTATAAAAAGTTATGTGTTCCCTAGAAAAATTAGCTATCAAGGTATATTTTTTTTAAAAAAGAGTAAATACTGTCTCCAATTCCAGTAATACGGAACAATCATGAAATTCATTGTTCATAAACTACCAAGCAAGGCACCTCTCATTAAAAAAAAAAAAAAGAAAAAGTTGAATTTTCTTCTTCTCAATTACTATGCAAATAGAAATTGATAACTGCCTCTATGTCTTTTTCTGTTAATGACCACTCAAGCAAAGAAATATTTCATTAAAAAAAAAGCACAACCCAAATGTTCTACACAGTCTCACATTTTTCAGAGTATGAGTATGGTGACCCATAGGTTTCTTTTAAGTATGGAATTATGGACACAGTTCCAGAAGTTCCTAATTCCCAATTATCCAAACAATTTTTCTTCAGGAGATTTTATTCCATTTCTTTTAAACAATTTCACTTAAACTTTTGCCCATGAGGAAAGTTTTTCTTTTTGCCTTCTGTGGTCAATTTTTAAGTGAACAAAGTATTTATTAGTCATTAGAGCAGCGAGTAAGATCCCCAAGAGACCTCTGGGGTACGTTCTGCTCTGTCCCTTAAAGCCACTTGTCCTTCTATGCCATTTGATCTCTCCTTCCTCCAAACTAGGACTTACTGCTACAGATCATTTGCTTTCTTTCTTTCCAGAATTCTAAGGTTACTTCCTTCCTTATCACTGCAGACACCAGATGCTACCTTACATGATGATGTGGAGAATTAAATGAGGTAACAGTTGTGGGTGGTAGAGGGAAGGACACACAATAGGACCACAGCTGTTTAATGATTATTCACTTGACTGACTATAACCTGGGACACTGGAGGATTTGCTGCAAGAAGAAAAACAGAGCTGTAAAAAGGTAAGAGACACCATGGAACCTGAATGGGCCCAGTGCTCAGAAAAGAGAATATTTTGAGAACAGACAAAGGACAGGAGGCACCTTGATTTGGTTGTGGTGCCTGGACCCTGACCTCCTCCAGGAGTTTGCCTCAGGAATGATGACCATTCTCTGGTCTGAATAACAGGGAGAGCTGTTTTGAACACCAATGAAAATTAACTGCCTTGGTATTAGACTTCAAGAAACACACAGCAGAGGACCCTATAGGCATTCCTCCTTTCCCCTTGCACGCAGCCTTTCTTCCTTATCCTATCTAATAAAAGAGTAATATGCAAATTGACCATCACTCCAACACACAAGATGGCCGCCCCTATGTGGACATAAGATGGCTGCCCCCATGTGGACACAAGATGGTCACCACAAGATGGCTGGCAGGGAAGGGCAGTTTGGGGGGACCAGGCCTGCAGGGGAGGACAGTTAGGGGTGACCAGACTGGCAGGGGAGGGCAGTTAGGGGGACCAGGCCAGCAGGGGCAACGGGCCAGCTGGGGAGCAGTTCAGTGTTAATCAGGCTGGCAGTAGAGTAGTTAGGGGTGATCAGGCTGACAGGCAGAAGCAGTTAGGGGTAATCAGGCAGAGGCAGGTGAGTGGTTAGGAGCCAGCTGTCCTGGATTGTGAGAGGGATGTTGGGTGGTCAGATATCCCTCAAGGGGTCCCAGATTGGAGAAGGTATAGGTTGGGCTGTGGGACACTCCCCCCCATACATGAATTTCGTGCACTGGCCTCTAGTCTCTATTTAATGAGCCAGCCAATAAAAGGTATTAGAGCAGAATGTATAGGATGACCTGCTGCTCTCTCCATACTGTCAGCATTATTGCAATAAACGCTCACATATAATTCAACCCCTGTCTCTGCTTAATTTGGCTCAAGTAGGGACAGGCAGCCTGAGACCCACTGTGTCCAGTTTCATAAACATTAGAAGTAGGCGTGCCTCTTTAATTTTCTGCACCAGGCAGTGCGCTAAGCACTTCACAAATATTATTGTATAGGATTCAAAATCACCCTTTCCTTCCACATATTCTAGAGGAGGAAACCAACAGTCACAGAGGTCACTTTTTACCAGATAGTGAACATGAAGCAAAATCATTTTTAAAATAAGATTGACGGGCTCTCCTTTTTCCTATTGGTCCTCCTCATGCCATCCCTTGCCAGCCCTTCTGAGATGGGAACTCTGGGGAAGGCTCAGATTCCTAGGTGGTAACCCTGTCCATAAATTACACTTCTGCCTAGATTTGCAAAAGGAAATGATTAGGTGATCTCTAACATCCTTCTGACCCAACATGGACCTGGAACTTAACCCGGATATCTTAGCGCGGGTTTCCCAGGAAACAGATTCAGAGGCAGATTACTATAGGGAAAGATCATTGCAGAAGCTTTCTTTTGGTCTATTCAGGCTGCTATTATAAGATAGTCCCACAGACTGGGGGACTTATAAACAACAGAAATTTGTTTCTCACAGCTCTGGAGGTTGGGAAGTCCAAGATCAAGATTTGGTGTCTGGTGAGAGCCCACTTCTTGGTTCAAGAAGGTTTCACCATCATCACCTAATCACCTCCCAAAGCCTTCATTTCCTAATAACATCACTCTGGGGATTAGGATTTCAAGGTGTGAATTCTGGTGGGACACAAGCACTCATTCATTCGGAGTGTGTTTGGTGACGACACTTGTGAGGGAGGAAGTGAAGAGAGCAGAATCAGGTTCATGAAGAACCTTAACTATGATGCTGTTGAAAGGAAGGAAGGTCTCAGCCCATTCCACAGTGAACTCTGGAGCTTCACTGGCCTTTCAGAATCATCCCACATTGAGACAAGAGGCTGGATTTTTGTACCTCACATCAAGGGTTATTAGATGTTGGCTACTTGGGAAGAGACATAACCTTGAGAAGGCATATCTCTTTATCCTGGGAAAGGGCTGGGCTATAAATCATCAACTGGAATTACTTCTGGTGGTTGGAGGGAATGAATGCCGTTGTCCAAAAGAGGGGATCTTGATGGCACACAAGAGCATTCACTGGACCTCTCTCTCTTCTCTCCTCAGTTGTGATAGTCTTGGGTTCCTGCCTCCATGTTGTCTCTTCTTCCAGAGTCATAGTCTGTTTGGATTCTTTATCTCTGATTGATTCAAGTCTTATAGGGTAGTAATATCTTTTGGGGAAGGAAGTCCATGATATTTACACATCTATTAGGACATATGCTTTTGGCTTTCCAGAGCAGTTCTCCCAATTGTAAATCTATTAGCAAGAGTTGGTTAGGTATTCTGATATTTACTGAAAGATCTCATTTGATCTGCAGTTTGAAAACTGTCAATGGTGAACTTTCTTTCTCATGTCCTCACTTAGCTTTGACTCAGTTCCCATTTCTATAAACTTTGTGAATTTCTGCTTTGGCATATTACTTTTAAGTTGGCTTTTACCCTTCTGGCAATTGCTTGCTCACTTTGCTGTGTGTATTGACAAATATTAGTAGCTCCAGAACTTTGAGATGGTAGACATGGATACTTTAAAAACATTTTTATCAATAATTACTACTACTTACTTTAATATTCTGAAAATAAAAGTTTTCTTAACAAAATTTACAAGAAGGGTGAAAGCCAGATTTAACCAGCAAGCTTTTCTTTGTTTTCTTTCCTACATACATTTAGTTCCTTCTTGGTCTTTTTTTCTTTCTTTTTTTCTTTCTTTCTTTTCCCCTAACTGAAAATTTTGACTATTATTTTCTTTTAAATATGAAATTTTGAAGAATATTTCAAACATGAATATTTACAATTTACAGAATTAGTTGGGAGATAGTATCAGTGATGGAAGGAAATAGAGAAATTTGGGTGAGTTAAAAAAGATTAAAAAGATGATTCATTTACTGTAAATAGCAGTGAAGAATGTGACCATAAGGCATAGGGGAAGGGTTGAGGCATTGTTTTCCAACGTATTTTTAGCTTTAATAATTAGGTCTTTTGAGTAGAAAATTGCTAGGGAGGAAAGCAAGATTGTAGGGACTTAAGGACAAAGACAGTGGAGAGAAAATGGCAACCACTAGCAGAGATCACTTAAGTGTGAACCCACTCTTCTAACGGTAATAGGCAAAGAACAGAAATATAAATATGCTGTGGTAGGTGTTTAAAACAAAAATAAAATGCAGTGGAGTTGCTTGTGCTAAAACCCATGACAAGAGAAAATTCTGAGACATTCTAAATTAAATTACAGTGACCAACAGTGAGAGAAAGGGACAGGAATGGTTTACCAGTTAATAGCTGTGGGCCAACAGATAAAAGACTGACCACATTCTTAGCTGTTGACCTCTAGAGCAGTGGTTCTCAACTTTCCTAAGGCCGCGACCCTTGCATACAGTTCCTCATGTGGTGGTGACCCCCAACCATGAAATTTTGCTACTGTTATGCATCGTGATGTAAATATCTGCATTTTCCGGTGGTCTTAGGCGACCTCTGTAGAAGGGCCGTTTGACCCCCAAAGGGGTCGCGACCCACAGGTTGAGAACCGCTGCTCTAGAGGCTCCTGCATCCTGCACATGCATGAACTTTCAGGACTGTTGTCTGCAACCCATCAAAGGTAGTAAATAGTTCTTCCTTAAAGACTGTGCATCTGCCACAGAATTGCCCTGTTTCGCGTTTTCTCACCCCCTTACCTGCAGTCAGTATAAGTTCTTTCAAAACAGCTTGTAACCTTTCTTCCCCAAAACATAATGTGTAAAAGTGCCCATCAACGCCAGGATGGCGGACTTCTTGTCCTCTCACCTAGCCCTGCTGTTGGTGATGTAGGCTTCATGCCCTGAATTGGGTCCTTTCCTAGCTAGCATATGGCTCAATAAATCCTTTTTTTCAGAAAAGCTTTCCAATGTGCAAGTTTTATTGTTCTTTTTTGTTTGTTTAAAAAGTATATATATTTTTTATTGATTTCAGAAAAGAAGGGAGTAGGACAGAGAAATAAATATCAATGATGAGAGATAATCACTGATATGCTGCCTCCTGCACACCCACTACAGGGGATGGAGCCCCCAAGCAGGGCATGTGCCCTGACTGGGAATCAAACCATGACCTCCCGGTTCATAGGTTGACCCTCAACCACTGAGCAACACTGGCCAGGCTGTTTATGTTTGTTTGTTTTTTAACACAGACACCAAACCTAGATTTACTACCTGATCCAATTGCAGCCCGAATCTTCTTCAGGAATATAATCTTAATTGGTTAGTCTTGAATGTTCCGGTAAGTAACATTGAGGTAATCTGTCAGATGGTCCCTCTAAGTCCCCCAAAGGAAGCTGAGGCAATCGGCCTGGTAAGATGCCCACCTTTACCTTAGGGAAAGATAACCTTGCCCCAAACAATTCTATTTTTTCTTTAGCTAATAACTTTGCTATCCTATCAGAGAAAGAACTACCTTGATTTTTACTTAAAATCAAGCCTCTTCTAAATAAAGGAAAATAGTTATGGAATGCTATTTGAATCATATAAGTAGTACCGTCATAATTTTATCTCTCTAATAATCTCCAAGAAAATGTCAATGGGGAGAGTGATGGAAATCACCATTATCATAACTACTCTGTGTCAAAATAAAACCGGTTGCAAAATGTCTTTCCATCAGAAAGAAATTGTTTGGTAATGGGTGTTCTCCTACTTTTGTCCTTTGAGAACCACAGTTGAAGTGATACTTCTGGAATCTGATTACATTTTACCTTGCTGCTTAAGCAGTAAATAGTTCAATGTGGGAATGAGATACAGTCATTTTAGTTAGTTTGAAACCTCTCTTTGAAATATTAGCATAACAATCTGAGAGGTAAACCTGTTTATAGTGCTCTTCTTTTTAGATATTTCTTCTTTTGAGATGTACATACTAGTATATTCATATGCTAATTTTAAGCAATTACCAGATAACAATATATCATAAGGAGATTTTCCCAAATCAGAAACATTGCCTTTCAGAGTTTGGTATCACTTAGTACTGTCGTTTTCAAATTGTGCTCTGAGAATCCTCAGTGTTTTTAGTAAAATCCTTCATAGCTAACTGCCTTTCAGGAATATTGAAGGACTTGTGAGAGGGAGAGTCAGCCCCAGCATCCCTTGTATATTTTTGACTTGGAAAGCTGAGACCTTTTACAGTGGTCTTCTACTTAAGAATTCTTTCAAAGGAACAGTACTTATACCTTAAAAAGTAAAAACAAAATAACATTACTTTTTCTGCTTTACAAAGCTTTTTTTTTAAAAAAACTAATGATCCAGACCCACTGTGTTTCATTTACTTTTAATTTATCTTTATTATTGAAAATATTACAGATACCCCCTTTCTCTCCCATTGACCTCTTCCACCCTGCTCCTGACCCCTCCCCAGACCTTCACTGAACTATTGTCTGTCCATGGGTTATGCATATATGCATATCAGTTCTTTGGTTAATGTCTTCCTGCCATCCACATTCCCCAAACTTCCCCCCCCCCCCAAAACATACATACGTCAGTCTATTGCATGCTTCAATGTCTCTGTTTCTATTTTGTTCATCAGTTTATTTTGTTCATTAGCTTCCACATGGATGTGAGATCATGTGATACTTGTCTCTCTCTGTCTGGCTTATTTCACTTAGCATAATACTATCCAGGGAAAATATTCAATGCTTTATTTAAATAACTCATTTAATTTCATATAGTCTCTGGAGACTCAGGAAAAATATTGGGCAGAAATGTCTTTCTTTTATTACTGTTCTTTTCCACAATATTATGAAATTCATCTTCTCCAGAACTGTCACCACTACTTACAGATGGAAATTCTTTTTGGAGAGAACGGACAGATAGGATAAAATATGTGTTTGCTTTGAAGTTCACTATGGCGGGCTAGAATTCTGAATCAATAACACTTGAATTAAGAAAAAGGCCTTTATATCGAGAGCCCTTGTCCTCAAGATAGGAATGGTAATGTGTCCAGGAGGTAAAGATGATTTTCAAGTGTCATTAGGTATAGGACATGTGATGGCAAATAAATAAAAATAATAAATGAATAAATAGGGAAAAAGTTACAAAATTCAGAGGAAATAAATCTTTGAAGAACAAAATGTAAACTCAAAAACAGAGTCAATGAGAAGATAAAGTCTTATGAGCATTTAGCAAAAAGGAAGTTGGCAGCTTGGTAAAAGATGGCTCTAATAAGTAAGAGTTCTGCCATGTGGGTGGGGGAAGCAGTATCTGAGACCTCTTATTAAAGTGTTACAGTTCCAATAAAATTCAGTTTATATGCTTGGCAAGATATCCAAGACTTAAAATTTGAAGAGAAGAACATTGAATGTTATCCAAAACCTCAATTCAAAAATGTTTTAAAAATTACTTGATCTGTAAAGAAAAATCAGATTTTCAGATGTTAAATTTTTTTTTCATATTTGGCATCTGTTCTTCTCTCAAGTAATAACTTTGAAGAAAACATAATTCTGTGATAAGCCTAATGTGCCAGAGCAAGGAGGAGATAGTCCTTTGAAATTGAGTTTAGAAATCCAGAAAGAATTTTCAGTTTTATAAGGATATAAATCATGCAAAATGGACTTGTCCTTTTCTTTTCAGAAAAGACCCAGTTTTATCTGTCCATTTGAGAGGTTTCATAGTACTCTGTCCATTTATCTGTCCATTTGAGAAGTTTCATAGTTGATCCTTGCATGTTTGTACTGGTTTGTATAGACAATGTATATACATACATAAATGTACCGTGTTATAAAACAATGGCCTGGGACATTTAAAAAAACAAACAAAAAACAATCGAATCCTAGCTGGTTTGGCTCAGGGGATAGAGCATCGGCCTGTGAATTGAAGAGTCTCAGGTTCAGTTCTGGGCAAGAGCACATGCCCATGTTGTAGGCTTGATCCACTGTGGGGGTGTGCAGGAAGCAGCCAATCACTTTCTCAGCATTGATGTTTCTATCTCTCCCTCTCCCTTCTTTTCTGAAAGCAATAAAATATATATTTTAAAAAATTGAAACATGTATGCATTGCTGATAATATAATATATAGGCACTAGAGGCCTGGTCCACAAAATTTGTGCACTCGGGGAGGAGAGTGTTCCTCAGCCCAGCCTGTGCCCTCTTGCAGTCCGGGAACTCTCAGGGGATGTCCAACTGACCTGGCCAGTGGGAAGCAGGCCTAAGCTGGCAGTCAGACATGTTAGCGCTGCCACAGAAGCGGGAGGGGCTCCCACCATTACTGCTGAGCTCGCCAGCTGTGAGCCAACTTCTGGCTAAGCAATGCTCCTCCTGTGGGAGTGCACTGACCACCAGGGGGCAGCACCTGTACTGAGAGGGATCAGGCCAAAATTAGCTCTCCAACATTCCCCAAGGGTTCCTGGATGGCAACAGGGTGCAAGCCAGGCTGAGGGACCCCACCGGTGCACAATTGGGTCTGTGGAAGGATGTGAGAGGGCTCCAGGGCATGTCTGGCCCATCTCACTTAGTCTCGATTGGCTAGACCAGTGGTCGGCAAACTCATTAGTCAACCGAGCCAAATATCAACAGTACAACAATTGAAATTTCTTTTGCGAGCCAAATTCTTTAAACTTAAACTTTTTCTAATGCCACTTCAAAATAGACTCACCCAGGCCATGGTATTTTGTGGAAGAGCCACACTCAAGAGGCCAAAGAGCTGCATGTGGCTCACGAGCCATAGTTTGCCAACCACTGGGCTAGACCCAAGGAGCAAATTAACTTATCAGTCAGAGCGTCTATCCCCTGGTGGTCAGTGCACATCATAGTGAGCAGTTGATAGGCCTTAGCATATCATTAGCATATTATGCTTTGATTGGCTGAACAAATGACCAGACCACCGAACACTTAGCATATTAGGCTTTTATGATATAGGATTGCTGATCATGTATTGTAGACCACATGGGTATCTCCTGGATAGTCAGAACTAGTTTTGCATTCTTCTATCCCAAAGCATCCTAGGTCATCCTTTATATAATAATCTCTCCTGGAAAACCCTTTTCTTTTTCCACCTATCTTTTCTATCCTACCTATTTGAATTTCCTGAAATTTCTGTATTCTATGGAAATACACTCACAGAAAAGCACACATTTTTCTTGAGTTTCCATAGAGAAAAACCACAATGCTCTGCATATGTTGGGCACATCTCCAAGATGCTTGACTGACAGGCTGGCACTGCCAGCTAGCTGTGCTTCGCAGGCGGTGCTGCACAGGGCGGAAGCATGGCTGTGAACTGATACTATAAAGTCATTTTTCTAAGAATGCCTCTTGTGCCATAGCATGATACATATTGCACTCGAACTGCCCAAATCCTGCCTGGGAAAGTGTTTTTCCTGCAATATTTCCTGTTTGTTTTTGTTGGTGCTGAGAGTGGAGAGGGAATAAAGAAGAGCTATGTTTTGTAACAACATTCTGGGAACCCATCACTTCTGCATGGGCACAGCCTTTAGGGCCTGTAACTTTCCTCTACAGGATAGTTAAAAATGTAATATTTTTACTTTGCATCTAAAAGATCCTCTGAGCTAACAAACAGAAAAACCACATCAAATACTGTATAAACTGCATCTAATTCATCAGTTTATTTCACGACCCACCTTGGGATGGGCTTAATACTGGATTAGAACCAAAGAGAAAATAAATTTTCAGTGATCATGTTTTTGGTGGTTGTGTTTCACAGCATATAACATCATCTAGAAAACAAATTATGTCAGTAAAGCCCTTAGCTTTTGCTGGAAACCACTTTGTTAATGTCAAGAGCTGATTTGAAAACACAAATGGTCTTTTTAATAAATCAGTGTTTAGGCAGCCTTGTTATTTTCCTAAATGTAACTTATGTTCTTTCTTTTTGGGGCTAAGGCATCAGTTTGTGTGTTTTTTTTAAGTTTCTGTAGGTCAAAGCTCTTTGTAAACTATATTATGTAGCATGTAAGTCATATTTATAGTCTCATATGCACAGAACTTATTAAAAAAGAATGCAGTAAATTTGCCTGAGTCACTTCAGACAGGTTCATGTTATCCATGCTCCTTAATGGCTTCGCAGAATGTCGGTCACGCCTTTCTCTATGTTGTTCTATACTGAGAAATCCAGCACTGCCTACACTTACGTTAGGGCTATAGGTATTCTTTCCCAGAATTAGTCACAATCTGGCAGCCAAATCAGGGAGAGTACCTTTTCTAAAGACTCATTCAGACAGTACAGGAAAGGCGGAGTAATACAATGAGTTGTCAGATGAAACAGAGAGTCCTGCGTGATCACATTATCTCGTTTACTGTGAGCTCCACATTCATAACGCCTGTCTTGTTAGTAATTTATCACCAGCGCCTTCCCATCAGCTAGAGCTGGATCAACACTGATACATATATAAATACATGAATAAAATCTGCTTCGTATGTATTCTTTAGGAAAAGCACTGTGAGCAATTCAAAGGACATAGATACCATGATTTATAATTCAGCCTTCACTGGGCATAAAGACAAGCACAGGATGGATAAAGGGCTAGTGTTCATTTTGTATTTTCAATAATATGTTCTAGTTGTTTGAGCAAAAACCTTAGAATGATCTATAATTCCTCTCCCCGCCACAACCCCTATTGACTCCTAATTTGTAAACAAATTTTATTGCTCTAATTTCAAAATATATACAAGCCAAAAATGGTTTGACTCAGTGGATAGAGCGTCGGTCTGCAGACTGAAAGGTCCCAGGTTCCATTCTGATCAAGGGCATGTACCTTGGTTGTGGGCACATCCCCCGTAGGATACATGCAAGAAGCAGCTGATTGATGTCTCTCTCTCATCATTGTTTCTTACTCTCTATTCCTCTCCCTTCCTCTCTGTAAAAAATCAATAAAATATATTTTTTAAAAATATATCCAAAATCTCTGTTATTGTTGACAGTATTACAGAGGTCTCCCATTCCTCTTTTTGCCCGCTTCTCCATCCAACTTCTGCTCACCCCAGGCCTACACATATATGCATATATGTTCTTGGGTAAATTTCTCCTGCCCTCCCCCCATCACCCTCCCCTCTGAGATCTGTCAGCTATCCCAGGCTTCCATGCCTCTGGACCTATCTTGATCATCAGTTTATTTTGTTTATTAGATTCCACATGAGTTCATGTATATACCTAGAATCTTAACACAACATATTCTGCTGGCACTTAATCTGAGCAATCATCCTTTCTTTTCAAGATCATTTCAAGAGCCTTCTGGTTGAGTCCCCTGCTATGACCTTCGTTGCACTCCAGTCTATTCTCACTTGGCAAGTAGACTCATTTAAAAGGTAAGCCAAGAAGTGGTATTACTGGTTCAAATGGCAGTCCCATTTTTAACTTTTTGAGGAAATGCCATACTATATTCCAAGAAAACAGAAACACCAATCAGAAAGGATATATGCACTCCTATGTACATAGCAGTACAATTTACAGTAGCTAAGATTTGGAAACAGCCTAAATGCCCATCAGCAGATGAGTGGATTAGAAAACTGTGGTACATCTACACAATGGAATACTGCACTGCTATAAAAAAAGAAGGAATTTGCCGAAAATGGTTTGGCTCAGTGGATAGAGCGTCGGCCTGCGGACTGAAAGGTCCCAGGTTCGATTCTGGTCAAGGGCATGTACCTTGGTTTCGGGCACATATCCAGTAGGGGGTGTGCAGGAGGCAGCTGATTGATGTTTCTCTCTCATGGATGTTTCTAACTTTCTATACCTCTCCCTTCCTCTCTGTAAAAAATCAATAATATATATATTTATATATATATATTTAAAAAAAAAAAAAAAGAAAGAAAGAATTCTTACCATTTGCAGCAGCATTGATGGAACTGGTGAGCATTGTGCTAAGTGAAATAAGCCAGTCAGTGAAAGAAAAATACCACATGATCTCACTCATTTATGGATAATAAAAAATATTATAAACTGATGAACAAAAATAGATACAGAGGCAGAGAAGCAGTGAACAGACTGTTAAACTACAGCAGAAAGGCTGGGGAGGGTGGGGGTGGGAAAGATAAGAGATCCACTGAAGGACTTATGTGCATGCATATAAGCATAATCAATGGATGGAAGACACTGGGAAGGGGGTGAGGGCATGTGCCAGGGGATGAGGGAGGCTGGGGGAAGGTCAATTGGAGAAAAAAAAAAGGAGACATATGTACTACTATTTGTAATACTTTAAACAATAAAAAAAAGTAAGCCAAACCGTGTCACTACAGTGGTTTCCCATTTGATTTGTTGTAAATGCCCACTCATATCCTTCCATGTGGCTTACAATGCCTCTCTTCTCTGATGCTCTGCTCTCTCCCTCACTCCTTCTCTGCTCATCCTTGTTCACACTGATCCAGCCATGCTGGCCACAGGGTGATCTTCAACCACTCCAACATGATTCCACTTTACAGGCTTTTCTCTCCTTGCCCATTCCCCCACCCTCCAGACAGCTCTCTAAAGAGGTACCTGATTGGCTCACTCTCTCACCTCTCTCTTTCATTCATTGCTCAGATCTCACTTTCTCTGTGGGGGTTATACTATCCACTCTATTTGGTATAGCAAATGGCCTCCCGCACTTCACTCATCCTCCACAATTCTGATACTCTTTACCCAGTCTGTTCTTTAGTTTTTATAGTACTTATCACTTTCAAATATAATATACTAGAGGCTCGATGTACAAAGATTCATGCAAGAATGGGCCTTCCTTCCCCTGGCTGCTGACACTGCCTTCCCTCTGGCCTGGAGTCATCTTTCTCCTTCCCACACTGCCCAGAGGCCTGGAGCAGCTGGGAGAGTGTGAAATGCCTGCATCGTCCCCTTGGCGACAATGAAAGCATCCCGCCTCACCCCGGCTGCTTGGCGCCTGCATATGCAAATTAATCCGCCATCTTTGTTGGGTTAATTTGCATACTCATTACTGATTGACTGGTGGGAATTGCAAAGGTATAGTCAGTCAATTTGCATCTTACTCTTATTAGTGTAGATTATTTGCAATCTTATGTTTATTGCTTATTTTATGATTCCTCCACCAGAAGATTATCCACTCTAGAGCAAGGATCTTTCTCTATTTTGTTCACTAGGTATCCTACCAACTTAGAATAGTACTTGGCATAGTACACAATGAATAGTTGTTGAATAAATAAGTGACAGGTATTTCTCTGTCCCTATTCACCTCTACTACAGAAGTAAACAAAACACATAAGGGGCAAGGATAAATATGATCAGTATTCTACCATTTTAGGCATTAAAAAAATCACCTTGAAAAAAACAGGAGAAAGTTACTCAGCACATATTTGTTGAGAATTCAATGTGTGTTTTATACATTTATCTAGATTTTGGGTGAATACAGAAAAAGCATTAGATATGGTTCTTACCTCCAAATGACTTCTTGGTTGTAACTGGTTAATGAACATGTTCTATTTGTATTAATTAATGAGTAGAAAATCAATAATACTTTATATAGCTTTATGACACTATTCGCAAAGTAGGTATGTTAAATGCCTACCTGGAGGGTATGTTAAAATGTTGATTGCTGAGTTTCCAATTGAGAAGGTCTGGATTGGAGCAGATAATTTGCATTTTGACAAGTTCCTGGTAATGCTAATGTGACTACATCACACTTTGAGAGGCACTGGTCTGTGATAATAATTCTCAACCCTGACTGCACATTAAAATCATCCAGATTTTTATTAATTAAAAATATGTATAGATGATTTGGTACCAAACACATAGATTTACATTAGTGTGGGGTAGGACATAGTCAATTTGATAATAACATCTAATTACTGAAGAGTGACTGTTCTATTAGTACCTAGAGTTAGAATTTTCATAGTAAACTAATTGAACACAGAAATACTGTTCAAGATGAGCAGGTTATTTGCAATGACCAAGGCATTATATCAGTCAATAGATCTTATTTCCTTCTAGCATAATTTTTTGACTTTAATTTGATGATTAAATTATAGGATATATTATTGAGTCATGTTTGTGTGAGAGCCAGATCAATTAATAGAGAAGTGGGAGGAGACCACTGAGAAATAAACTAGAGCATTATCTTCTTTTCAGTTCCCTCCAGTACTCTAATTTGTAATAGACATGATTAGAAAGGAAAATATAAATTTAGATATAATCCTTTTGGAATTCAATGTTTTTTTCTTTTTTAAATAATAAATTTTAAAAATTTATTATAAATTATAAATTTTTTAATAATTCCAAGTTGATTTTTTTTAAATCCTCATCCAAAGATATTTTTTCCATTGATTTTCAGGGAGTGGAAATGTGGGAGAGGGATGAGAGGAGAAACATCAATGTGAGAGAGAGACAGCAATCGGTTGCCTCCCACACTTGACAAGGGATAAACTTATAACCCAGGTATGTGTCTTTGACTGGAAATAGAATTGGAGAAACTTCTGTGCTCAGGCCCATGTTCTAACCATCCCACTGGCCCAGGCTTCCTTTTGTTTTTCTATACCCTCAACCTATTATTTTCAAATTCTTCTAAATTTATTTATTTTACAAGAGTATATTTCATTCACTCACTAGGAGGGAGGAGGGCTGGAAAGTCTACTGTGACCACTTTTTAGATATTATTTTTTCTGTTGCAACCCTAAGACTGTCACTGTTCAAAACTGATATAACCCGAACATTCCTGCAATTACTGGCTCACAGAGGACTTGCAGATCCAGTACCTACAAACACTACAGGAGGTTCTCGCTATACTTGTAGATTACACTGGTACACTTTTTACTGTGGAACTGCTCTCTCAATGTGACTGGATCATGCCAGGCTTTTAGCCTAAACAGCATGCTCTGCTAGAATGAGAATTCTTGCCCAAGAATATGTAGGGCCTGTTGTGACCTTTCAGGAGGAACTTTTGTCTGAGGTTCTTTTGATACAAGAACCATCTGGAACACTTCCGTCTAAGACAGAGGTTCTAATAAAGTGGATCCTAAAAGAGAAAACAAGTCTATATTCCATTTTCTCAAGATGCTCCTTAGCTTCCACACATGCCATTATTATTTTTTTTTACTTTTACATCTTTATTTTACACACAAGGAAATTAAGATACAAAGAGACTAAATTACCTGCCTAACATCATTCAGCTAATAAGTAGTTGAACAGAGATAGAACCTTAGATAGTACTACATGAGGGTTTACTCTTAACCAATACACCATATATTGCTTTTAATTCGAAGTCATTGATCACTTATAGGATATATTATTGAGTTATGTTTGTGTGAGATCCAGATCGATTAATAGAGAAGTGGGAGGAGACCAATGATAATAAGAAAAGAGGAGAAGGGACTCAGCTAGGCAGGTGAGTGCTCAGTGTAATTTGTATGCAATACATGGTAGGCAGCCACTACTAACCATGTATTCTTGGATAATCTTCTGGGACACAGAGAGTCAGTTCAAGAAGACTTGAGTTGAGCACTTACTGTTCTATGTACTGGGGATACCAAATGTAGAATCAGAGTAAAATTTTCAACATACCCATAATCTAGTGAATTTGTTTACAGTGTGAGAGTCCCCCCAGAAGGCCAGCTAATAGTCTTTAAGCTCTAGAGCCTGTGCCCGGGCAGGCATACGGCATGGGTTTGATGATTCTTCATATGAGAGAAGGGCTCAGTTGACATCTGTTCTGGAATAGATCCTCCCCAGCCATGCCCTTAGCTTAGAGAAGCACTACATTTCCAAATGCCCTATACTTTCTTTTTCACCCACATTCCAGCTATTACCTCACTATACCAAGGACATTTCAGAATAAAAACGATGGGTGGCCTCTGTCACATCCTTTATACAGGGCAGTGGATCCTATTAAAATAGTATCCATTTGTATTACTAAGTTTGACCATTCAAGTCATTATTTTTCTAAGAATGAAATCTCCTCTAAATTGTCAAAATATCTATGCCATATAGTCAGAAAAGAGATGGCATATACATATATTTTAAGATTTCTCCCTAAAGGAACTTTGCTTTTTATGCTGGAACATTTTCTCTAAACATCGCAAGGAAATAGACTAAGTTCTTCATTTGACATTTGCATTCATCCTCCTAATCAAGCATACCATGTGGAAAGCATTAATTTTATACTAAATTGAATTAAAATTTTCCCATTCTTTTTATTTCTACTTACACAAAATATGTTTCTCTGGTGTTTCTACTCTTCTCATTGAAAATACATGAAATAAATGTAATAACTCTTGAACATGAAAATTCTTCAAATATTTGATGGCAGCTATTTTGTTCCTACCTCTTGGTGTTCTTTATTCCAGACTAAACATCTCTGATTCTTTTAACTGTTTTCATATGTTAGAAAATCAACAATCCTCACCAACTCACCACTTGGTCTTAGATCAGAGATTCTTAAGCTGAATCAGAGATTCTAGGGAATTTATAGCTGGATTTCAAAGACTGCTATAAACTTTCTGAAACTGTATATAAAATTAAGCACCTTTTCCTGGGGAGATATCTGTAACTTCTTTTAGATTCCAAATGGGATATTGTCTGTGATCTCCTGAAGATCAATTATCACTGATAGAAAAGTTATCCAGTAGTTCACTGTCCACCTAAATTGTGGTTCCTAGAGTTGCACATAATCCTGCTGTGGTATTTGGTATAGAGAAGGTGGTATTTCTCTTAATCAAGACACCATTTTTCTTCTAATGCAACGCAACCTTCTAGCCACTTCTAATTGTCATCTGGTATTTTTAGTTAAGACTAAATTTATTTGTAAATAAAACAACTAAGTCTCTTACAACCATATTTATGGACATGCACACGCATACACAACCACAATATTCATTATCAAACCCATTTCCACTGCTACTTTTATGTATCTTTTAGTGTGGAATCCATATTCTACATTTTAACCTGTTAAACTTCACCTATTGACTTAATCTATCCAAGTCATACATATTTTCTTGTGTGCTACTTCTTACAGTAATTAATACTTTGGGTTAGTAGTCTTTTATAAATTTGATAACCATGCCTTCTCTCTCTTCTTCCAAGTTGTTGATAATGCTGTTAACTGTTCAATATCAGCCAATAAAAGACTTTCCCTCATGTTGTTATGAATCTTTTATACAACACTCCTTGGAGTATATCAGTGTAGTGCACTGCTGTGTCATACAATGTGTATCTCCCCGATGTTTTAGAAGATAAGCAATGAGAGATTTTGGTAGTGCTCAAATAAAATTAAGGATTTACTTTATCAATAGTATACAATTTGCCAATCCTGTCACCACAGAACATAAGGTTTGGACAAAATTGCTTACAGTATAAGCAATTAGCATCCAATTATTGATTTTTCCTGTTCTAATTTTTAATTGTAAAATAACAGCAATTTAAAATAACATGTCAAAAGAGGTCATCAATGCATAATATTATACTACATAATACGTGCAGGCTTTAAAATGTTAGGATAGTTTATAGTGTAAGAATTTTATCTTTTCAACTGGATTTTTCTACAGAAATTGGTTTTCTAAAGCAAATATGCTCTATGATAGATAAAAAAGCATTTTAAGAAGAATGAGAAAAATCGACTCACTTTGGTAGAATGAGAGCTTGTTGTCAGTCTTTCAATGGGAGGATGAAAATTCTCTAAAACAAACACTGCAACACATAATCCTTCTATAAATACTGTATACTAAATTATTTATAAAAAATTTAAGCACCATGATTTTATGGTATTTTTTCCAAAATGATATTTTTCTCATGTGAATAGGTGAGTAGAATAAAAAATGTAGAGAAAAAAGTACTTATGGAGTATTGACCGAATCAAATGTTTTATTTTAACATCACAGATAGCAAGAAAAATAACATTTAATAAACAGCTAAGAATGATCATATGCACAAATTATAGATTTCTTGTTATTTTAAACTACAGACCCAGTGCACAAAATTCATGCATGGGATGGGGGGGGGGTGTCCCTCAGCCCAGCCTGCACCCTCTCTAATCTGGGACCCCTCGAGGGATCTCCAACTGCCTAATCGCAATAAATAAGAGAAAATATGAAGTAAAATGGAACACAATAGGAAAATTCCTTTTACTTATTTTAAAATCAACATGTTGCATTGAGAAAATTTCTCCCCATTTTAGAAATATAAAAGCACACAGAAACAAAACTTCGAGGAATAAGTTTTTGAGGTTTATAAAACATGTTATAATAAAAAAAAGATTAATGTTCCAAGAAATACGAACTAGCTCAAGAATGACGCTAGTCTTGCATTTTATAGGATTGTATTTGCTGAGATACAAACCATACTTAAGAACGAAAGGGCCTTCATCTAGATCCCCAGCAAAGGAGATAGCTATAGATACTTAGATATCAGGAAATAAAGTATAAGTTAATTACTATAATGTGCTCCACAAGTTTTAGTTTGGGAAATTATTTGACTTGTTGGGAAGAGCTAAACGCACGTTTTTAGGCCTAATGATGTATAAAGATTTACTGAACAAAAAGAACTTCTAAACCTGAAATTAAGAGTTCTCACCTGCATCAATTCAAATACTATTCATAATTACCTTCTCAACTCATGTCTATCAATATGTGACTGTCTGCTTGTAGGATCCCAAACACATGTGTCATGTTCACTTGAAGAATGACTAAACTATCTGTTAACACCAAACCCACTTCTTCTTCTTACTCTTTTGCCCACAAATATCAGTGGTGATTCCTGTTTATCTGACATTGAGCCCTGACATCCAATTAAGGATGGAAGAGAGTGGCTCTCTGTGGCTTTTGAATTCTGAACTCGGTGGTTTAGTTATCCATTTTAATTAAAATGTAGAGGAAAAGAAAGAACATATCACCTTACCCTATGAAAGGTAGGATCTTCCACTTTTAGTTAACCACTGTTCCTCTCCTTTGGAGATAAGAAGTGACAAGTGGACTATGGTGGGAATGCTTGAATAACCTGTGTAGAGAGAATGAGATGCTTAGACTGCCCATTACCAGTAGCATACTCATATAAATACCAAGATTACTCTATCCAGCAAAGCTATCATTCAGAATTGAAGGGCAGATAAAGAGCTTCACAGATAAGAAAAAGCTAAAGGAGTTCATCAACTCCAAACCAATATTATATGAAATACTAAAAGGTACTCTTTAAGAAGAGGATGAAGAAAAAGGTAAAAGACAAAAACTTATGCACAACAAATACATATCTATCAATAAGTGAATCTAAAAATTAAGGGAATTAAAAATTTGATCAACAGAATAAACTGGTGAATATAATAGAATCAGGAGCACAGAAAGGGAGTGGACTGATAATTCTCAGGGGGAAAAGGGTGAGGGGAGTGCAGGGAGAGACTGGACAAAAATCATACACCTATGGATGAGGTCAATGGGGAGGAGGGAAGGATAGAGGGAGGGGTGGGAGCCGGGTGGAGGGGAGCTATGGAGGGGAAAAAAAGAGAAACAAATGTAATAATCTGAATAATAAAGATTTAATTTAAAAATTAGTACTGTAAATACTTGCCCTACTACTTAGTAAGAAAGAATTAATTAATGTTATAATCAACAGTATAGAAACCCTTAACTTTTTAGGTTGGGGAAATCATGATATAGAATAGAGAAACAGTGTATAGTATGTTTTATATAATACCATTTGACAAGAAATGAATAGTCATATTTTTGTTACATTAAGTATAATTTTTTTAAACATTGTAATAAAATTTTAATTTATAGTGATTTTTTTAGTTGGGCATGTAATTATTTATGTGTGGGGGATACAGATAATGAACCAAACAACAAGAAGATTCAGATGGCTACTGAAGAACCCTATAACGTATAGGGCGTCTCTTTCTCCCATCCAGTCACTTTTGGCTTTCACAGAGAGACAAAGAAAGACAAAAGGAAGACAACGTACAACAGTATGCTGACATTGTTGGATGAATATTTTATTCAAAAAAAAATGTTATATTTGGCCCCTTCATTTTGCTTTCCCAGAAAGAGGAATCATCTCTTTTCTTCTAACATTTAAGTTTTCAAGAATCTATAGTATTTCCCGGAATTAAACAAAAGTTTAATCAAGCCATCATTTTCATCCACCACATGACGCATGTGTGTGTTTTTGGTGATGCCCGTCTCCCACAAATGACCCAGAATTACTATATATACACGACGTATCAATCATGCTCCTATCACAATGGAACCTCTGCCTGGAAACACACAGGCTACCTTCCTAAAAATAGTCACCTAGGAAGCACATTCCTTCCAATGTTTAAAATCCTGTGGGAATACACTCAGACTTCAAATCTCTTGCTCAGTTCCATTTGTGCTGTAGTAAGGGAAATGGGGAATTGGAAAGATGTGTTTGTTTGTTTTATGTGAAAACACACTAGTGCATTCCTATCATAAAAGTGATGGAAAGAATTCTGTGTATTTGTGATTCATTAAAGAAAGAGGTCCTACGTTAGTGCCTAAAATAAAGATATGATTCTTCTTTAATGATGATGCAATACAGATTGACTATTAATAATTTTCTTCATAATTTAAAGATTTCAGAATATATGCAGAGTATCCAATGTACATTCACCTTTAGGTCAGGATGATCATGTAACTTTATTCATGATAACTATAATCTTGGGATATAATAATATGGAATTTCTATTTCCCACAATCAGGCCCAGGGAAACCAAGATCTTTGTGGGATGCCCAATTACCCCACTGTTGGAAGGTCAAGCATGACAAACCATATAAACATCTAAGAAATGAGACTGGAGAACATGGAAATTATTATGATCACTTTTGAAGTTTGTCCCATTTATTCAGAATGTTAAACAATATACTAATAAGCCATGGATTCTGAACCATCTTCTCCCATTATAATATTCAGATGGAAAAATATTCAAACATAAGCAAAATTGACTTTTTTTATAGGTATTAGGAACATTTTCAAGTGTGATATTTTTACTTAAGTAAAATAAGTATTACTTAAGTAAAATAGATATTAAAACAAATATTTGCATTACATTGAGTAAAATATCAAGAGATTAGAATTAGAGACATCAATCAACTGCCTCCTGCACACCCCCTACTGGGGATGTGCCCACAACCAAGGTACATGCCCTTGACCAGAATCAAACCTCGGACCCTTCAGTCTACAGGCCGATGCTCTATCTACTGAGCCAAACCGGTCAGGGCATTACTTTTAATCTCAGAATAGATTTTGAAATCATATGAACACTCCAGCAGTTAATTGAGCTACTCTCTGAATTATTAGCATTTTTTATTATAAATCATTATATTTTAAGAAGGTGGAAAATGTTTGATAGTGAAAGCTATTATCACTGCTTTTCCTTCTGCTTTCAACAGCAATTTTTAGAGTTTGTTTTAGCTTCAGGATGTCAGGATATAAATGGGTTGAGCAAATCTCTCATTCTGAATAAAGTTAAATAATCCATGTCTCATTTTTGTTGTTAATTTCATAGTCATCATGCCAACATGAGTAAAGAGGCTCTCTTAAATCATGATTCTGTATAACTTTTCAAAAACAAAGAAAATTGTGAAATAGATTAAATATCTCAAATAATTTGCCACCAAATATTAAAAATTCAATTTAAAAAGGCCATCTCTGATACTTTTTCTTCTTGAAATTAACTGCACTTTTTGTGAGAGTATTTCTTCTACTCTTCTTTTTTAAAAATTGATTTTAGAGAGAAGGAGTGGGGGAGAGAGTGAGAGAGAGAGAGAGAAACATTGATGCAAGAGAGAAATATAGATTAGTTGCCTCTGAGAAGTGCCCCAAAGACCTGGGATCAAACCTGCAACCTGGTATGTGCCCTAATGGGGAACTGAACCCGCCACCTTTTAGTGAATGGTAGGACCTCAACCACCTGAGCCACGCCAACCAGGACTCTAGCTTTTTTTTTATTATTATTGAAAATGGATCATCCCTATTTTGGCAGTTAAATTAGCTTTCTTTTTCTTTTTTTTCAGCTAACCTAACCATTTCACCTTAAAATCTGTTCCTATGGGGGGGGGGGCGGGAAATGCTTCTATGGGGGAAAAAAATGCTTTCCATCTCCTAAATAACCAACTCTGAACACACATGTGCCTCATTTTAAATGGACAACTTGTTATATTAATACGTCTGTCTTTTAGTGACATGCTGGTGTCATTACTAACAGTAATAACAATTTCTGCATTCCACCTTCCATGAAAGATCTTAGAAGACACCATAGAGATAATTCATTCTAATAGTTACCAGCATTTAAAAATATATTTCTACATCCATTTTCTCTTTAAAAATCCACCATAATACTCATCAGTGCATAACAAGAAAGTTGTCCCTTGTGTGAAATTGCTTAAATCATTCTCTCTAAAGCTTTCATTGTGATTGAGCAAACAGAATTTAAAAATTATTGTGGAAATTTATAAAATCCTAAGAGTACATGTTTGCTCTTCTAAGGGTTGAAGCAGTCTAGCCTAATGTTCTGAAATCCTGAGTTGCTATGATTTTTTAATAACTTTATTGTGATATAATTCATATCCAACACACTACGCCCATTTAAAAAGTACTTTTCAATAAGTATCGACAGATGTCTGTGCCTGAGAAACCACCACCGGCCCGTCAAGATGCAGACGTTTCTATTCACTGGAACCGAAAGGTTTTCTGTCATACTCCTTGGCAGTCAATCTCTCCCACTCGCCCCATGTCCCAGACAACTATTGATCCGCTTCCTATCCCTGTGGGTTAGCTTACATTTTCTAGCATTTTATACAAGTGAAATAATTCCAGATGGACTATTTCATGTCTGACTCCTTTCACTAAGAACACTGATTTTATGTTTCCTCTCTGCTGTCATGTATGTCATAAACTTGTTTCTCTTTGTTATATGGTTTGAATCTCTGTGATCGATTTCTACTGTCTACCTAATAGCAGCAGAGTTTGAGAAGCTTTATTTTTGATGAATGGCTCATTGGCAAATAACCTAGAGATACACGGTTCTGAGGGTGTTAACAGACCATTAACCGCAGTCAGGCTCACAGCAACCTTTCATTTTCATCTTGCGGAGTCATCAGATGGCATGGGGATTTTTTTCCTACATCAGTTCTGCCTTTGAGAAAGCACTTCCCTTTTGCTACTGTAATGCCTTTCTTGCAATTCAGACTCTGATCAGAATGGTGAACAGTTTTCCTTACAGTGGAGGAAGGAAAAATAAACTCTCACCTGGAATATTTTTCTCTTTGTTATTGATCAATTAAGGTCTCCAATAATGAGATCTCTCAGATGAAGATGCACACATTTGTTCCAGACTGTTGAAGGTTAAAACCCTGATCTCACTGTGTGGATGCAGTCTTCACTTTGTATATGGTAGTGCAGAACTGTATAATGACTATGAAACCTGAATCTATACAAAGTCATCCCAATAATTGGTTAGAAAAACTATTATTGTTCCATGATTTTTAAAGTTTTTGTCAAAACATTCAAAGCTCTTTACTGTCAGTTACAAATGTGTGAGAAAATGAAAACACAGTAAAATCAATATTTATTCAGTATACTGCAATTTATAATGCTAGAACCATCAAGAATTAAGGTATTTTTCTTCTTGCTAATAAAGTTAAAATAGTTTAAACAGTACTTGCCTTATTCTCCTCATTGTGTAACCTAAAATATTAAGCAAGCAACTTTTCTATGCTTTAGCAAATGCTCATACTTCTAAGTTGAGATTAGCTTCCAACATTTTAGTCTTTGTGCTTTCAATGTTGTGAAATACCTTGGAGAGTTTTTTGAATGTGGAGTATTTTACTAGCATGACATGCTCTGGGTCATGTCAGCTCATGAACTGAATAGCAGAGGAGCAGTGACCACTCATGGACAGACTTGAAGGAAGTGACATGATTGGTCATCGATCAGGTGGTACTTCTATTATTTATGTAGTGGTCTGTGGGCTAGGGGAGTGGTTGTAAAGTTTGTACTTTATACACTTACTCACAGCTAATCTATTGTAATTAAAATCTGAACTGTGTTCCTGGGGAGTGATGTAATTTAACTAAAACACAGTAACTAAAATGCATGCACGTTGGAGCTGTGCAAAACAAGGTTGCCTCTGTGGATGTATGCGTGTATATGTGTGCATCAATTTTTCCCTATAGTTAGGTAATAACCAAAATTAAGACAGATTCTCTCTGCATTTGGTAAACAATTCAGTATTGGACAGTTGCCTTAAAAAAATACATACACTCTGTATTAAGTAAATGTTTGTCAAGTGGAGTTAGTTTGCATTTTCTACTTTAAGTTCAAATAAGTGTTCTTAAGGTTGTCCTATATAGATTTAAGTAAAAACTCAAGTTTAATAAAATAAATAAGATATTAAAATGCTCAACAAAGCCCTCACCTTCCAATTAATTTAATTCACAGCCAGGCTCAAAGATAGTGCTTTTGCAGCATAGGTCATGCCAATGGTGGCATGAGTGACATAAAGCATGTGGGATGATCAGACCAGATATTTTTCAAATAGTTATTTGAGTATTTCTATATTGAAGTTTATATCATACAAATCATATTTATATATTATGAACTGTCTCAAACATTCTTTGATATTTTGATAAAAATCACAGGTTATTCAAATTCACAACAGCTTTCGTTCAGATGATTTCTTAAAAGAACAAAACAATTCAGTTCTATGAGAATGAAAAAGGGTCAGGGAAACTCCTATTCTCACATCCCCAAATCCTTATTAGTTTGCTAAGCCCATTAACAATTTATTACTCATCAACTGGTCTGTAGTAAATATGCTAGAACAGCTAAAACCAAATGCAGTTTCAGTAGAATATGATAAGAATTATTTTGTATAATTCTACAGTGTTTCCAGACTTTTGTATTTTTCTTTCTCATAATTTTCTATATTCATCCTATATAAATACCACAGAGGAACTTATAAGATCATTCTCTTATAAAAGAGTGTAGGAGATCATTCTAAAATTCTGTTAAGTAGACAAATTAAAATAAATACAAACAAAAATTGGACTTTGGATCACTTCTTTTCATGTGGAAAGAACATTGCTATTTTTAATATTCCATGGGTAGGAAGTCAAAATAGAGAGGAAGGCATTTAGTAAATGTTAATTCTTTCAAATTCTGCTCTAAAGGAAATGTACGACTTTCTCCCAGATGTCAGTCATCTTATGTCCTCTCTCTAGATCTATATTCTCTTTTATTTCCAACAATTTTAATTACTTTTCCCTTTTCTTATACAAGAGAAAATGTACATGTAGAGATTAATCCTATCTAATAAAAGAGTAATAGGCAAATTGACCATACCTCTGCTACACCCACAAGCCACGCCCACCAGCCACCCCCACCAGCCACGACCACAAGGCAATCAGAGGGAGTATGCAAATTAACCCAACTAAGATGGCTGTGGCCACAGAGAGAGCAGGAGGGAGGCTTGGGTTCCCCTAGTGATGGAGGAAGCCAAGCTTTCCGCAAATCCTGGCCAGCCCAAAAATCTACTTAAGGCAACAAAGTTTCAATGGCTGCCTTACCAAGCGAGACTTGGGTTGCCCCTGGCGCTGGAGGAAGCCAAGTTTTTTGCACACATTGGCCAGCCCAGGCCTCTGCTTAAGGCAATAAAGTTGCAATGGCTGTGCCAGCAGAAGGCTCGGCTCTGCTCCAGGCTACAAAGTTTCAATTGTAGAAGATAAATAAATCCCAGATACCAGGGCTTTCCCTTGGGTTGCTGGGAAGTTGTGGCCGGCCTGCAAACCACCACAAGCCCCTCGCCCAGGCCACCCCATGCCCCAAGGGAACACCCACCCTAATCCAGGACACCCTTCAGGGCAAACTAGATGGCCCCCACCCGTGCACCATGCCTCTATCCTATCTAATAAAAGAGTGATATGCAGATTGACCATTACTCCAACACATAACTGCCCCCATGTGGTCAAAAGATCCTGCTCCATGCAGACACAAGATGGCCACCACAGATGGCCAGCAGGGGAAGGCAGTTGGCAGGGACCAGGCCTGCAAGGGAGGGCAGTTGTGGGCAATCAAGCCAGTAGGGGAGGGCAGTTAGGGGCAAACAGGTTGGCAGGAGATAAGTTAGGCATCAATCAGGCTGGCAGGGGAGTGGTTAGGAGGTGATGAGGCTGGTAGGCAGAAGAGGTTAGGGGTAATCAGGAAGGCAGGCAGGTGAGCAGTTGGGAGCCAGCCATCCTGGATTGTGAGAGGGATGTCAGACTGCCCCTTTAGGCCAATCCAGGTAGGATCGAACCTAAACGGGCAGTCAGACATCCCTAAATGGGTCCCATATTGGAGAGGGAGCAGGCTGGGCTGAAGAACACCCCCCTCCCATGCACGAATTTTATGCACTGGGCCTCTAGGTCCTATATAATAGCCTTTCCTCAATAAGTATATATAAATATAGCCAAGAATATGAAAATATTTTCCTGGCACTCTTTCTTGCTTGATATAATTTCAGTATGCAATACTTTGGTTCTATAAAACAGAAAAGAAGAAAAAAAGATTGACACATTAAAACCTAGAACTATTATCTCTGGAGTGATTTATCTAAATAGCTCAATTTTCTTTTTCTAGTTGTTTAAAAATATGGCTAAAATTATTTTTCCCCAAAGAAAATAATATTATATATCACTTGTCAGGGCAAGAGATACTTTTCTTTTTCATTTCTATTATTCTTCAATCATATAAGAAACTATGAATCCCAACATAAAATAGCAATGATAAAATAATCAGCAAATTTAAGTGATCTTGTTAGAAGACTATCAACTCTACATAATGATTTATAAGAAATATGTAAATTTACTTAGCTTTCTATTGATTGATGATTGTTAAAGATATATACCTAGATTCTAAAATTTAGGTCAAAATCTAACATGTTGAATGCAGATGAATTTATCAATATTGTTGTCAACCAATTGGTAACAAAAAGTGATAACAATTTTCCTTTCTATTTTTTTAAATATATTTTATTGATATTTTACAGAGAGGAAGGGAGAGGGATTGAGAGTTATAAACATCAATGAGAGACATTTATCAGCTGCCTCCTGCATGCCCCCTATTGGGGTTGTGCCCACAACCAACGTACATGCCCTTGACCAAAATCGAACCTGAGACCTTTCGGTCCACAGGCCGATGCTCTATCTACTGAGCCAAACCAGTTTTGGCTTCCTTTCTATTTCAATGGATGTTCAATTTATAAATATCCAAAGTGCTTTTAAATTACATTTTTCAAATGGAAAACCTGTCTGTATCTGTACCCACAATTATATCTTCCAGGATTCATTTCAGATAAATGAAAACAAAGTTTCACTGATAAGTATTAATATAAACAGAAATGTTTTCAGTATTACACTGGCAAATTTTTTATAATTTAGAAAAGGTTAGAACTAAAATTATGTAAAATATTCTAACTCTTATTGCTATCCTTGTCTTGTTTTCCATATATCCTCTGCCTAATTATTAGCATATCCTTAAAAAGTGGCTATAAAATAATTAAATATATGCATGTAGACTTCCCTGCTCTAATTTTTTGAAATTATTTGTTTGAATATGGTTCAAGATATTTGTGAAATCACATTGTCTTGCTCTGTAATAAATTATAGAAATGTAAATAATACTTGTCCTAAAATTTATATTTCGATATTAAAGTTTCTGCTATTTCTTACAATCTTGATCCTCCTTCCAATCTTTAGTAATTCTGAATATATCTTATTTTAGAGAGTGGGGCAATGTATCAGTATCCTCAGATAACAGTGGGTCCCCAGAGGTAAAGGAACATTACCAAATATCAAAACACACAGAGGTTCAAAAATTATTAAATTATAAGTCTAGCCCTGTCTGGTGTGGCTTTGGTGGTAGGGCATTGACCCATGAACCGAAAGGTTGCCGATTTGATTCCTAGTTAAAGCACATGCCTGAGTTTCAGGCTTGATCCCTAGGAGGAGGGTTGCAGGAGACAGCCAATGTCCATCAATGTTTCTTCCCCTCTCCCTCTCCCTTCTTCGCTCTATAAAAATCAATGGAAAATCTTTGAAAATTATAACTCTGCTTTTGAAGTTACTTAGAAATGTTTGGTGATACAATCCTCTTTGGTTTTGGTCTTCACACTTCCCTCTGTTACTTAAATAGCCCCTCAGAATTGACAGGATGTCAAAGCATAAAGTTGTACCTCGAACTGCAGGTCTTGTTTGATTATTGGAAGTATTTTGTGCTCTCAATTTTTCCAATGTAATGCAAATTTCAAGTGTTCTGTTGGTTGTTTCCTTCCAAAAAATAGCAGATTTAGAGTGAAATAATAACCATGCATCATAGTAGTGCATTATATCATGATTTGAGTTTAAATAATTTTACTAAGAAATAAACCAAGTCTTTGGAGGTACTGCTGGCTCATTTAGATGAATGCACCAGAAAACTAATATAAAATTATCCAACAATCAACATTTGTTTGTGACTGTTTTTGCTGAGTTTATGGCATTTTTTTGTGTTATTTCAAAATATATTTTTATTGATTTCAGAGAGGAAGAGGGAGAGAGAGAAACATCAATGATGAGAGAGAATTATTGATTGGCCACCTCTTGCATTCTCTACACTGGGGATTGAGCCCACAACCAGGCATGTGCTCTGACCTGGAATCAAACTGTGACCTCCTGGTTCATAGGTCGAAGTTCAACCATTGAGTCATGCTCCCTGGGCTGAGTACATTTTTTAGGGGACTATTATTCAAGAATAAAGTTGGCTCCTTTCATTTTTCATGTGCAGTAAAATACTTTTCCTACCCTGAACAAAATTTTGAAGTTTATTTGTCTAGAAACAAAGGATGTCTGGAGTATCAAGTGTCATAAAGTGATATCAACCAAGAAATTACATTCCATTTTGTTTTCCCAAAAACCTCTATAACGAAATTAGCATGCTCCAGTTAGAAAATAAAAAGGGAACATTAGAAAATGACTGGTATTACTCACCAAATGGAAAACAAATCAGAAAAGAGGAATTCATTAAAGTAATGTTTACATTTATCAAGACTTTTATGAAGCTAATTTGTTAATTATTTAAAATATTTTTTAAAAAAACCACTTACTCCAGAGCAAAAGTACCTGAACATTTTTCATTAATCTAAAACCATTAGCATGTTTTCAACAAAATAAATAAATAAATATGTAGATTGCAATATCTTTTAAAAAAGACAACAGGAATATAATATGAACCCAAATAAAAGTATTTAAAGAAAACTTGTAGACATTCCTAAGATCACAGCTATCTATTTATCCATATCTCTATTATTATTAGAGGCCTGGTGCACAAAACTCATGCATGGGGTGGGAGGTCTCTCAGCCCAACCCTCTCCAATCTGGGAGTCCTTAGAGTTGTCCAAACTGGCAGTTGGACATCTCTCTTGCAATTCGGGACCTCTGGCTCCTAACTGCTCACCTGCCTGCCTGCCCTAACCACTCTGCATGCCTGCCTGATCCCCCTAACTACCCTCCCTTGCTGGCCTGGTCACCCCTATTAATTTTTTTTTTAATATAATCCCCTTCACACACAATTGTATTTGACTTCCTTATTCGCTTCTCCCTCTCACATAATTTTTCTCTCTCCTATAGGTAACACTTTCCTAATGACTCATCATTTATAACCTTTTCTTTCCTCCTTATTTCCTACTCTGTTCCATCATCCTTCTTTCCATTTCTCTTCTACCTTCCCTCCCTCCCCATATTCCTTCTTTCCTTTATTTTCACCGATCCCTTCCTCCACTTTTCCTTCCTTCCCAGCTTAATTTTTTTTCTTTACTTCCTCCCTTGGACCTGCTTTGCTCCCTCCCCCATTTCTTCCTTCTTCCCATTCTCCTTTTAAGCTCTACCAGCTCCCCCCTTAAACTTTCCTTCTCTTCTTCTTTCTCTCTCATCCTATCTTTCCCATACACTCTTCTCTATTTATTTCCACTGTTTTAATATCTACCTAATTATTCACTATCATTTATCTTTATTCTTTTCTGACTCCTACTTTTAAAATCTGTCCCCAGTACACAACTATACTTGATTTTCATTATAGTTCCTACAGTTCATTAATACATGCTCTTTCACGGAAACCGGTTTGGCTCAGTGGATAGAGTGTCGGTCTGCGGACTGAAGGGTCCCAGGTTTGATTCGGGTCAAGGGCATGTACCTTAGTTGTGGGCACATCCCCGGTGGGAGGTGTGCAGGAGGCAACTGATCGATGTCTTTCTCTCATGGATATTTCTAACTCTCTATCCCTCTCCCTTCCTCTCTGTGAAAAAATCAATAAAATATATTTAAAAAAATACATTCTCTTTCCTTCTTCAACTCTGCTCTCTACTGACTCTTTATAAAGTTCTTCCCTCCCTCCCTCCCTTTTTAAAGTTTCCGTTGCGGGGGGACATTCACCCCCAGCCCAGGGTTCAGCTCCGGCCAAGTGTTCACTGCCCCCCTTCTCCAGCCTCATCACCGCTGTCCTGCTCCCATTCCCTGCCCGGGACACCCAGCCCAGCAAGGGTGGCTAAGGCCTGGACACTGCTACCACCGCGAAGCAGCGCTGCCTTCACCCAGAAGGCCTTGGAGGGTCCACCACTCCGTCCCATACCCCTGGGTGCCTCCTGGCCAATGGCCGAGGCCAGGGGCCACCACCCTCCCGCTCTCACCAGTAGCACCTGCTCCCCTAACCCCATAGCTGCCATCCCATTCCCGCATGCAGCCCTGCATTTTCTTCCCTTTTCCATTCCTGATCCTTTTCTTGTTCCCTTTCTGTATCTCTGTTTCTCCTCTCGGTCTGTCTGCATGCAGACCTGCCTTCCTCCCCCTCTCTTTCCTTATCTCCTCCTACCGTATCCTATCCAACCCTGGGCCTGGCAGCTGCCTGAGCAGAGGGCGGAGACACAGCCTGCTGACCCAGTCATGACATGATGCTGTAAAAATTTGCATATTTCTCTATTATTAGAATAGATGGGAAAAATATTCATATTTATATATACTATATTTAACCCTCTCTCATCTACTCAATTTCCCTTCCCTCTGCTACATTACTGATTTTTCATCTCTGCTGAATCATTTCAGTTAGAATTAAACACTGATCTAACACATGCCACTATAAAATATGTACTCATGGCCATGGCCAGAATGGCTCAGTTGGTTGGGCGTCATCCCATGCACCCAAAGGTTGCTGGTTCAATTCCCAGTCAGAGCACATGCCTAGACTGTGGGCTTAATCCATCATAGGGAGCATGCAGGAGGCAGCCGATGGATGTTCCACTCTCACATGGATGTTTCTCTCTCTCTCTACCTCTCCCTTTCTCTCTTTCCAAAAATCAATAAAAAACATCTTAAGAAAAAAAATATGTTTGTGCTCACATTCTGCACAAGTTGATTTCTTTTTACTTTTATGCAATAAGACTCCTTGAAAATACACCTCCATTTGTTATCCTTCATTTATTTGTTAAGCCAGTATAATTAGACCATGTCCGGTACAACTCACTCCAAGGAATAGCTACTGTCAATATCAGCAGTGACCAACACATTGCTAAATTCACTGGTTTTAGTTATCCAGACAATTGATCGCTTATCCCATAATAAACTCTTTCTTCACCTGGTTTTTTATATACCAATCTCCTTTGATACTCCTACTATTGCTACCTCATTGCTGCTACTTTTTTTGCTGGTTTTGCCTTTTCCCTCTACCTGTAAATTTCGGAAAGTCCCAGGACTTAAGTCTCAGACTTTTCTTTATTTACACTTACTCTATAGAGACCTCGTTCAATCTTATAGTGCTAAATATTATTTATATTTGTAGTACTACCCATATTAAATCTCTAAATCAGACCATTCCTCTGAATTCTAGACTTTCATGTACAACTAAATAATTGACATCTACAGGTAGATCTCTACTAGGAACATGCAGCTCAAACTTAACATGAATAAAACTAACTTTTTGATTCCCTAGCTCTAACATCTTCCCCTTTTCATTCACCCTATCTCATTTGGAGTATTTCCTCTGTTTCTTTCATATACCACACCCAATCTATCAGTAAATCTGTTGACTGAAGCTTCAAAATACATCAGAAATTTCACTACTTGCGAATTTTAATTCTACAGCAAACTCTAAATCATTGTCTTTTATCTGGATTATTGCAGTAGTTTATTACTAATATCTCTGTTTTTGCCCTTGCTTCCTACTCAGAGAAAAACTCTTTAATAAATTCTCTTCTGAGATTAAATATCAAAATTCAAATAATGTCTCACAGTATTCTGGCCTCCCCAGCTACTCCTTCCTACTAATCTGCTGTAACTTTTTGTCCATTTTCCCAAACTCCATTCTGTCACATACTCTGCGCACACTTGGAGGGCTGAAATACTGAAGGTACATTTTTTACTAAATCATTTGCACTGGTTCTTCCTTTTGTCTGAAATGCTGACCTGAGATAAGCTTGCAGTTCATTTCCTCACTCACACCTTTCAGATCTCCACTCAAGTACTCTATTTGCAGCGTACCCCACTGACCCCCAACTCTCTTTTCCCTTGGCCCATTTTATTGTATTTATCAGAGTTTTATTTCCTTGTTTGTTTATTGAATGTCTCCTTCTTGCTGAAATTAAAGGTCACTGAGGGCCTGGATTACTTTCATTGCTTTACTAATATGTAACCCTGGGACCTGTAAGAGTTTTTTGTTTTGGGGTGTTTTTTTTAATCCTCATCTGAGGATATTTTCCCACTGATTTTTAGAGAGAGTGGAAAGGAAGAGACTGAGAGAGTCATGTCAATGTGAGAGAGATACATCGATAGGTTGCCTCCCAAAAAGGGATCCTGCCTATAACCGAGGTACATGCCCTTGACTGAAATCGAACCTGGGACCCTTCAGGCCTTGGCTTAGGCTCTACATACTGAGCAAACCAGTTAGGCCTGGAGGAGTCTCTGGCTTGTTGAAGGCATTCTGTAAATTTTTTTTGGTTGGGAAAAACTCCATGTTTTCTCTCCACTTCTCATATATTTTCTAATACATTTTACTATATATTTTGACTTTTTAAATAAATATTGTCCACCTATAATCTTGTAATTTTTCCTTTGGGGACTGACAATTGTTCACTATAAGAAAGATTTTACATTTAGTCATTGAAAGGAAATTTAATAATTTAGTTATAAATGAAAATTAAGGTATCAACATTTGATGAAAATACCATTGTTATGAAGTTCTGTTATACTTTAAGTCTAAATTAAATAATTTTAATTTTAAATTAAAATTACTTCTAAATTAAAATAACTGCAGCATAAAATATTTCAGATGAACATTTTTCAGAAATTATGTTTTGTTAGGGAATGTGTTCTTCTCCCTAGAACAAGTTGAGGAAATGCAAATACTAGACCACGATTTTGATTTGGTTGCCATCTGGTCAGAATCTTTGGTGGTTCTCTATTGAGTGCAGAATAAAGTCCATGTTCCTTCCATTGGCACTTAGAGTTTCTTTAACTTGGAAAATTAAATTACAAGCTGCCTTTTGGCTTACAAGCCCCTTAAGCCAAGCTCTAGCCACACCCCTATTGTCTATATATATATGCATTATGATACTTCACATCTCGTTGCTTTGCTCGTACAATACTAACAGGTATAGTAAGTCTTGGTCACACGTGTGAGTTTGTTCAATGACAGATTTCTCAAATAATCTTCATAGAAGTATTGTATCCAAGATACTGCATATAACTGGATCTGAAAGTTGTACGGTAAGCTGTGTGACTTTGGCTAAGGAATGTCATTTGTCCACAGTTTACTCAACTGTAATATGAATATGCTACCTACTTTATTACTATTGCTATCATAAAATTATAGAATATGCTTAATAAAATGCTTCAACATGTCATTTAGACACAAAGAGATGCATGTTTTTCTATTTCCTTCTCAACCCTATTACTTGTCTATATCACAGCTCTATCTGTATTATACAACTTCTAATTTATCTGTTTTAATTAGTTTAACCCCTGTTCTTGAAGTTATATTTTTTCTACCTGAATACTATATTATCATACCTTAACCAAAGCATACATCTTCCAGGGCACCAACTTATTACTTTTTTAAGTTTTCAATATGATTTTTCATTTCCAAATTTCATATTGGTGAGGAATTGCCAAGGCTGAGATAGCTTTCTATGAACCTGGTCTATCAAAAGATGCATTTAATAAGATATTATAAATATATCAGTTTGATTTAATTTTTGGGTTAACATCACTAAAAATGATTTGGGGGTGTCACAATTGAATGTGAATAACTTTGTTTCCACTATTATTCACAAAAACATTAAATAGCTTACATAAGATTATTTGCTTTGTTTTGACATAATACTTCTTCAAAATGCTATACTCTTTTTTAAAATAAAAACTACTTAAACTTTTTCATTAGCTAATCTGGATAAATAATTTGTTATTCAAAATAAAGTGAGATCTCTGTGTTGAAATTAGAATATTTTCTCTGAAGAAGAAAAACTAGCAGTGTGGATAAAGTTAAAAAATAATTCCTTCCAAGTGGTGTTCTTTCTGTCATATTTTCCAAAACTACAAACTTTCTTGCAGCTTTATAGATTATTTTTGTCTTTCTTAGGGCATTTTATCCATTAAGCACTTTCCTTCATGAGTAGTTGTTCCTTTAAACACATTATAGTAAATTATTTGTTATCAAATGTCTTGGTTGTTCCCTATTTCTGTTTTATAACCACTAGATGTTTTTTATACCAATTGAATTTGCAATCACAACCATTCAGAAGAATACAAAGAGGCTTCAGATTGAAAGCAGAAAAGTTTAAAGAAAAGTTCATTCTGACATTTAAATCTCAAGTAAAAATTAAACTGCCAATAGTATTGAACGAGTAACAAGATTTTTTTGGGGAAAAAAAAACACACAACAAAAGTAATGTTGGTAGGCTACAGTAATTGTAAATCAGATGAGATTTGAATTCTTTTCCTTTTGTTCAATAACAACAAATATATATCCTTGCAACTTTTTGAATATTACATTGCCAAAAAAAATTGTGTCAAGTTTTAAGGAAATATTACTTTTGAATACACTGAATATTCTGAAGAATTTATTACCATTCTATTTTTCATTGCAACAGTTCTAACAAAACTCTTTTCCGAAAGTTTCAATTTCTTGGGAGTATTTCCCAGACATTAGAAAATACTATCAAATCTATTATTACAATAAAGAATCCATTGGAAAATCTTAGAAAAATGCTAAAATGACTAATAAAATTGCTTTTATCAACATAAGTACAAGGTCTAGAAATATATTTTAAGATTAAAATATTTTTAGATAAATGACAAAGATCGAGCAAAAAATACATATATAGGTATAGTATCTCTTACCTATCTACTTATCTATCTATTCCTATAATGACCACAGGAAACAATCTGAGGGAAGCGGAGTTTGCTACTCCAAACTATGCCTCTGTGGGATATTGATTATTTTAAGCTGGTTATTTTCAAGAAATGAAAGAATGGGGAAAATACTTTGCTCTTCCCCTTACCTGTCTAAAATAATTTAGAGGACCTGCTCCAAGAAGGAAGCATCATGACAGACAATTATAGTTTAATATGAACTAGTGTGTGACAAATGGGAGGAACCTAGCATAGGGCCCTTGGTTCAAAGGTGGCCCATTGTTGAAGATGGCCCAGTAAACATGTATCTACCAAACATTCGCTTTTCTGGCTCCCTGTGAATTACCTTCCTCTACTTTGAAGTCTCAAGGCATAATCCCCCTGTTCTCCCTAGTGCAAGTTGCCATATATAATCAAGGTTTAGCTGCTCAATCTGTCCCGAGTCTCATATTTTTATGGAAGCCCATATGCACAGACGTAATAAATTTTGTCATTTTCTTCTGCTGCTCCGTCTCATGTTAATTTCATTAGTCCAGCCAGAAGAATTTAGAAATTTAGGAGGAAATTCATGTTTTCCTCCTCCACATGTCTTTATAAGAAAGAACAGCAATTTTTTAAAAGTCAAATTTAATAGAACAGGAAATGGCATACCCACTTGATTTGCATGTTAATATTAGCTACATAAACACTTTTGTCAACCAAGAAATATTTTGCAACGGGAATCTTGCTCAAAACTATATTAAACTTTTATTAAATCCCATTTTAGAAAAACAATGTAATCCTCCTTGTTGGAAAATATTGAGGGACAGAATGGAGAAAAATATACTTCATTCTAACAGTTCTACCTCTGAACTTCTTTCACCTTTTCTTGATTACCAGGAAACATTTAGCAAAATACTTTTCCTGTCTACAACAAAGAATATAACCATAGGGGGAATGTCTATACTGAGACTATGGAAACCAAGAGGACATCTAACAGATCCTTTCTGAGGTTCCTTAGGGGACTTCTTGTCCTATAACTTTTTATTTAGAGAATACTTTATTAGTTTCTATAATCAAACCCATGCACATTAAGACCTTACATATTTAAAACAGTGCATTACTCCTGTACAAATGGAAAAAATATTGAACGTTTCTAGTCCAATATGGCTGTTAATTTCTGTACAATGCCAACCCAATCTTTGTTATGTGGCTTTTCTTTTGCCTGGGATCTCCATTGTATGAGAATAGTTCATAGTAACTAAAGAGTCTGTATATTATGATTTTAAATAAAGAAACAAATACTCTAGAAACAGTAAATATAATTATTTGACACTACTTATAAGTAGATAAATATTTTTCTGATAGTTTCCCCCCACATAATCAAATGTTGGTGGTTAGTTTCAGTATACTACAAACTGGTCTTTTTAAAAATATAACCACTGTGGTAAATAATTTCTATTGCATCCTATGGGGGCAAGATTGGAAAGTCAATCAAAATGGCCTATCTTCAACTTTTTAAATCCTTCTAGAAACTGTATGTCCTAATAAAATATAGTCACATCTTCTCCATAAGGCGTTTTAATTATGGAAAGAAGTTCACAGGATGACTCAGAGTTTATCCAATATTCTTTTAAACACAGGTTAATTTCTTGTTTATTTATCTATTAAGAGTCTTATTATTAAATGAAAATCTTAATTGAAGAGGTTTTTTAACTTAGGGCTGTCCATATGATTTAAATTGTTTGACTTCATTACTGATTATTCTATATAATTTGAAGATATCTCTACTAATCTACTTAAAAGAAATATATTCTCTTACTGGCTTATTATCTATTGAGAAAAGCAGGTATTTCTAAAGAAAAATATAGCTTGGTAAAATAAGAAAGGCTAGTTTGAAATCCTCAATCTTGTATAATATTTAAGAAACATATTAGTTGGAACATAAATGGGAAAAAGTATTATGATAGCTCTTTTCTCTAAACTTTTGGGTATAAATACTCATTGACAGAATTTGGAAAAAAAAGTAGAAATTGATAAGAGATCTATCAGAAAGACATAGAATCTGATTGCATAATTATTTATTGCTAAGTAGAAAATACCAAAAACTTAGAAGCTTAAAGTAACAAACATTTATTACTTCAAGTCTTCATGGTTCATAAGTTAAAGCATTTATCTGGGTGCCTCATGTTCAGAGTGCCCTAACAATGCTGCATTCAAGGTGTTTGGCCAGAGCTGTAGTCATCACAGGCTTACCTGTAAGCCCAGCCCAGGATATATCTGCCCTGGACCTCACTCACGTATCTGCTGACAGGCCCTAGGTCTTCATTGGCTATTGCCTAGTAACATCCGTTTCTTACTATGTGGATCTCCGCAGCTCACGACATGTCAGCTGTGTTCTCACAGAGCAAGTGAGCCAGGAAGTAAGAGATGGAATAAAACCACACCACTATTTTTCTAGCCTAATTGCTAGAGTTACTTCACATTACTAGAGTCCATTATTTGTTAGAAGCCAGCCATTAGGTGAAGCCCATACTCAACACAAGTCATCAATACCAAGAGGCAGTGATCACTGGAGACCATCTGTCTAAATGAGCACAAAGATGAATAGTGATCAGCAAATAAGTGTTTCAAAGGCTTAATTATCCCAAATTTAAAATTGCAACAAACATTGCTAGTTGAATTAGGTAGTATGAACACATCGACAGTAATATATTTAGCTACTTCCTTCCCATTATCCGAGATATAAAATCCAATTTCTGGATTAGGAAAAAGCATTGTCAGCTGTTGATTGATAAAATTCGTCAATTAGGATAAAAGTTGAAAATGAAAGAAAGACTAAATTGATTTTTTCAAAATCAGGTTCAATCTAGCCATTTTAGAGAGAAGATATAAAGAAGTCCTAATTTCTTTTATCCCTATCCCCTCCGATGTTTTGTTTTTATCTCTTGTTTTAAAGAGAATGAAATTAGTGTGTATTTTCTTCTTTCTGTATTTGAAATCCAGTTTGAGAGCACTGGATCTTCTTGTACAAAAATATGGGTAGGATTACTTTCAGAGAGCTGTGCTATAATTTTTAAATCCCATCAAGATAACCACACACACACACACACACACACACACACACACACACACTGAGAGTAAATGATAGTGATACCTGAGATGATCTCTGCAGAAACCTAGTTCCTCAAGCAAGTAATAGAAAACAATAAAGAAAACAATAAAGAAACTAACCATGTGTTGTTGTTTTTGTATCATCCAACTAAAGGATTAAAATAGAATACCATCACTGATATCCTTTGTTCATTGGGGAAAGAAGATATAGATATTTGATTAATGGAAAGGAAATCTTAATAAAAATGCCCACTGAATGATGACAGAAATACTGCATTGAGGAAACAGATACGAGAATATGTTACTTCAAAATTAATTCTGCATTTAGTAATTTAGCCTCTCAAGATTAGGGCTCCAGAGTTTCAATCATGTTTTTCTAATACTTATAGTCAGCACTTAGTAAAAAGTAAGGAAGCATTTTTACCCTGGAAATGGTAAGAGCAAGGCAATAAAATTAAATGTCAAAGACAATGCAAAGAGCCATTTTCTTAAAGTCTTATAAGAATATGGTTTTTGTACTGTTTAATAATATTGACCTTTGAAAAAGTTCACTCTATGAAGTGGAAAATCTGCATATACTTTTTGACTCTCTAAAAGTTTAGTTCTCCCTTAGTATCCTTTGGGGTTTGGTTCTAAGAAACCCCCACCCCCCAAGAATCCCCAAATCGGCAATGCTCAAGTGCCCCACTAAAATGGTTTAGATGAATGCATACAGTCTGCCCTCCATGGATTTTAACTGTGGATAAAAAACAAAACAAAACTGTGCATGTTTTTATTGGGGAAAAAATCCTCATATAACTGTATCTATGTTGTTCAAGGATCAACTGTATATTATACAACTTCCTCCTTATTGAATTCTTGTATGGATTACTTTTGAATAGGAAATCATTTAAAAGTTCAGTAGAATAAAAAACTACTTAAATACACTTTGCACAGCAATTTGTACCCAGAAAAATATTCTGAATATAATTAACAACATATTGTTCCTTAAAAGAGAGCAGAAATCTTTTCTTCAGAAATTAAAGTCGTTTTCCTGGGTAATGTGTAAATTTAGCAAATCAACATCCCAGCTATATCCATGGTGCTCCCAATTCTTGAACTCCCTCCTTCTCCTCGAACCCGCCCCCCCAACACACATCCGCATCTGGGCCAAAAATACACATTCACTAGATGAAGCCTTCAATTCTACAGCTAGTCTGTAAAAATGTCACTCCTTTGCAGAGATAATTCAATTAATATTAAAGCACAAAGTGAATGAATAGCAGAACTCCCTAGAAGAGGCATTGAACAAGAATAAAGACAAGCATAAGCCACCACACAAAAATAAAAGGGTTCAGAAAGGGAAATGGGATGATGACATACATAAACTACTCACTTCTCAGCTTTGGGTAAAATCAAGATGACTTCAAGTTTTTTCTTCAAAAAAAAAAATCCCAATTTGTTTTGGAACTTATTCTTTGAAATCTGGTCTGTATTTTGAGTACCTGCTATGCCCCTGCCTTGTTCTTTTACATTTTGCTCTGATTTTAATGTCTTTAACATATAGGTGGTGTACTTACACAATGAGCAAAATGAAAACTCCAAAAGGTTAAATCATTTACGTTCAGTTTTTCTTTTATAAAAATGCATTAAGAATCAACACTAGATCTGTCTTCCTGTCTCAAAAAAAAAAAACACAATGTATTCTTTATTTGCTACCTATAATTCTTCAGACAATAAGTATGAATTATATTAACTGAGCAATAAAATGTGAATTTCACTAGTACTGACACATTCTAGCAATATGCTTAAAGAATATATTATAGAGCCCATTTACAAAGCCTCAGCAGAGTTATGCTGAATTTGCTTGTATTTCCTATGGTCTAAATAGACTTAAAGCCCTATTAATATCATCCCTTTGATTTAGGCATTTTTTCCTTCTCCCAGGCAGTGGTATCATATGATTTATGGTCTCCTATTCCCTGGGCATGAAGACAGCACACTGTAGATCACTCCTTCTCCATGCTCAGGCAACCATTCTTACCACAGAACTTATGATTACAATGATCTGTTATCCTGAAAAATCAACCACATGACTCATGAATTATGCATAGATTGGGTAGAGTGCACTATGAATGAATAATTACCAAAGATTCATGGAATTATTCATATACGTATGACTTCTCAAATCTAAGCAGTAATAACCACATCATATATAAGTGGAATCATGTAAGTGTTAAAAGCTCTAGAAAGTACTTCCATATACATGTTATCTATAAATGTCATTTGTTGGAGTTGACTTTATAGTTTTTATTCCGTTTTTTATGAATTTCCAAGTTACATAAGATACAGATTTTTAAGAGCTGGGATAAGTTGGTGTTTCCATTACTGCCACATGGATGGTCTGTTAGAAACTCTACTTGGCCTTTATAAAACCTGAGCATTATAAAAAGAGAAAAAAAATTATGGTAAACCACAGGTGAGCAGAATGCAATTTAACAGTGTGTGTTCAGCTTTTATGTTCTTTGTAAGCCAGAATTGATTTCAGTAATTATCCCAATTTTCTAAGAGTCCTGGTCTGTGGGCTATTTCTGCTTCCATAACTGGCTTTTCTTTTGGTGTTTTTGAAACCCCAACTATAAAATGTCAATAATCTACCCCCTTCTTCAAAGCAATGTTGCCTGGATACAGATGTTTATATCCATAAGAATCATACGTTCTTTAGAATATTTCCTTTAAAAAATCTAAATAAAAGATTGGATTCCATTCTGCCTCTGGAAAAAAAAATGTCAGAAAGATGCTTATTTTTTTTAGGATGAGCATCATACAGACCAATTTTTAATTCATTACTTGATCAAATATATCTCAAAATAAACTTTAAAACCTAAAAAATTATAATGCTACACGTTGGTCAATTAATTTTGCAGGTGAATCACTTACTTCCAAATTCACTTCTTCATTTATAACCTTTTCCAAAAAGACCCTGAACCTTTTCTTATCTAACAAGCAGGATGCATTTCTCCAAACATTGTTTTCTTTAATCTCCCACAAATCCTTTCACATTTGTGGCCAACAGGCCATAATAGTAGGTTTGCATAGATTTGTACTACTTGTATATTATGTTTGATTGTTTTCTTTTTGTTCTTTTGTGTAAATTATCCAGTCTCCAATATTATATTCTAAAAATCTTTATGACAGAGACTGTTTTAAATATAGGTTTTATTATTATTTAGGTATAGAAGGGCCTGCAGATTAGGAGAAGACTGCCATTAAAAAGGTAGTTTGTTATGCTCATACATCCCAAGAGAAGAGGGCACGCTATGCCATGGGGGTCAAGCAGGGGAGCACAGGGTCCATCAGGAGGAAGAGGGAGCAGAGGAAAATACAGGCAAGAGCTTTTAGTGAGGTTTCCATAGAAAAGAAGAGGCAAGTCCGGGGAAGCAGGCCTGGGGTTGAGTAGTTGGAATAATTTCAGCAAGTTTGGGGACACAGAGGCTATCTCCAGTTGCCTGGTGCTTGGCCCTGGGCAGGAGAACAGTGACCAGGATATTATAGAGGAGGTGTCAGCACTATGGGCTCTGGATTGGTTGGCATTCACATGAAAGGTATGAATGAGCTTTTCGCTAGGAATTAGCTAATCCTGGGAGAAGCAGACCCTTCAAAGTCAGCAAGGTCCCAACATGTCAAAGCATCAGAAAATAAAAGCCATGAGCAATACACTAAGTTTTCTCCATTTTAATTCTTTATGCTGCTATGCAAAATACTTAACAAACACAACACCCTTGCAACAACAAAAGTAACTGTCTATGAGGACATTATACACTGCATCTAATGATTTATTTTTTTAATCCATCTGGGATAATTAGCTTGGATACGTTGACAAATTTCAGAATATCTATTTTAAAAAACACAATAGTACTACCTGCTAGTTATGTCTATTGCTAATGGCCTACATCCAAAGACCACCAAAAACACACATGTACTTGAAAAAGATGGGTTTATATTTCATTGCAGTGATGAAATCACATCACATGGGGACTGTGGGGTGTCTTCATAAGAGAATATTAGAGAGGATTTAGACTTGTGTTGGTTGGATGATGTGGGAGAGAGTCTAGAACAGTGGGAGCTTTGTTTGGATTGAGAGCTGTCAGGAAGTGAAAAATATTCTATAATTGGGTATCTATGTATATAAAAGCCTAAGCAACCATCTGACCATTCAACCATTCGCTTGGTAGCTATGATGCACAATAACCATCGGAGACTGATGCTCCGACCAGTAGAGGAGGGGTCTGATTCCTTGCTGAATTGGCCAGGAATTAGGTTGCCACAGGGGCACTGTTGGCCCTGAATCTAGTTCACCCCCAGTCGGGACCCAGAGAGGAGGGAGGAAGGAGCCTGATTCCTCACGGAATAGGCCTTGGGTTAGGTTGCTGCTTGGGGGAAGATAGGAAGAGATTAACCAAAAATCCTATATGCATACTAGAGGCCCGGTGCATGGATTCGTGCACCAGTGGGGTCCCTCAGCCTGGCCTGCACCCTCTCTCAATCCGGGACCCTTTGGGGGATGTCAGGGAGCCTATTTTGGCCTAATTCCTGCAAAACAAGGGCCTCTAGTATCTCAAAAATGTTGCCTGTGGATAGGGAAGAATAGAGGGAGGTTACTAGGCAAATAGTTATAGCAGCAGTAGCCATTCCTATTAACTGGGAGAAATGAGATCCAATCTGGTCACAGAGTCATCTTGTCTGATGTGGATGTCCTGTGGCATTGTTAATGCTCAGCAGGAGGGTAACCATACTGAGTTGCCACCAGTGCCAGGCCAGTTCCTGGGTATCAGGCGGAAGTGCTTTTCTCCTTCTCACTCTAATGTGTCAAGCGTGAAACTTGTTGGAGAAATGTGTATACACAGTCAGTTTTCATTATTAGTGAGTATTCGCAAAGTATGACCATTTAACTAAATATCCTGAGGCATCACTCCTATGGGAAATACAGCATTAGATTCCTATTAGTCACTAGTCACATTTGTGAACCGATCAATACATAACCTTGTCTCCTGTGTAGTTCTGATTAAAGACGCCTTATTTAATATCTATTGTTGATTCATTAATATTGAACTCAGAGCCAACAGCACTGTAACTCGTGCCTGAACAAAACTTATGGTAACGCATAGATTGTCTTTATAATGCATATCACAGCTTCATTGAATTAAAGAACACTAGACAGCTCTTCTATGCCACTTGCGGGCCATTTTCAAAGGCAAAATCACCAACATAAAGCATAAAATGCCACAAATGTGGGACTACAGAGCCCATACTCTTTACGGTGTGAGATCTGAAATAAGAAAGCAAAACATAGCCTCGTTTGAACTTCCATGTGCCAAGGTGCACGCTGCAGGACTCAGATTTTTGCTGACCTGTGCCTACCCATGCATGACCACAAAAGTGCCAAAGTATTCATTTTGAGGTTACAAATACATTTCAGTCAGTAGGCAAATTTACAGTGCAAAATGCACATACAATGAGGATCCACTGTGTACATTATCTCTAATCCTCTAAAGAATTCTTCACTGTAACACCATACTGGAAAAAAAAAATCTGAGGCAAAAGGATGTATATCATTTGCTCCTGGTCACAGAGTTAGTTTCTGATGGGCAGAATTTGAACTCTGACCTGTTTGAATTAAAATCATGTTCTCTCCACCACACTATAATGCTCCTTCTTGGAACAAGGATGTATTCACTTTAAACATCAAGGTCTTTTGTAAAATGTAAAAAGCACATTATAGGTAATATTTACAACATAGCATATTAGTACAATCAAGAAATTTAGTAGTGAGTATCACATTCCTTTCTTAATAATAATCAAATACATATGAGTCGATGTAATTCAATCAGCATAGCAATGACTGCATCTATTGGACAATGTATATTATAGGACACTAATTAAGGAAGTGGCTAGGAGACTTCCTTGCAGAAACTGCAGGAGGCCACTATTACTTATTTATGTAAGAGTTTATTGTTTGAATCTGGTAGCGAGGCTAGAGCTATGAAACTTTCATGTTAGCTTTCTACATGAAATAGGGTGAATTCTGATACAAATATGAGTCAGAAACTGTTGGCTTTCTATTGTTATTTGACTACCAAAGGCTGAGAATCAGACATTTGGCTAGATTCTGAAAATGTTCAACTTTACCCTGTGATCCTGAAAAACAGAGATGTTTAAAGAAATCCCCACCCCCATCCCTTCATGTTCCCGGAAACAAAATAACGACCTTCCCCCCATGACTTGGATAAGTCTTTGGAAGCCCCCTTGTTTACTTATCACAAGGCCAGACACAGACCCTTTAAATTCAACTTTTTGCTTTGTATAGGATGAGCTAAACTATTTGTCCCTGCATCAGTTTAAACAAAATGGTTGTGAAACAGACTTGACCAAACCTTAAACTTTTTTCCTGCATATGGTCTCCTGAACTTAAGAGACCCACCCAGCCATAGGCAGGACCAGAATGAGAAGCAGCCCTCCTTAACCACCCTTCCCCAAAACCACAGACCAGAGAGAGAGACATTTTCTGATAACTGCTGGGTACCTGTTCTTTGCAGCCTGCTTTACTCCCTCCTCTTTGAGGCAAGCCCTTCCCTGTCTGACCTTAGAGATGATTGCAGTTTGCTGTGGCCAGAGGCACTCTCAGCACTGAAACTGCTCCTTTCTATCGATGGTAATGCACATTTTGAGCATTCTCTCCCTGCACACGTCTGAATTCGTTTTTTATTTGATGATTTTTATGCCATAAAACTCTGATTAAAATCTAACATTAAAAATAACAACCCAGATTTCAGTAAGTCTTTGACATATGCTATTTTCCAGGTATAACCATGCGTAATGTAAGACAAATGATATTTTCTTGAAATTCCTTTTTTTTCACCCTAGTAAATCTGAAGTAGAGAGCTACATGCATTATCTTAAGAAGCCACATGTCAGAGGGAAAATATATCTTCTTTCATCAATTTACCAAAATAACTTGTGACCTTACATAATTCTAAGTATGTTTTAGCCTTGGATTATATCGTTGAGTTTATCACTTATTAAAAGTATTCTCAGAGAAGTAGATATATTGTTTCAGTTTCTGAACCTCTTAGAGAGAATAAAATTACAGAACATCAAACAAATTGCTGAAAATCTTAGGGTGAAAAACTTAAAGTGAAAGTGTTTAGTATGAATGTAATTGTGTGTGTGTGTGTGTGTGTGTGTGTGTATGCATATACATATATATGTAACCCCATTCTAAATTATTAAATTGACGTGACTATTGGTATTAGTCTTGTAAATAGCCTACATATGGTACAAATTAAGCCTTTGTTTGATCATTTAAAAGTAATAACATTTTAATAAACATGATAACTTTCATCTCTGTTGGAAGAATGGTATTTGTGGAGACTGCAAAGTTCCAGACCCTGTGAAGATTACTTTCTTATACATAACTTTATTTAATTATCTTAATTTTATGAAGTAGTAGTATTACAGCCCAAATTACTAGAACACTGATATCAAGACCTTGAAACTAGACTTTCCAATTGGAAGCTAGCGGAGTAGACTATGAACACAAGCCTTCAGCTGTTATCTCTGGGGCTTCTGCCATAGCTTACCTCTCCACAAGCTTGAATGAAAATGGACTTAACGACTTCTACAGTGCCTTATGATCAGAAAAGCTAACACTTTCTTCACTAAAAAATGGATTTTAAGGGAGAAATTCTGCAAATAAGAGGAAACTATGTCAACAATTTGAATTGGGTTTTGTTTACTTAAAAGAAATGAGTATGGTGAGCATAGATACTCTGTAAATGAAAGTTCCCTCAAATATAATGAAAATAAATATGACCCTCCAAATCAAAGACACATTCTTATGTGTCACTTATTGGTTCAAGACTTCAAATCAATACTGTGATATATACTCTGGCTCAAGAGAGGAGTGTGCCCTTAATGGAATATAAAGCAAATATTATCTGATTACCATAAAAAGCTGCTATTTTATTTCAAATTTCTTACTTATTGAAAAGCTAATTACTTAGAAAATTACATAGATAAGCATTTATAAAATAACAGTGCATACTAATGTAAACCTTAAGAGTATAAAAATATCTTAGACAAATTTTGAAAAGGCCTGAAGATACCTGATATTCAAACATATGTAATTACCTATGTTAAAATGTATTTGTTTTCTGTACTTGAAATCTTTCTTCAATGTCTTCAAACCATATCTCCTTCCTCACTCCTAAATTCATTTTCTGGTAAGGACTATCCATTGCAAAAAAATAATGGTATTTCTCAAGAAACTTTCTGATTAAGAAGTTACAAGTAATCAATGCAGATTACTTGCCAATAGGAGTAAAAGGTATGAAAAAAAAGCATGTTTTATGGTGATGAAGGGGGAGAAGTAATGCCTTATAACAATGTTTTAGGAATGAAAGACTCAAAATGAAAAGGTTAGTAAAACATGGGTCCATTCTAGTTTTCTTCTAAGCTTCAGCAGTCATGGTCCTTTTTCAGAAAGACAGTTGTAATATAATAAATGATATAATAACAAATAATAAGAATAAACTTTTGTGTACTCACTACTATAAGCCTACTTTTGCCCATGTATGTGTGTGTGTGTGTGTGTGTGTGTGTGTAGTGTGAGATTATTCATTATGAAAAGTTGGGCTTGTTTATTCAAAGCAGTGCTTTGCCTGTTTGGGCAACTTAACATAGCATATTAAGGATTTTCTCATGCTTCCTCAAGTTTTGGGATGCCCATACTTCTAATTAGTGCGTAGAAGCCAGCCATAATTAATCATTTTTTCATTGATTCCCTTGTTGGCTCACTAAATAAGTACTTACTGAGATTCTACAAGGTCCGAAACACTACTTCAGGTAAGCAAAAAATGGCCCTGCTCTCTTAAAGTTTATCTTTTACTGAAGCTCCACCGACAATAAACAAATAGGCCTTTACACTAGGTGTTAGGTGGCAGTGCCATGGAGCAAAGTATGAAGGGAAAGAGGAGGACAAGAGTTACTGCAAATGCTGAGGCAGGACCTTGTGTGAAGTGTTGGTAGGATGAAGGGAGCAAAAAGGGAGGGGAGAAGAGAAAGCCAGATGGGAGAATGGCAGGTGATATGGGGCTGCAGAGACCATGTAAAGATTTGGCTTTTATCTTAGGCGAAGAATAGTATTTGGAGGGTTTCAACACAGAAATAATGTGACAAGATTTACACTGTGAAATGTTACCCTGGCTTCTCTGTAGAGCAGTGGTTCTCAACCTTCCAAAGGCCGCAACCCTTGCATACAGTTCCTCATGTGGTGGTGACCCCCAGCCATGAAATTTTGCTACTGTTATGCATCGTGATGTAAATATCTGCATTTTCTGATGGTCATAGGTGACCCCTGTGAAAAGGTCGTTCAACCCTCAAAGGGGTCGCGACCCACAGGTTGAGAACCGCTGCTGTAGAGGGAAGACCATAAGGAGGGCAAGAGTGAAAACAGAAGAGCATGTATAAGAGTACTACAATAAGCTGATAAGAGATGATGGTGGCTTGAAAAAATGTGGTCAAACTCTGCATCCCATCTGCTTGTGGACCTGACAGGATTCAGTGATTGGGCAATGTAGGATATGAGGAAAAGAGAATTATAAAGCATGATCTTGAAGATTTTGACATGTACAAATAAAACTAGGGAGTTGCCTAAGACAGAGAAGTAGCAGGATTAAGGGAAATGATCAGTTCGGATTTAAACTTGTTAGATGAGCACTTGAGATTTAAATGGAAATATCAAGAGTTTTTGAATTTGGATCTCAGTGGAATAATCTGGGCCAAAGGTGAAACTTTGGGAGGGAACAGTGAGTTAAAGACTGGTGCTGGAGGTGAAGGACTGTGTGAAGAGAGGGGAGTTCCAAGGCCCTAGTCCTCAGCAACTCCGAGAGTTCAGAAATATGAGGAAGATCCAGTGCAGAGAACAAAAATAAGAGAAAATGTGTAGGAAAACTGAAGGGAAAGTGGTGTCCCAAAAGAAGAAAATTAAAGATGTTTTTAAAGAAAGATGATGTGGCCGAAGCCGGTTTGGCTCAATGGACGGAGAGTCGGTTTGCAGACTAAGAGGTCCCGTGTTCAATTCTGGTCAAGGGCATGTAGCATGGTTGTGGGCACATTCCCAGTGAGGGGTGCGCAGGAGGCAGCTGATGGATGTTTCTCTCTCATTGATGTTTCTAGCTATCTTTCTCCCTTCCTCTCTGTAAAAAGTAATAATATATATATATATATATATCTTTTTTTTTTAAAAGAAGTGTGATGTGATCCAGAGTAAGAGGCCTGAGAAATAATCATTGTACTGGCAAATGAAGAGCATTAGTGATCATGAGAAGGGTTTTGGTAGAGTGAAAGATTGATTGGAATATGTTTAAAATACTGTAAGAGTAAAGAAATTGGAAAAAGAACTATAAATAATTACCGAGCAGATTTTCTAGAAAGGAGTTGGACAGACTTTGTATTATCTTCAGGGAAAGGGGGTTGGTCAGAGGAGCTTGTTTGAAGATAAGACGTATGAAAGCTGTATGTGTAAGTACCCCTTTATCAGGAGATCAAAACCTTTTGAAGTAAAACACTATAATCTTACACATTTGTCTCATTGGTATGATTGTGTTTCATGGATACTTCTATAAGCAAGGGAGGTTGGGAAAATGACTGCTTCTCCAGGAAACCTGTCTCTCTGAATTTAATCAAAAATCTATTAATCTATTAACAAAGAAGAAAGAGAGGATATATACTGAGTGGCCAGATTATTATGATCTCTGAACGCATAATAATCTGGTCATTCAGTATATATATTGGAGGCCAGGTGCATGAATTCATGTATGGGTGGGGTCTGGCCAGCCTGGCCAGGGGGAGGGGACATGGGCAGTTGGCCATCCTGCCTGCTGGTTGAACTCCTGCTCCAAGGAACAATTTGCATATTAGCCTTTTATTATATAGGCTATACACTGAGTGGCCAGATTATTATGCGTTCAGAGATCATAATAATCTGACCACTCAGTGTATATTGGGAAGCAACTACGAATATTTATTACAAAGCCCTATGAAGGGCCAGATATGCTGCTTGATCATGAGCAGGTTTATATTAAATAGGGGAGCACGTTTTGCTCACCTGGTCATTGCATTTGGCTCACTATACCCACTTTTTTATTATGGTGATTGGATTACCATTTTCAAGATCTAATTTGAGGGGGAATTTAGTTTGGCTTTGCAGATACGGGAGCATGTGAAAGCAGTTATGGCTTCTGACTGCCCTTGCTCTTAAGGAAGCTAGATCCCTTTCTAATGGCTTTGCCTCGTCTCCTTTGGCCCATGAAGGTTCACTAGAGCTTGGGTTGCCTCTGATTTCTCCAAGTCTTAAATATGTCATTTAAAATTCATTGTAATCTCATTTCAGTATACTAAATTGTATCGCTCTACAGGGTGTCTCAAGTACAGAAAAATACTCCAAAGCACTACCTAACAGGATGTGTGACAAATGGCAACTCTGTAAGCCCAGCTCCCCAACTACCTATAACGTTTCATCCAGGACAGGTGAGCCTATTCCTAAAGCTCAGAAACCACGTGCAGAGGTGGTGTTTCACAGGGTAAAATGGGGGAGTGGGGTATAGTATTTTCACAGACAGGGTGATTCTACACAAAGAGAAAATGGATTTATCTGAGCAGGCAGTACATCGGGTACTGTCAAAGAGGAGCTTTCAAAGATAGCTGCCTTATCGTTCATATTTCCCAGTCTCATTTTATGGACATCACTTCTCAAAGTGTGCAGCACCTTTGGTGAGCAAGAGCAGCTGCTTGTGTGAAAGACAGAAATGTTTTTCTGAAAGTGCTCACTGTTTTCATTCTCAGAAGAATATACCTGCATCGTCATTCTCCTTAGAGGAGTAAAGGAAGTCTCCAGCCTGGTCCAGAGCTTGACCTGAGCTTTCATGTTCATTATTTCAACCAAATTGTATAGATTGCCTACATAATATTATGTTTGTGGCAATCTGGGAATATAAAAGTGGAAAAGATAGCTGCTCTGCCTTAATAAAAGTTTGAAATCTGAGGGCAGTGACAAGATAAGGAGATGTATTTTGCAGGGAAAGGACTATGGAGAGGTAGGACAACTGAAGGTAACCACTTCGGTAATTGGTGGGCAGGTCAAGCAGTATAATAAGCCCCCACATTTCTCCTGGAATATGGAGACAGCTATAAACATTTTCTACTACTTCCTCATGTAGATAAGTGGCCAATTTCCATATCTATAAGGACATTATTTCCTTGGAATTGAAAAAGGTACAGTACATGGGACATATCAGCTCCTTAAAATCTACAAACTGAGATCTAGACTCATCCAGCCTGTATCCAGAGTCCAGCTCTTTGACACCTGGGCCTGAGTCATTTTTGAGGTGTGGGTGTATGTGTGTATGTGTGTTGGGGATTTCCTGTGCATTATAGGTTGTTTAGCAGCATAATCAACTGTTACCAAATAGGTGTCAGTACCACACCCTTAATCTGTGACAAACATGTCTCCAGACAGTGCAAATGTCCCTTCCGGGGCAAAATACCCTGGATCTATTCGTTACCAAGAATGCTTAGACTTGTGCTTTGGTCTATATTATAAACTATAAAATGACCCTGGGCAAGTCACTAAAACTCATTTATGTTCTTATCTTTGTAAATGAACATGTTGCCCTAGCTGATGTGGCTCAGTGAATAGAACATCAGCCAGTGAACTAAAGGTCCCAGGTTCTATCCCAGTCCACATGCCCAGGTTGCTAGCTCAATCCTCAGTAAGAGGCATGCAGGAGGCAGCTGGTCAATGATTCTCATCTTTGATGTTTTTATCTCTCTTTCTCCCTCTCCCTTCCTCTCTGAAATAAATAAAAATATATTTTTTAAAAATGAACATGTTATCCTTATTGCCTATATTTTTGTGTGGAAGCAAGAATTCTATATAATAAAAGCCCAGCGATCAAAACAGTGGACTGACCAGGATGACCAGAGACCAAAATGACCATGGCCCCTCACCCTGGCTGACCTCGCCTCCCAGCAGGGACCCCTACCTGGATCGAGGGCAGGGAAACCTGCAAACTGCCTGTGGCTCCTTGCCCCCAGCCAACCCATTTCCCAGGGGGATCTCACCCCGATTTGGTCCCCACCCATGCACCGGGCCTCTATCTTATATAATAAAAGGGTAATCTGCAAACTGATCCTAAAGTGGATTGCCCAGAATGACCGCTTGACCAGTCACTATGAGGCACACTGACCACCTCTAGGTCCCTTTCCCTGGCTGGTAGGCTTCCCTCGCCCTATGGCAAATGGGGAACTGGGGGTGAGTAGTAGTGGATGCGAATGGTACCAGGCCAAGGCCCCCACCCTGCCAGTGGCCCCCCACACAGAGGGAGACCCGCAGTGGGGGCAGGGCTGGTGAGTGGGTGGTAACAGCCAACCTCTTGGTTTCTCCCCCTGACCAGCAGGCTCCAATCACCTGATGATGAATGGGGAACCAGGGGCAGGTGGTGGAGGGGGGCAGGGCTGGCTGCGTTCAGCCAGGAAGATGGCCCTGATCACAGACCAGGCCTAGGGACGGTACCCATGCAGGAATTTCAAGCGCCAGGCCTCTAGTTAAAAATAACTGTCATAGTAGAGATAGATAGAGCTGAAAGTAGTATTGCTCATGGCTTTATCTTTTTTCTTTCCCACATTCAGTCTTGTTTAAAATCTAATTTAAGCCAAAGGGTTGTTTCCTGACGGCATGTGTAATTGTAGTGTTCTACTTGAAACCTCCAGCCCATAATGCTAAGATATGGTAACATTGCTGGCACCTCGCCATGGCACGGTGCACAGTTCACGGAAGGGAGAGGCAGCAGCACATGCTCTGAGGTTGCTCAGGCGACATGCGGAACGCCACACCAAGTGCAGCTGAAAATTCCAAGTTCTCAGGTCACCATGCAGGCCCTCGAGGTCCCCACAGGTGCCCCTCAAACCTCCTATTCTTAGCATGCTGAGCAGTCACTGAATTAAGTTAGCAAATCAATTTCAAGCTACAAATGCTATTGGTAAACAGAACAAACTGCCGCCACTTGACTGGCTCTAGGACACAGCAAACATGACAGGCATGGAAATGATACTGCTGGAGAGTTTATCCCATTGAAACACTGGTCAGATTTATGCTCAGCTGTGGAAAATTTCTCTGCTCTGCATTAGCTTAGCTGTGCTGGCCATCATGCCTCCGCCCAAAGAGTAAACAAGCAAAACAAAACCAAAAATCCTCTTCAGGTCTTTTCACAAAACTCTTTAAGTTTCTAAAGTCCTCTTTGGAAGAAAATAAATCATTCCAAATCTGAATTAATGTGTCTTCATTCAAAAGAGTCCCAGTGTCCCTTGAGTTTGTTCTGATGTCGTCATCGTCGTCGTCGCATCATCATCATCATCATCATCATCATCATCCTGGTGCTCATCATCATCATCATCATCATCATCATCCTGGTGCTCATCATCATCATCATCATCATCATCATCATCATCCTGGTGCTCAAGTGAGAAATTCAGGCACCTTCCTCAACCCCTTGCTTTCCCACATTCCTCTCATCAGTCTGTCCAAAAGCCTTTAAAACTTCTCATTGAAATATCGAAACATCTACCAAATTCACCTATTTCCCTGCCTCTCACTGCCATTCCTCTCCCCATTACTCATTATTGTCACCTGGATTCTTTACACCCCTATCCTAATTGGTCAGCCTTACACTAAGCACCAGTCTGTTCTCCAAATAGCAAACGTGATTCACTTTCTCTAATGCCATCCTGATAACATCTCTGCATGCTCCAGGCCCTTCTCTAGTGAGACAGATAACAGAGCCTGGATTTTCTTCCTCCCTGTACTGAATGCAATGCCAGTTTATCAGGTATAATTATGCTGAGGAAAAAAAAAAAAATGCTGTGAAATCCTCTTGGAACATTCTCCATATACAACTGCATTCCAGTAGAGGGCAGCTTCTCACTCAGAAACTTTTCCCATAAAGCACGGCTATTTGGGTTTGAATGCTGTCTCTGCTGACTTGGTCCATTATTCAAATGTAACGTAAGACAGGAAGGGGATGGTGACAGAGAATATTGAGATTTATGCATAAATAAGTTGTAAATAACCGAGGCTATCTCTGTGCCTTAGAAATTATAAGATAGATTCTAACAGAAATCAGGTTCTGTGGTTTTGAAAGCGTGTTCACTGTAGTAGAAAGAACAGAGAGACAGAGAGCTAGAATCAAGAAAACTGGGTCCTTAGACCCAGAATCTTGTTCAAATAATGTGTCATTTGCTATTTATGCTTTCATCAATAAAATGAGAATGAGAAACTCTGTTTATGTTATTAAGAAAAATACTGATGTACAGAAAGAACAAAAGCATACATTTGTAATACCTTAATAAAGGGGGGGAGAGACACTCAAATGTGAGGCATTACATATGTGCATCCACAAACAAATTTTTCATATAATTCTGGTTATTTTCAATTTTCTAAAATTTATCCATAGACCCTGATGCCCTTGATAGTAATAAATGGACCCTGAATCCCAGATTAACATTTTCTTTACAATGTCCACCATTATTTCCCACTCAGAAAATCATTTAATCCTCTGAAAAATCCTGGAGAAATATATATGTTTATTCTCTCTAATTGCATGAGAAATAAAGCTGAAAAAGAGGATTTAAACTTAATTGCTATATTCATGTTACTTATCTTCTATTCTTTAAGAAAGGAAAGATGGTTAGACACTAACTATATTGAGAAAAGATTTGTATTCCCACAAACACATCACAAACACATCTGAAAAATATTAAGAATGAAAAGTGGTTTACCATGAATGGAAAAAAATAATCGATTTTCCTGTCTCCCACTGACAAATTGCATCAAATTACCATTGCATTGCATCAAGTGTTTGTGGAGGCCAGTGGGCATATTGACACAGACAGAGAAGCTTTAGCCCAGAGCTACATTCAGGATGTGCAGCACTTACTAGTACAATGGAGCTGCGCAAATCACACTAGCACAAATGTTTCATCTAAGGAGTAGAAAAACATTTCAAATCAGTTCTCTAGAATTTACGCTTCAACTAGTTGATCTGGCATTAGATTTCTTTTATCCCAAGTAGCAGGATGTGTACTTATAGAATAACCATGATCTTTCCTTGAAAATATGGTGAGTTATTCTAAGATTATATTTCACTTTAGCATTCATGGACCTAATTGGCTGGGGTGAGAAATTCCACTCCAGGACTCACTCAAAGAGCAGGGCAATGCCTACTCAATGATATTTTGGTAAATTTCTCTCAATATACTGAGCAAATATTCCAGCTTCTTTATGCCTAGATGTCTTTTTTAAAAAAATATATTTTATTGATTTTTTACAGAGAGGAAGGGAGAGGGACAGGGAATTAGAAACATCAAACATCGATGAGAAGGAAACATCAACTAGCTTGCATCCTGCACAGCCCCGACTGGGGATGTGCCCACAACCAACGTACATGCCCCTGACTGGAATCGAACCTGAGACCCTTCAGGCTGCAGGCTGACACTCTATCCACCGAGCCAAACCAGTTTTGGCTACGATTATCTATCTTAACTCTACATTTCCATACACTATATCTACACATGCTCATTAACTGGGGATTAGTATTAAAGAAATGAAAGTCAGGTAGCTGAGATTTAGAGTCATCCTGAACTTAAGAAAGAAAATAGTTTATTTGAAGACCTATATTTTTGTTCTTTCTTTTTATTTCTTTTATAAGAAATGGAAGTAACATTAATCTACCTAAAGCTATTTAAAGTATCAGATAGGAGGAAAGAGTTTAAAGTGTTTCATAAATTGTAAAATACCATTGATAGCCAAGATAGTGCTTTTATCATTGTTTGGTTACAAAGAAAGAAGAGCTAGGAAAAAACTAAAAAAATAAAAAATTTTTTTTAAAAAAATTCTTGGATGAGCAGGCTGAAAGGTCTAAGGGAATGAATAAATAAGCTATGCAGTTACTATAACAAGAAATTCTAGGGAGCTTTTAACCTAAAATGGACATAGCCTTGACATTGTGTCTTGATACTGCATTATATGTGTCATGCACATATCTGTATACTGTGCATCCTGAAATCTTCTCATTTTTTGGATATTTAAAATGCTTAATCAGCAGTTGTGTGGTTCTTGGTGGTATATGGTTTGGGGGAAACCAGAAACAATAAAAAAAAGGGGGGGGGGGTCTGCCCTCCTAAAGCTGTCTTCACAGAGTGGAAATTTGCTAAGGCAATAGTCAAGGAATGTCAGAAATGTGGTATGCAGTTTACCACATTTTCCTCCTATCACCTTTAAGGACACTTTCATGAAGCCTAACCAAAGATTATGAATCCTTCTTATCACTGCAATCCAGGTAGCCACCACTAAGCATTTGTGAGTTGTCATGCAGAAAAAACTGTTTGTCATTCCTATCAGAATAGAAGATCAAACCAGCCACATTTCCTGAAACCAAAGACTAACCCAGAATACGGCCCCAACTCTCCTGAATTCTAAGAAGGTTTAGAAAGGGGAGGAAGCTACCGAAGAAGAGTTTGAAGCTAGCAGAGTTTGGTTAATGATATTTAAGGAAAGAAGCTGTCTTTGTAACGAAAAAGTCCAAGGTGAAGCAGCAAATGCTGATGTAGAAACTGCAGCAAATTATCCAGAAGGTGTAGCTGAGATAATTATGAAAGGTGGCTACGCTCAACAACAGATTTTCAACGATGAAACAACCTTATATTAGAAGACAATGCCGTTTAGGACTTCCTGAGCTAGAGAGAAGTCAACACCTGGCTTCACAACTTCAAAGATAAGACTGGCTGATTCTTGTCCGGGGCTAACACAGCTGGTGAATTTAAGTTGAAGCCAATGTTCATCTACCAGTCTGAAAATCCTAGGACCCATAAGAATGATGCTAAATCTACTCTGTGCACTACAAATGGAACAACAAAGCTTATATGACCGCACATCTGTTTGTAACATGGCTTACTGAATATTTTAAGCCCACTGTTGAGACCTACTGCTCAGAACAGAGTCCTGTCAATGCACCTGGACACCCAGGAGCTCTGATGGAACTGTACAAATAGTGATGCTGTTTTTATGTCTGCTAACACAACATTTATTCCGTAGCCTATAGGTCAAGGAGTAATTTCAACTTCCAACTTTTTTTTTTTTAAGAAATACATTTTCTAAGGCTATAGTTGCCCTGGATAGTGATTCCTCTGAGGGATCTGGGAAAAGTATACTGAAAACCTTCTGGACAGGAATTACCATTCAGGATGCCAGTGGTGATTCGTGGAAAGAAGACAAAATATCAACATTAACAGAATTTTGGAAAAAGTTGAGTATAACCCTCATGGACGGTTTTGAGAGGTTCAAGACTTCCATGGGGGAAGTAACTACAGATGTGGTAGAAAGAGCAAGAGAACTAAATTAGAAGTGGAGCCTGAACATATGAACAAACTACTGCAATCGCATGATAAAACTTGGAGGGATGAATGATGCTTCTTACAAATGAGCAAAGAAAGTGATTTCTTGAGATGGAATCTGCTCCTGTGTGTTGGAGTGATGGTCAATCTGCATATCAGGTTAGACAGGATAGAGGCCTGGTGCACAGATGGGGGCCAGCTGGTTTGCCCTGAAGGGTCTCCTGGATCAGAGTGGGTGTTCCCGTGGGGCATATGGTGGCCTGGGCGAGGGGCCTGTGGTGGTTTGCAGGCAGGCTATTCCCCTCCAGGCAACCCAAGTAGAGGCCCTGGTATCTGGGATTTATTTATCTTCTACAATTGTAACTTTGTACAGCCATTGAAACTTTGTTGCCTTAAGTGCCAGTCAGTGTGTGTGGAAAGCTTGGCTTCTTTCATTGCCAGGGGCAACCCAAGTCTCCCTCCTGCTCTCTCTGTGGCCTTAGCCATCTAGGTTGGGTTAATTTGCATACTTGCTCTGATTGGCTAGTGGGTGTGGCTTGTTAGTGTAACACACACACACACATACACACACACACTTTTGTTTATCCTCACCTGAGAATTTTTTTGCCATTGATTTTCAGAGAATGGAAGAGAGAGAGAGACAGACAGAGAGAAACATTGATGTGAGAGACACATCAATTGGTCACCTCCCACACATGCCCCAACCAGGGGTAGGGATTAAGCCTGCAACCAAGGTACCAATCCTTGACCTGAATTTAACCCACTACCTTTCAGTCCACGGGTTAATGCTCTAACCATTCAGCCAAGCCTGCCAAGCAATAATATTTAAATATACTTTTCATAAGTATGATAAATATATGTAAGTACATACATGCTTTATGCTGCACAGATACATATTTTATAATTCATAACTAGTACTTTAATCACATTTAAGATATGCTATCTATAGCATGATAGAGAAGGTATAATATCTAGTAAGTAGATGACATGACACACTAAGTGCTTTACAGGTACTACTTTATTGAAGGTCCTATGAATTCTTACAGGATATTATTATGTCCTTCTTTTAGAGATTAAAATAATGAAATATGAAGAAGGGGCTGGACAGAATGGAATGTATCAGGCAAAGTCGTTGATACATAATCTCACCAACTCACAGAGTGGAATAATTACAGGATCACAAAGAAATCAGCTATAGAGCCCTGAAGGTGAGTACATATAAAAACTGTGAGTTTTGAAAAGAGATGGGGCTTGTTTTGAATTCTGGCTCAGGTACTTACTAGCTGAATGATTTTTATTGATTAGAAAGCATTTGGTTCTATCCAAAACACCCATGCTGACATTTGGTGATATAAAAAAAGTATCCATGAACATATTTGGTCTATGAAAAATTATCCTCCATATCTGGTTCTGACAAAAACATCCAGGTTTGGGAAATGTGCCTGGGTTCAAATAGCCCACAACATTTTTTTAAATACTTTTGGCTTACAGGATTAAAGCACTATCATGTTTTATTGGTCCCATAATTATTTTGTGGTGATGTTGCTGATAGTTATCTTTAGCACCTCGGTAGCCTAGCTAGTAAAGGCACATGGAGTGAGACAGATGGTGGGCGTGGACTAAATGTCTCTGTGGATGTTTTGGACAGAACAAAATATCAAGGACCTTTTGGACAGGACCAAATGTCCTGCAAAGATTTTTGTTAATTCAAGGAAATTTTCTGATATTTAATAAAATGAACTATCCATGGTCATACTGAAAATTAGAAGATATCAAAATTCACCCTATTAAAAATATCTGGGTATACCTTATGATGAACTTTTTGAAATCAGGTCTTCTTCGTCTTTGCATTTCCTGGTGATGCCTAGCACAATGTTCTGAATCTAGTAAATCTTATGTACATCTTTTATGAAAAATTTATAAATGCATCCTCCTACAATGTGGGGAAGAAGAAAGCAAATCAAATATTTACAATGTGAAATCAGGCAAAAATTATATGTGCTCTTAATGAATTCAATAAACATAACAAACATTTTTAAAAATGAGATAATGTATGCAAAAGTATATGGTAGGCAATATTTTTTTTCCATGGGCAATTAGCAATAAATTTGAGTAGAGCATTACTGATAGAATAAAAATATATTGTTCAAATCTGATTGGAACCATCAATTTATTTTTTAAAATACCTAGTTGTTTGTTAAATATGTTTCATATTATCCTGTACATATTTTGAGGTAATAACTACATACAGAATAGTCATGATGGAAATTTCAAATGTATTTATTGGCTAAAGTTTAATAAATTCAATTCTTTTTCATACCTACTTTCTTTTCTGTGAATATTAATCATTTTGCTTTAAAATTTTGAAATCACTAAAAGAACAACAAGCTCTGTTTGTTTATATAATACATTATGATGTAGGCTTATATGTATAATATGTACAATATTCACACATTTTTGGTACACTCTAACTGATTTATAAAATGGAAATCATTACTTACATTTCCCTCTCAGAATAAAGTCATACATAACAACTCTTAAAAGGACTAAAAACCTCTGGATTTGGTAAAGAATTGGCACAAGTCTCTGGAAATTCTATAAGCTCAACATCTTGGGAGGTTTCTGTTCCAAATCTGCATTTTCCTAAAATTATTGACTAAGACAAGGTTCCTAATTTCTAGTAGGACCATTGTTTTCTGCTGCTCAACCTGTCTAAAGCAATCATGTTTTAACTTCTCCCAGCTCTGATAGTCTTCTAGTCCATCAAAATTAAAGGATATTAGTCTATCAGTCTGTTCCTTAATGTGAGGTTGGATGATTAGATAAATCAAAGAACTTATATACATACTATAGGCTCAGTACATGGATTCATGCACATTGAAAGTAAATTAATTAGAAGGTGACCAGAGAGGTGGAACTAGGCAAGATGGGCCAGACACTCCCTGGAGCCAAACTCCCACAGTCCCTCCCTGACCAACAGCACCTGGAGCAGTGCCAGGGTTCAAAGGGCATATACCAAGTGAGCAGGGTCCCTTTAGCAGGTGGGGTCCCTCAGCCTGGCCTGTGAGGATCAGACAGAAACTGGCAGTCCAACACTCTCCCGAGGAGTCCTGGAGTGCAAGAGGACACTCTGCAAAGTTGCAGTAGCTCTGCAGCTCCTGCGTTGAGCATCTGCCCTCTGGTAGTCAGTGCATGTCATTGCTTTCTGCCAGTTGACCAATTGGCTGGTTGCTTAGCCTTTTATATATATATATATATATATATATATATATATATATATATATATATGCATAGCCCATGGACACAGGTAATAGAGTAGTAAAGACCTGGAAATGGGTGGGTAGGGGCTTGGGAGGAGGTGGGTAAATAGGAGATATCTGTAATACTATCGACAATGAAAATATATATAAACATAAAAAATAACTGTAAAAACCTTAAGAAAAATTACTTACTTAATTAATTAAAGGATGTTAACTGCACCTGTTTAAAAAGTGATTTCTGAAAGCTCTTTTACAAAGTACATTGGATGCCATGGAAAGAATCAATGTATCCGAAGAGAAAAAAAGAAAACATTTATTTTATATTCTGAAAGAGAGAGATAATTGGTTATCTGTCCCTAACTTCCTCATAAGGCCCACTCCGATTTTTTCACTTGGAACATGTTTTTCATTTTCCTCATTTGTTCAGAGTTTCCTTACTTGGTGGGTTTTTAATAAAACCATTCTATCACTTATCTGATAGAATCCAGGGTGCAAAACAAAACGAAACAAAACAAACAAACAAAAAAAAAACAGCACAATTAACAACAGTTACATCAAATTACCTTCTTTGAAGGTTGAAAAATGTTCAATATATTTAGGTAGAAAATACTTTTCCATTTTCAAAAATGGTACAGCTGAACTGTTTCTGAGAGTTCAAATGTGAAAGCCTTTTAATCAAACTCTCCTTGCCTATGATTAGAAGATCAAACAGTGGTCTTGATTTTAAAATACATTGATGGTTATAGTGGTTATAGTGATAATATCTGCTCTCTTTTCTTCCCAGCTTGGGGTCACCTAATGTACTCCCACACTGACCTTACGAGACAGAAATGCAGAAATTCCCCTTGCCTGCCAAAGGTAGTCTTAAATGGGGGCAAGGGTTTCAGTGAGGCAGCCTCATTGAAGAGCCAAATAACGTGGCACTCAAAGGCTCAACTCACACACAGGTTTTCCCTTCCACTTGCGTGATGACTACAATTTACAGAACGAGTTTCTGATCTCCTGTCCTTTCAACCGTGGTCCGTAACAGAAGACAAAGACAATTCTTATACTGCTCTGGGGAGTTGTGTCTAGGAGGGAGGGTTTGAGTTGCTTCTCAAATCTAGCACCACTTCTTAAAAATTCCCATGGATTTAGCAGTCTTTCCATATATACATTCACCCCCTACCTGGGTAGTGGACCCACAGTAGAATCTTTCTCAAGATGTGGCCCAGAAATCTGCAATCCTCGTGCCTAGGCCCCATCACTTTCTTCTTGTTTCCAGTCCTTCTGCATGTTTAGTTCTTCATAACTATTATATCTATCTATCTATCTATCTATCTATCTATCTACACACACACACACACACACACACACACACACACACGCATGTGTGTATGTGTTAGATCTTGTAAGGTCAGTGTGGGAGTACATTAGGTGACCCCACGCTTGGAAGAAAAGAGAGCAGATATTATCACTATAACCACTTCAATATATTTTAGGATCAAGACCACTGTTTGATCTTCTAATCATGGGCAAGGAGAGTTTGATTAAAAGGCTTTCACATTTGAACTCTCAGAAACAGTTCAGCTGTACAATTTTTGAAAATATTATATATTCATTCATCCATTCCCCTTTGCTTCAGCTCCAAGCCCTTCCTGCACATCAAAACAAAAAGTACAAGGAAAGATTTCGAATCAACCCAACATTGACTGCCAGTGGTTCCTTTATAACCCAGAAACATAAAAATGGTAGCTCATCCCTCTGAGAAAAGACAAATTCATTTATGAACAAGACTGATTACCATTCTAGAGAATGCAATTGAAAATGCTATTTTCTTGGATGCATCTACATTGGTGACATACAAGATGCAATGGAACTAATCAATAAGTTACCTAGATATTCCAGGTAGTAGGTTACCCTGATTTATAACCAGATCTAACATTTACTGAGCTCAAGTGGCTTTACGGGCATCACTAAATTCAATATTAAAACACAACCATGAGTTTCATACTTTATGTGGTAACTGGAAATTGAGGCCCAGTGAGTTTACATGTCCAAGGTCACACAATAAGCAACATGGCCAGAATTCAAACTTCAGTTCTTCTGATTTGAGATGCTCTGCTTAATTGCAATACTCCACTACATCTAAATTTATCCAGGTTTCTGAAAAATTTACTATTTCATAATCTACCAATTTCAGGAGTTCCAATATCATTGTAAGCTTATATACAGATGCAAAGAATTCCGCACCTAGGAGACAGGCCTCATTATTAAACTAAAAGAAAAAAATGTGCATATGTGTGATTACAAACAGAATTACTTTTCTTTTCAAATGTGTGTTTCTGAGCAGGATTGGTGTATTATCTCAGAAAGCCCCCTTTACAAGCTTGTATCTCTGATCACCAAGCCTCCTTTCACTTTAAAGCTATTCTTTGGAGAGGTCTGGAGTGCTGCTCCCTTTCTGATTCATTTCAGAGGAACAGCTGGAGTCGAGAACTTGAGGCTATATTTTCCCTCCAGAATTACTTCGGTAATTATTGTGGGAAACTATGGGCTGTGAAATATGTCTTTTACTCAGACTTACAGAAGAATTTGTACAAAGTCACCACGAACCTATTTTAAAGAGTAATAACTAACCCCATTTTCTCCTTTTGTCCTATGTCTTAAGAAAATGTGTTCAAATGAAGTACCATGATTGGCTTTAACAAAATCATTTATGTTTCTCAGCCACATTTTATGCTCAGATTTCATACCCTGTGAATTCCTTTAAATTTTACCTTTGGGCAATGGTTTTAAGAAAAAGAAATATGGAATATTTAACTGTTGACCTAGCTCACACTCTACTGCTCAGAAGCAAGATGTTTTAACTACAAAATAAGGTATGCAGGGTTATTGAAGGAGGTCAGAGCAAGGGCAGATCAGAATAGTCTGAGAAACTTTTATAGTCTAATAAGTTTATATAAATGATGGGAAATATAATTCTAAGCATGCATCAATTTTAAAATTAACAATATGTCTACATATATGCATAACATTAATACCATATTAAATAGTTCCTACTCTCAAAAATCTGACAATTTTCTAAAATCTCAAATAATCTTGGACTATCAATTTAACAAAAGTTTTTGAGGCCTATACAAGATTAATTGATCAGACGGGTGGATTGTTGTTTCTGTTGAGTAAGACTGAGAATGAAAATTAGAAAACCTAAGATAATTGGTCATCTTTCTATTGCTGAGAAAAAAAACAAAATAAAAACAAAAAAGAAACAAACAAAGCTTTCTCTTGGACTGTGTGAAACCAAATATATGTTAGCATTTAAGATAGTGATCTACTGATGCACACTAAATACTTGTTGTATTGACTATATTTATTGGTAATGGCCTGTAAATAAGCTACCATTTCATGGCTTTTATTAGTATGTCCTCATTACATACCAAGTGGGTTGGACATATCCATGAATTTAATATTAATACTTTGATAACAAAATACAAAAAAAAATAACAACAGTTACAGAATTTAAAAAGATAAAACTTTTAGCTTTTTTTGAATTATATACTAATTAGAGGCTCAGTACACAAAATTTGTGCATGGGGGGGGGGTTCCTTCGGCCCCACCTGCACACTCTCCAATCAGAGGCCCCTTGGGGGGTGTCCAACTGACAGTTTAGGCTCAATCCTTTTGGTGCCAAGATTTGCAGATCAAGATAATTCATATAAAGGCTAGATTTCTGGACCTTTCTGTCTGCTTAAAAAAGAAAGGTTAGGCCATATTGGAATCCCATTGCCATGTGACAGCAATTGCTAGGAGCTGGCTGCATGGGAGTCCAACCTGCTCAGCTCTCAAGAGACTGTCATCTGGGACTGCTGGCTCCTAATTGCTCAACCGCCTGCCTGCCTGCCTGCCTGTTCAACCCTAACTGCTCCCCTGCCAGCCTGTTTGCCCCAAACTGCCCTCCCCTGCTGCCCAGTTCACCCCCAACACCCCTCCCCTGATGGCCTAGTCTCTCCCAACTGCCCTCTCCTGCCAGCCTGATTGCCCCTAAGTATCTCTGCCTTGGCTTCCACCACCATAGCTTTGTCCAGAATGAAGTCAGATGTCCAAAAGATGGTCAACCCAGTCTAATTAGCATATTACTCTTTCATTAGTATAGAGAGATAGATTATATAGGATAGGGTTGCTTAAATGAGTGGGGGAGCCTTTTTCAGCAGGAGATGCTCTTGGCAGACAAAAATACATAATGCCTATATCTGGACTGATAGCCAGCCATATATACTATACTACCAAAACCAGTCATTAAAAAATTGAACCACTTTCTTACACCTTACACCAAACAACTGTTGCCCTTAAATACCCTTTCAGTCCCCACCTTAGGTTCTGCCTTCACAGTTCACCCAGATTAGGTTCTGATTGGTCAGTTTCTGTGCCAGTCAGTGTCAAAAGCTCCGCCTCCTAGGCAGCCATTGGATCCTCACAGTTCACCCAGATTTAATTCTGATTGGTTGGTTTCTACACCAGTCAGCATCTCCAGACCTATCCCCTGGTCTGATCTGCAGTCTCCATGGCTGACTGGTTGTTGGTCTGGCCATTTAGGTCATGATGGCCCTTGGTTTTTTATAATGTAGATTCTTATTTTGTCTGAAGTCTTTGTGGAAATAAATTCCCATTCTTCTCCAGTCTGTTAATTCCCCTAATTTCAGCTATTGACAAGCCCAATAAACTTACTTTCATTCTATAGGATGCATCTTTGTAATCACACACAGTGGTAACTGTCCACAGGATTTAGAAAAAATACACAGCCGAAACCTTGCTTAATTTGTGTATGAATAGTTAGAGCAGATAATTTTTTTTAAAAAAGTAGTTGTTTTATTGATAGTAATCATTTAAATCCACACCATGTAAGTCAAACACATTTCTACTATTTATGGTGCTGGAAGCTATAAATCATAGACTGGCCCTAGGGGGTGTGGTTCATGGATAGAGCGTTGGCCTGTGGGGCTGCAGGGCCCCAGATTCTATTCTGCTCAAGGGCATGTACCTTGGTTGTAGGCTCCTCCCTGGCTTGAGCCCTTGTCGGGCACATGCAGGAGGTAATCAATCACTGTTTCTCCTCACATCAATATTTCTCTCTGTCTTTCCCTCTCTCTTCCACTCTCTCTAAAAATTAATGAAAAAAATATCCTCAGGTGAGGCTTAAAAATAATAATAATCAGTCATAGGTTGCTAATAAAAAATAACACTTCATTTTGGCTATATTTCTAGAACTAATCACAGGATTATATTAAGCTGATAATGTATGCTATGAATGCACCTAGAACATTTTAGTAATATCTACAATACAGTAGTTAGTGATTTCATTACCATTACAATCAACTGTTTTACAATAGCACTGTGTGCAAAGAAATTGGTTATTTTAACTTAAAAAAATTCTTCTAAGCTTCCTTCGTTTAAAAAAACACTTTCTTCTTAAAAAGGGAAAATGTGAGGCATGCATAGCTACAGGACTACATGTGTACAGTATTAATAGAGAATCAAATAACAAAACAAGACACCCAAATAATACAGAACTTAATCAAATACCAAAAGTACACAGCACTGATTTTAGTTTTAAATTTGAGTTTTCAAACAAGACTTTTAAGATACTTACAGCATTGTTTTCTAACAGCAACATTTTAACTCACTCTCTTGTAAAAGAGAGATAGATTCATTTATTCTAGTCTTTAAATTAGAAAATGGAAGGGTTAATTCTACTTAAATTTGTACCTTTTCTATTCTAAAAGATAATGTATATTATTTATTGCCTTCAGAAAATTTGGGATGGTAAATATTATCATAGAAATGTATACTTGAAACCTATATGATCCTGTTAAATAATGTCACTCTAATAAATTTAATAAAAATAAATAAGGAAATTTTGTCAATAAATATACCTTCTCTTATACAGCTTTGCAGAATGTTGTGAACAGCCAATATAGTTGACAGTAATAAAATAACATTTTAAAATTGAAAACTCAAAAGTTTAATAATTCAGATTTTAAAAACTTTTGTATAACTATTCCCAAATATTTATTCAGCCTGAAATTTCTGAGCATCCTATTTCTCTTAGTTGGTAATGTGCTTCAAAACGGTATCTTTGTAGAAGAAGCAATACCATTTTGAGGGACCAACAGAGGTTGAGCAAAGTATTTATCTTTAAAAGTAAAGAAAGCTCTAGATGATTTTCTTACTCATAAAAATAACAATGATAATTATTATCTTAAAATATTTTTTATTGATTTCAGAAAGGAAGGGAGGGAGAGAGAGAGATAGAAACATTAATGATGAGAGCGAATAATTGATCGGCTGCCTCCTGCATGCCCCACTCTGGGGATGGGGCCTGTAAACCCTCAGGTGCCCTGACTGGGAATTGAACCATGACCTCCTGGTTAATTGGTTAACACTCAATCACTAAGCCACACCAGCAAGGCCACAGTGATGAATAAGACAATAGGAAGTCAATACTTTATCATTGCAGAGCAGTTTAACATTTCATGGCAAATGTACAAATCTCTTGATGTAAGCATGGAAGTTATGTCATCTCCATTTAGTTCAATGAGAACAATTAGAATGAAATTTAATGATTTTTCTCAACTAGTTCTGTAAATTATTAAGTTTTGAGTTCAAGATTTCCTATATTCTTCATGATATTTATGTTTTCCCTTGTGCTTTTTGTAACCAATAATTTTTGAGGACACTGAATCCTAAATACCACTTTTTTTTTTTTACAAAATATTCTGATATATAATTAGATCAAAGAGCAAAGGAAGCTTTTTGGTGAATTTTTTTTCATTAAAGAAAATAATTTACAGAATGCTCTCTGGAGCTGTTAATGACCAAAGAATGATGACTATGTTTAAGACAGCAGTTTAATCTTCATTGTTAGGAAACCTAGGTTAAATGCTTGCAGTTCATAGATTATTCCATTATCCAGAGATTAGATTGTTTTCCAGATATTTACTGACAGGTCTTATAAGGGCTCTTTGACACTATAGACTACCCATATTGCTAGAGGCATCATGTAAATATAGAAAAATTTACACTTGTCTAAACAACTAAATATAGATAAATGAGGAGGTGGCCTGTGGATGTAAATAATAATAATTTGATAAGAAGGACAGATGGTGTTCAAATAAATGGCTAAAAACTATCCCTCCATGTGAAAACCATTGCCAAAGTGCCTCCAAGGATTTTCTCTTCTATTCTGCGTAGCATATCTAAAGTCCTGTCCCTAAGTGCCATATAGATAGTCTTCTAGTAAGGTACTGTACATACATTAGGAACTCAGTAACATTATAATGGCTACAAAATGCTAATGGGGGTCAATGATTGTATAGAAATATTAACAATTATTTGACCAATATATAAACTGATTACAAATTTTAATGTAAACCAAAAAGAAAATCTCATGCAAAAGTGTAAAACTCATTTCCTAGTAAATGTATTTATTACCTTGAAGAAGGATATTAATGTAATGCGCTTTAAGCTACCAAAAACACCAAATGGGAAATAATGTGCAATATACTAGAAGACAAAATTATCCCTCTACTCAATGCTAAGACTTTCATACTCATACAGAAATCCAACATGACGAATTTTATCAAGAATGTTTACTATATACTCACTCAACTATTTATTAAGTTGCATGTATTCTATTACATCTAAAAATCGATTCCTCAAACACTGACACATCTTTTTTTTTTAAGCTATAGAAGGATGAAGCCAAAGAAAGCTATTTTTACAACTCTTTTTCTTCAGTGAAACATCACCTACCTTTTATCCTTACAGTAATTATGACTATAATTTTGCTAAGTGTAAGGCTACAAGATTAACAACACTACCAATCTCTCCTCTCCTTTCTTATCCTCTTCTTTTATCTTCTACACACACACACACACGTCGACAAATAGATTAAGCCATTACAAAAGCTAGGTAAGTTAGGATAGGAAAGAACTCTCTCCCTGCCCTATAATCGCATTTAAATGGCAATACTCTGATTTTCCATGAGGCTGTTCTGCAGTCACAGTTTTGTTTTTTAACTAACATTTATGAATAAAACAAAAACCACAGGCTGAGTTATCTACTACTTGATAAATGTTCTCCAACTAGATTCTTGTGTATTTTTTTAAACTTGATCTCTGTCTATTCACTTGCTTTTTCTTATTTACCTACTCAGAATCCTTAAACACAATGTGACAGAGCCTTTAAAGTTACAACCAACAAAAAGGAAAACATTAAATTAAAAGCAAATGATATGTCCTTGATTTAAATGAAAGTATTTACAATAATAAAACTTTGGGGGTTTATTAAATGTACATTATTCCAGTTTATATCAGTTTCCAAAGAAGAATAATTTGAGAGGACAAAGAAAACAAATGAAAATAACAAAATATATAAAAAAAGATGTGAAAATTGAGCTATAAGAAATCTGAAGCCATATAGAATCAATCCTTATGATTTTATTTGACATTAAAAGTAAGAATATTCAAATTATTGAATAAAAGTGAAAAAGCATATCTATTTTCCCATTCAAGCACAATTCCTGTTAACATTTTGCTGATTCTTTTAAATCTTTTCTTAGTATCTTTTAATTGTAATTATATTGTATATGTAATTGCACATTATTTTTCACTTAGCATTATCATATTAATTTTATAAGCGAAATCCTATAACGAACCCACCCTAACACAGTTATCTCACTTAACTATTTTGCTTTGTTAAAGGTTTTCTATATGAAAAACAAACAAACAAAACCAAAAATGGTTGTTAAATTTCTCCAGAGAATAGTGATGGTCCCTCAGAATACCATCCTTCTCCAAAAAAAAATAATAATAATAATAAAATAAATAAATAAAAATTAAAAAACCAAAAAACAAAAGCAAATAAGCTATTTAAAATGGTAGATTTTCCTAGGAGCTAGAATCAAGTTTGCTTGGATATTTCTCAGAGAAAATAAATTTCTTTAAGAAACAACCACACAATTCGGCCAGTGTGCTTAGTGGTTGAGTATAGACCTATGAACCATGAGGTCATGGTTTGATTCCCAGTCAAGGCACATGCCTGGGTGTGGGCTTGATCTATCTGTTCCCTTGCTCTCTGAAATAAAAATATTTTTTTAAAAGAAACAACCATACATACATAAACACACACACACACACACACACACACACACGCTATAAATAGATCCTGATGTTCATGGGATGTTTTAGAAAATATTACTTCCTGAAGGTAGAAAACAGCCAATAATGCCTTTAAAAAAAAAAAACTTTGTTGCTTACTGTCAGTCTAGTTCCAAAGAAAAGAAAATCCTAGATTAAAAAAAAAGCATCTTCATAAAAAGTAATACATCATGTCTGTGCTTTCATGATGCCAAACCCATGATGAATTCAAAAAGCAAATTGACTGTACACAATAATAGCAAGCAAAATAGAGAGAGATTCATAGATAGCAGGCTGACAGCGGTCTGAGCTGTCTGGGAGGACTGTGGGATCAATCAGGTGAAGGGATTGAGCAAAAGGGAAAGGAGAGAAAGGATTTGTGGACACAGGACAATAGGGTGGTGATTGAGAGGGGATGGAAGTGGGGGAGGGACAAGTGGTGATGGGGAAAAAAAGAAACAAATTAGATCTTAATTAGACCGCCCCTTAGCTAAAGGTTGTGATAAACAACTATTCAATCGGTGCCTCCTTAGCCAGACAGCAAATTGCTGTGATTGAAGAATTAGTTTCATTTTGTGGTTTAAGGAAGCTACATTACTCTACTCCTAGGAGATTCAAAGTTTAAATGAGAAGAGTGTGCATTATATGTCCAGATATTCATCTTTGGAAAGAACCTCCAGACTAAAATGTTATTCTTTTCTTATTCAGATCTGCTATACACAATTCACTGGGAGGCTCCATGTGAAAAGGAAATGTGTGGGCCATCTGAACATCTGGGGCTGTTTTTTTCCTCTGGCTTAAGGCGAGCTCCATGTTAAAACCGCAAGCAATATGTTACTATCATTCTTCATCCAGCCTCAATTAAGTAGGACGTGGTTTTTATGCCTTTGGTGGTTTTGAGGTTTTGGCACAACTTGCACATTTGGGGTTGGATCCTTGTCTAAAGTCACAGCTGTTTTCAATCCAGTCATTGAAAAACTAGAGGAATTGTACTAACTTCACTGCGTGCTGTTGATTTCTTACCTCTTCCAGCACTTGCTTTGACTCAATATGCCAAAATTGTTATTTTGATATATGGAGTCAAAACAGACATATTATGAGTTGTCTCGGCATCTAGTTGTCCCTTTACTCGTGGAAAAAATATATTTGAACCTTCAGCTACAGATGAGTAACCAGAATCCTTAACAACCTTTAAAAAATGAGAATGCATATTTTAGGTTTTTCAAAAATAATAATATTAGCGACATCTGTGATATATACATTAAATCAGTTGGATCTGATCTCTCACACCATCTCCCCCAGTTGCGGCCTAATTGGACTTCCTTTTCGTGTGTGAAAAATTAATAGTCAAATCGTCACAACTAGTCATGTTGCCAATCTGAAGAAATTTAGATAATTTTTAAAACCCAAGCTACCATATCTCACATTCGAATTTAAATAAGATCCAAAGAATAGCGATAACAATAATGAGATTAAGAGACTTAATTTTTTTATTAAAATGTTAAAGCCCTTCTATGTGAGGCACGTATTTTATCATCTGTGAAGCAGGCCGAAACAAGAAAAATGAAATTCAAGGAAATTAAATATCTTGTGTGAAGTGAAACTGTCATGAAGTGGAAAATCCAGGTTTTCTTGGACTTAGCCCCACGGTCTTTACTGTCAGCAGTTTTCTTTACTAGTTTCTCTTGTGACTAGAAGAATGATCTGGACACCTTTCTACCCAAGCTCTCTGGAAAACACATCAATGAACATGTAAGGCATTTCTGAACACAGTGTTACTCAAGGACTCCTGTCATCTGAAAAGCAAAATTATATTTTGCAAAAGGACGTAATGGCATGCACTAATCATGATAAAAACTCACCTTGAATAGACCAGAGCCCCTTAATTTTTTTTTCGCTCAACTTCTAGCCAAAACTGAGATTAATCTACTAAATTTGCTCAGTAATGATCTCTCAACTGGAATTAGTTGAGCCGTGATGACATCAATATTAATGTAGCGCAATGTAAAATGGAAGTTGTAATTGAGAGAGCATGGCGGTTTATACCGCATTCCAAACAGAGGTGCAAGTGCAAGGTTCCAGAAGGGTCTATCAACCATTGATGACGTGGGCTTGAAGTGGTGATATAATTTGGACGGACACATATTGGCATGTTGCTTTTCACAATGTTTACAGAGAAGATTTATGGGAGAGGGGCTTTCGCTGGGAACCGACTTTAAACAGAACCAATAAGGTTCTATGCTAGTCTGTAGGATGCCATTAGACTAGTCTCTGTCACAGAACAAATAAATGTGAAGTTTTACTGAATGATTAATCAGTTGCTTTGATGGTGGAGAAAAGACACCATTCTTACTGTCTAAGAATTGGCTTAAACTCACACATTTTTCAGTGTTTTCAGGATACTGTGCTTGAGAATTATCCTTGGCATATATGCATTAAAAAAAAAAAGAAGAAAGCAATATTGGGTGTTTTTGAAACTATCCAAGTTCTCAGCAGAAAGAAGCTGGAATTGTGACAGATAGATGCCAGATCTATTAAAGGATTCACAAAGGAAAAGTCAGAACAGAGATGAGTGCACCGATACTTGTAGAACCTCATAAAATCCTTAGGATTTTATTGGAATCGGCTTAAACATGCCGGGTTCAGAAGGTAGCAGATCTCCATAGAGATACCCGTCATTAGGAACTTCTGCTTGCCTTTCCTCTCCTCCTCCCCACTGCTCTACTCACAAAAGGGGCCTAAAACTAAAAGAAACAAGACAGAAAAGGAGGAATAAATGTATTTGGAGGAGATGAGAATAAGGAACTATGTACCTCTTTCTTGATCTTCCGGGTTTTCATTTAGAGTAGACAAGAGGCTTTAACTCGACATCAGGATGGAAGCTATTACTCTCACTCAGGCCAATGCAATTGGTTACTAACCTGAGAAAATGATGTGTGAGTAGAAGAGCCTAGAGGGTAATTTTCACTATTTTCTCTTCACCATAAAAGTCATTAGGACCTGCCTTGCTTTTCATTCTGGGGCAGGGGAAAGCTTAGGCTCTCAGAACGAATTTAAAGGAGCTGTACAAGGCACAGTGTTCTGTGATGAATCTCCATTGAGTCCTGCAGCAGACGAGGTAAAACAGTAATCATTATCACTAAGAATATGGTCAAGTTATCTGAATGGCCTTCAATGTAATTCATGTGTCTTATTTTAACTTTCCTTTGAACTTCCAACTTGTCAGACTCATCACTTTTTTAAAAAATATATCAATTATGCATTTCAATTCTCTAGCTTCCATTCTGTTTCTAAAAAAAATATTCTAATATAAAGCAAGAGGTGCTGTTTTTCCTATCAGGCTGAAAACATTTTGAACCCTGTTACAGGAAAATAGTAAACTAGACCAATTTTAAGATGCAGCATTAAATATCGGCATTTCCTTCACTTTTATGAAAGAGCAAGTGGTAATAGAACAGCTTGTGGGAAATTTATAATAGAATGGTAGCTGAACTAGTTTAGACAAGTTCCGGTTTGGCTGTGCTTTCAAGTTCATGATGAAGGCCCAGAAACATTAGGCAGTAATGGCCTTCCCCCACATTGTTTTTCAAAACTGCACTCATTAAACCACAGCCTCCCTATGCTCCTTGAATAATCAGCAACGTAGCTAGGAGCCATGTAAATGCACTTCCATATTTTATTATAACTAAGAATTACTTCTACCTATAATTATAAATAAATACTTGGGCAAAAGGGGAAAACTTAAGTTCCTTAATGTTTTCATGCATGGACAATCAAGTTTTCTTCTTTTTTATAATTGCATTGACTGGCCTTAACTGGGTTAACTTTCCATATTACTATAAACAAGCCAAGCTATGTTAGTGTTAAAACAGTCCTTAAACATCTAGCTGCTACTTTATTTTTTACGGCGCTAGTGGCAACGGTAAGAACCTTCCCAAGTCACATTTATTTTTTGCTTTCACTCTCTCAAGGGCTAGACTGACTCTGTGTTCATTGACCTTCAATCTTGATTAAGTTTTGGCTGCAAACTAATAAAGCTGAAAAGTAGAAAATGGAATAGTCCCTTATTGATGCAATCTTGCCTTAAGTAGCAGTGGGGGGAAGCAATAATAAATGTGCTTTTATTAAAGATTTTGCTAATCTAATGGGTTTGACTTTGTTAAGTTACTAATGGAATGCAAGGAAGTTGATCATGGTGTGTTCACGGAGTGAAAGAGTGGGGAAAAGATGGAGAGGGTGAGGGCTCAAACAATTTTTCATTTTAGGCCTCAAAAACGAATCTTATTGAGTGATACATAGCTACACCAAGCTTGGCATCGATATGGAGTTTGTGTCATTTCTAATGTATGACAACACTGAATCTTGACTGTTTTACCCTATGACTTTAAACAGAATTGATATTCTGGTAGAAGTAATAAAATAACTTCTTTTTCATAGACATTAATTATTGTATCAGTAGTTTTTGAGGGACCTCTACTCACTAATATTTATTTTCTCATGTTTTTTGCTTATACGTATTAACATTTTCATCTTTTTCTATACAACATTAAAAGACACTGGTTTAAATCTCCCATTATAATTATATAATGAGTTAATTATTTCTTCCCCTAAAACTGTCATTTATTGCTGTCTACATTTTATAACTATTCTATTGGGTATATACAAACTTTACATGGTTATACCTCCCTGGTGAATCTTTATCATTTGGAAATCCTCTTATCTCTAGTATCGTTTCTGCATTAGAGCTTAGTTTATCTCTTGTTAACATGGCTGCACAATCTTTCTTTTGGATACAGTCTGTACAGTTGGTTTTTCCTTCAATTTTCTTCTATTAGTGTTATGATCAGTTTGTTTATATGTGCCTTTTGTAAACAGCTCATAGTTAGATTTTTTAAACTTTAAGTGCAATCTCAAAATACTTATATTTTAGGTAAAGCATTTAGTACAGTTACATCCTATATAATTGCCAAAATATTTAGGTTTCCACCTACCATGTTATTTTATACTATGTAGCTTCCTTCTGTTTCTTTACTCTCCTTTCTTGATGTGTTCCAGACTGGATGAATATTTTTATCACTGCATTTCCCCTTTAGTGGTTGTCTTTTATTAGCACAATTTTCTGTCTGAAGAACCTGAGTCCTAGGAAAGGTCACTCAAGATTTGTAAACCTGTTCAGTGCCTCGAGGAAACATGCTTTTATCCCCTATACTGATGATCCAGAAAGCAAGCCATATCTGAAAGGTATCATAGCCACAATCCTAGTTTCTTTCATTGAATTCCTGCACTTACATTATCTCCTTCCATGCTGTGTTTTGAAATCCCAGGTTCCCAATTCAGCATTAAGAGTGAGGCAAGGCAATACTAGTCTAAGGATAGGCTCTATATAGTCAACTCCATGAATTGCAGGTGACCCTTGCAGATCCACATTTCCAAATCACACATTTGGAAAACCACTATAGTGAATTAAACTGTCTCTCAACAGTTTAAGACAACCAAACAAGTTAGTATCATTAATTCCAAACAAATCTATATTTAGTTCTGTGAATACAACCAAGCAGATAAGGAATAGAAAGTTGTTTGCATGTTTCCATATATCTCTGAATTAAGATATTTTAAAAGAAAATTTCAAGGAGTCTCTCAATTTACCCGTTTTCTTAAACATCCTCAATTAAGTTTCTTAGTTTAAATGTATTTGTTTATAATGATAAGAAGGGGATTAGAAGCTAGCAAAGCAATATCAAAGATGGTCAGGTAGACAGACTCCTATTGGGTTGCTATAAATGATACTAAAAAACAATGCTTTTGTTTTATGTGTACATATTTTATATCACTTCTCCTGAATTTAAAACAGGTCACCTAATTATAATGCAATGTCAGAATAATTTAGCTGACTTGCCTTTCTAATATTTATAGTTCATATTTCATTGGGCCTTTCTCTTTCATATGATTCATTTTCCTTAACTTTTCAAATTATTATTTATTAAGAGCAATAGAATTTGCTTTAGTAAGCTTAGTTTTTTATAAATAATTGTAAACAGAGCACTAAGGAAACTCTGTAGAATCAAAGAATGACAAGTGTTAACAATAATAAGCACTTGAAGTCAAATATAGTTTAGACAATCTAAAAAGTGTGTGTATTTGCATATGTGTATACGTATGTGTGTACAGCTGTTGTTTTCCTCAATAGAAAAACTTTAAATAGAAGTAAATTCAATCTTAGGATAACTTTGATGGTTTTTTGTTTATGTTTGTTTTCTTTTTAAAATCTAAATGCAGTGGAGTTAACATAGGCCAAATAAGAATATTTAAAGAAAAGCCTTCCAAAGCAAACTTCTATTAAAATATTCTTTACTGTGCAAAACATTTGCAATATAACAAAACTCTTTAGCATCTTTGGATTCCTTTCTGAAAGTTATATATATTATAAACTCTGATTGCTTTGAATTATTGACTGAACAAGTACACACATTATTCCATTGGTTCAATTATATGAGAAGACATTTTTCTGGTAGATCTGGCTTTGTGGGTCTTATTTTAAAATCTGGGAATAATTCCAACGCCATTAAAAGATCTCTTAGGAAGATGAGAGAAGGACATGGCAGAGATTACAAATATATAACAAAAATATCTGACTTCAAATCTTATATATCAAAGCGAGGAATACTGATTTGCATACTGATTGCCCATTCTTTTAGTAAAAGTTCTTACAGCCATTTGTTTACTTTTCAAAAGCAAGTTCTTCAAATTGGAAAGAAGGTTCACTACAGAGAATACTAAAAATCTGGAAAGTAGAGATTTGTCTTTCCATTTGGTATCAACAGTAGTGCCTAGAAGACTGCTTATAACTTAGTAATCTATGATGTGATTCAAAAACTAGTTAATACTTCCAGATATACCAGCTGCCTTAAACTTAGTGGATACAAAGGAAGTAGGTCTTTATTTGAAAGTGATTATAGTCTTATGAGCCTTATCTAAAACCAATAAACAAGAGCTTTGAAAGAGAGACATGAAGGATCCAGATAGGATCCATGAAGCAAATAGAGTTTGATTTTGGTATAAAATAACAGATATAATTCAGATATTCCAAAATAAGTTAGATGGAAAATTTTTGGGGGGTGGAAGGGAGTAGGGTTAAGCTCAGATATGGCCCTGAAAATAGATATGTCACATGTTAAAGACGAAAGTGGGAGGACACAGAGTTGGAAACGTTATGAAGTTTAGAAAGGATATAGAATCACAGGGTTATTCTAAGATCTTGAAGAACCTGGTAACCTAAGGAAACTAGTGTATCTTAGGGTGGTTCTTAAAATGGTCAGCAGGGTATTGGTGGACATAATGAAACTAAGTCAGAGATAAGACTCCTGCAGCCACCTTATGCTTCAATGTTAAAGCCCTGCCGAGAAAGAGTAAGGATCAAATTGAGCATAAGATTTAATGGGATAAATAAAAACACCTAACATGAATATCCAACATAAGGAATGTATGAAAAAGGCAACTTCAAGTTCATAGGGTGGAAGATTCATGAATGGCTATTATCACAACAAAAACATTAGCTTAGAAAGACAGTGGTTTCTGAGAGGCAAAGAATTCTTTTCAATTTAGCCTCCTTATTTTAGCTTATACCAAGTGGATTATTTTCATTATGTGTATTCTTCATTCCCAAATACTATGTCACTGAGAGAAAGATGAAGAGCAGAGAGGGGCCCAGATCAGAAGCCTGACTTCATTTTTCAAGTACCTTAATATGTTCCAAATTCAACATTTTTTAGTATATAATTTCCAGTTCCACAAAAAATTCCTTAAAGGAATGACAAAACTACTATATTTAAGGAGCCACCTGTATACGTAATCAAATTAATTAAATATATTATCAGAGTATAGTTTCTATATCAAACAATGGTCAGATGAGAAAAAAAAACAAATAAAAAATGGTAAGCCCTTCAGAAGACCAAAACCAACAAATAAAAACAAATGGCAATTTATGAAAATTGAGCTAATCATCACAGTGAATTTCTTTATTTCTTTTTTTTACCCTTGATTATGACCCTCTAAGCAGCTGAAGGATCCCCACTGTTGTAAACTCCCCACACCTTCTCTCTCCTATCTGTATAAATATACTGCCTTTCCAAGAACAAAAAGAAAATGGAGAGCCACCAGAAAGGATGCTTTTCTTAAGGGAAAATCTTAAGGATAAACTGGAGTTATTTATAGAAGAAGCAAACAAAAGGGAACCTTATGCTGGGAATCAGATGGCGCCAGGAGGAAAGCAGTCCCCAGAGGAGAGTGGGCACTGCTCTTAGATGCCCGGGCTGTCATACAGTGAGCACAGTTTTCTTTGTCCTATCTGTGAATCTACTCTGGGCACAACGTGCGTTGGGTATCCAACAGCTACAGATAAGAGTTAAGATTTTGCTAAGTGAGGATGTGCCTTGTGTTTGTTACATTTTTTTCTACTGTGGGAAATGGAATAATTAATTACTCATCTCTTAGTAGGGGGCATAATCTATTACCAGCCCTGGAGCCTCATTAGAACTTACCGTAGAAATTGTTATTAAGTGAGATATAGGAATGAATGGCCCTCTGAAATGTCAGAAATTTGACCACATTACTAAGTTAATAATATAACATAAATCAATGACAAATGCCAGGGAAGGGAAGACCATGTTGTACAGACAACTATGCTTTCCTGGCATCCGGAAATGTTATGGATTAGAGTACTAGAACACAGGGAATATGTTCCAAGAATCCCAGTGGGTGCCTGAGACTACAATTAGTACCAAAACCTCTCTATACTATGTTCTACACATACACACCTATGATGAAGTTTAATTTATAAATTAGGCACAGTAAGAGATCAACAATAATAATAAATATAAAAATTATAACAATAGAATGTAATAAAAGTTATGTGAATGCGGTCTTTCTCAATATATTATTCTACACCCACCCTTTTTGTTATGAAGTCAGGTGATAATAATGCCCAGGTGATGAGATAAATGACATGGTTATCATGACATAGTGTAAAGACTGGAAAGATTATGTGAACACAGCACTGCAACACCATGACAACCTTTATGCGGCAACGATATGTCCCGGATAAGATGGAGCAGGAATGTGTGAGATTTCAGCATGCTACTCAGTATGGTGAGAAATTTAATACGGATAAATTGTTTCTTTCTGGAACTTTCTATTTAATATGTTCGGACTGCTGTTGACCATGAGAAATTGAAACTGTGGAAGGTGAAATCACAGGTAAGTGAGGGACTACTGTACTACAGTCATAAAAAAGCAATGTGGTATATGGTTCATGGCATATTTTTTTTAATGTAATAGATTTTTTAGGGCACATTTTCATTGCAGTGCCTGATTCTTCTTTCCTTATTTTTATAAGTCTCAGCTGTGGGGGGCTGGATAGCTTAGGATGGTCTTGCTCATATATGTGTTGTTGGCAGACTGGATAATCTAGGGAGTCTCAGCTGTAATGGCTTGTTTCTGCTCCGTTAGATCTCTTGTCCCCCAGTGAGCTGTCCTGAACCTCTTCATATGGAGCAGCCAGAGAAGATAAAACCCAATTCTGAATAACATGCCTCTGCCTGCATTAGTTCTGTCAATGTTCTATCATCAAAGCAAACCACATGGCCAACGCTTGATTCATGGGATAGAGAAATAGATTCTACCTTTTGATCATGGGAGTTGCCAAATATTGTAAAAAATATTGCAACCAAACATAGCTGTGGACTTTGAGAAACTATTCATTATGTTAAAAACCAAAAATGTTAATCTTACTTGTTTATATACAAATACAGACGTTTCATGAAATAAAACAAACAGACCATGAGTTTGTTTCTATTTTGCAAAGGTATTATGCTTTATTTATTTTTGTTGTCTTGACATAAGGTTCAATATTTGAGACTTGTTATTTTATGGGTATTTGTTGAATAAACATCTAAACAAATGAAAATATGTATGAACAGAAATTAAACTATTTAATTTATTTAATTATAATTAAATAATGGTAGAGTATAAAAAAGCAACATATTCCAGATACTTGATGTCAATTCTTATAACATCCACCTTACTTTCAAAAGTACCAAATAAACTTACAATAGTCTATCTCAGGAGTCAACAAACATGTGCCTGCTTTTGAAAGAAAGTTTTATTGGGGTATAGCCACCCCATTCATTTGTGTCTTCTCTATGATTACTTTTATGCTACAATGACAGATTTAGGTAGTTGGTGACTATATGGCCAGCAAAGTCAAATATATTTAATATCTGTCCTTTCAAGGCAACATTTGCTGACCACTATAGTGTTTGAATATTGAAACAATGAATATAGAATTTTCATTGTTTTATTCAATAGCATATCATAATGAATATACATATATATATATATATATATATATATATATATATACAAACACATTTACATTGATTATATCATGGGTCACTAAGCATTGTACAAAAAGTTTTATATGCATATTATAAAATCCAATATTTACAATAACTATGAGTTAGGTATTTTTAAATATTATTTTATAGCTAGTAAATAGTGTAGCTGGAAGTGATGGATATTTTAAGTAAACAAATGGCAATTCTTCCAGAATGTTTACACATACTAAACTGTCATGTCCACTGGAATATCTCACAATTACACTTGTCAACTAAATCTTAATAAGTCTAAAAAAAGATATCTGTCTTCTTCAACTGAATGGATTAAAAATACAATGAAGTGAAGAAAATAGAAGAGGATAGCTACCTAATAATCAGATCAAGACTTTCAGGGAGTAGAGTTCAAGGCATACATCCTTACTACAGACTGAAACACTCTGATCAACTGTGTCAACCCGAGTTTTGAGTACCAATTCTCAGTTTGGGCAAATGTGTTCCAAAGCCTTTCCTGAGTCTCTAGGCACTGTAACTGAGGAGGGAATGGCGTTTAGTTATTGCTTATTAAATGAAATTGTTAGGTGTGTCTTCCCAAGAATAATTTTTAGCTCTCTGTCCATCTCCCCTCCTCTCTGTAAAAAAAATCAATAAAATATTTTTTTAAAGTGAGTAGGAGGAAGAAATGGCAATTCTGATAAACTATTTTCCAACCCAAGAAAAAATTGCTCTTGGTTTGACCGACTTCAAGAGAGCCAGAAGAAATACTAGAGTACTGTGTTGGTTTGCTTGAGCTATAGAACTAAATTTAAATTTAAGTAGCTAGCATACACTACAAAGCTTTTGTGTATGACACAAGTCATGTAACTTACAGAACAACTGTCAAGATGGGAAGTTTGTTAGAGTTTTTCTCTTTTTACAAGTTAGTTTGTGAAGCTATGATCCACTACCAAGGTCAACAGCTGAATTTGAATTTCCTCTGAGGCACTTACCGCAAAATAATTAAACTTAAGGGGAGTAGATTGATGGCTCAGGGTCTGGAAAAGGGAAGGAGTTAACACAACAGTGACAGAACATTCTGTTCTGAAGAACAGTCTTCCTTAATAGGTGTTATAAGAAACAGTGCAAATAGTTATATAAAAGCTGAACTTATCTAAGCTCCAGATGACACAAAATTTCAGGACATGTTGTTTTTGATAAATCTACATAGCTTGGAAGGTTTAATTATACTGCACACCTTTAAGTATAACTATCAGGTTGACAACATGATATCATATCCTCTGCCAGTTTAGCAAAGTCATATTAGCACTACTCAAATGATTCTATACTTAGGCTGCACCCAATAATGTCTGTGTCAATGCACGTTTGACAGGTCACCTTAAAGTTATTTTTACATCACTGTGGGAGAGGGCATAATTAGTCTTACTATACTCTAATTCATTACAGCATCAAGCATAAACTTTAGATACTACTTCAGGGAAATTTATAAGTTGCAAAATAAAAGGTTAGAATTAGCATTTATTTTATATTCTGGGATGATTCCAACTGTAAAATAAAAAGTGAGTTTTGAGAGCTTTGATATTATATTTTACCCCTATGTCATTTAACACGGGGGAGCAAACCTTAGAAATAGTGATACTACGTACAGCTGTGTTTGGTTCAATACCCTTGAAGCATTCATAGAATTAAATTATTCTAGTGCTCCAACATGTATTAGTATTATTCTCTTTCACAAATAAAGTTAGCCAAATCATAAAGAAATTATTCTTGTTCAAACCTCTCAAGTCTAACTAAAATTAAAAATATTTCCAGTAAGCTAATAGCATTTATTAAATTGAGTTAGGTATGAATTAATTTAGCAATGACTTTAACAATATTCATTAAAAAAATAAAGCAACTAGCATTTCAGAAGGCCATTATGTGCCAGATAATACACCAGATATGTTATGTCAAAGTTATTTCTAATTTTCATAACCTCTTTTCCCACTCCTAACTTAGCATTATCATCCTTATTTAGCTATACAGGGATTGAAATGTAAAGAAGTGGAGTGAGCCCTGCCCAGCGTGGCTCAGGTTATTGGAGCATCATCCTGTACACCAAAAGGTTGTGGGTTCGATTCCCAGTCAGGGCACATATCCAGTTAACAGGTTCAAAACCCGGTTGGGGTATATGTGGGAGGCAGCCAATCCATGTCTCTCTGTCATCTCTTTCGTTTTCTCTCCCCCTTCTAAAAATCAATAAAATTATAAAATTTAAAAATAAGAAAGGAAAAAGGAAAGAAAGGAAGGAAGGAAGGAAGGAAGGAAGGAAGGAAGGAAGGAAGGAAGGAAGGAAGGAAGGAAGAAAGGAGGAAAGGAAGGAAGGAAGGGAGGGAGGGAGGAAGGAAGGATTGACTTGACCAAAGTTATGTAGCTAAAGTATGTACCTGCTATAATCAACCCAAATGTTTCTGGCTCTAGTTCCCACCTTCTTATCACTATAAACATTTATTGAGTACCTCCCATATATAAGCTAGTTGTAGCTACTACCAGAAATCAAATATGCCCTCAAAAATACTATACACAGTCAGAGAATAATAAGAAAGAAACAGAAAAATATATTCCAGGAAAGAATGTGATATTGTTTAAAAATGAAACAGAATCAAGTGGCTCTGAGACAGAAATAAAACAGGGGCAGTTCTTATTCTTGGGAAAACTCTTGGGAAAGAATGACTCTAGGACTGCTTTCCATCGGTCATGAATGTGGGGAAGGGCAGGCGTAGACGGACCTTCTGTTATTGCACAAAGGGTGTTTAACATGCACTATGTCAGAGGTTGCCTTCCTGGGTCTCCCAACACTTGTGACAGCTCACTGGGCCTCTGTGAATTACAATACAACCTCACAAAGAAAAGTCATAGGTAACATTCAAGTAGTTTAGTATGAAAGAGCCACATTAAGGAACAATGCATACATGTATGTGAACTATAAGTAATGGCCTGCAGAAAGTTTCAGTTTTTATATTGATTTATTTTTTATCTGCCTACACTGGATCTCAAAGAAGAGCCCACAGAGTTGATGCTTTGAGCTGAAAAGTTGTGTTGCAGTACCTCCCTTTCCCACTGCAAACACCGATTTATGTTCGTTAGTTTTCTAAATAGGGATTATTTTATGTATTTCTCTCTCTCTCAATCTCTCTCTCTCTCTCTCTCTCTCTCTCTCTCTCTCTCTCTCTCTCTCTCTCCTTTCTTCCTTCCTTCCTTCCTTCCTTCCTTCCTTCCTTCCTTCCTTCCTTCCTTCCTTTCTTTCTTTCTTTCTTTCTTTCTTTCTTTCTTTCTTTCTTTCTTTCTTTCATTAATCCTCACCTCAGGATATTTTCCCATTGATTTTTAGAGAGAGTGGAAGGGACGGGAGACACAGAGAGAAACAGCGATGTGAGAGAGACACATAGATTAGTTGCCTCCTGCACGTGCCCTGACCACACCCGGGAACTGAGTCTGTAATCAAGGTATGTTCTTCCCTTGACTGGGATAAAACTTGTGATCCTTCAGGCTTCGGGATGATTCTCTAACCACTGAGTAAAACCAGCTCAGGCTAACTTGGGATTTTGTGTAAGAGGTCAGGTTGAAAATAAATGCGAACTACTTCTAAAAAAGTAAATATTTAAAGACGACTTTTCCATTTAGAGTTTTTCAAAGTTCTCCTCAACTAATAACACCTAGAAATGGAGGACTGGAGTAGTTCACAGTGATGGCTTTCTAAGGGCTTCTTCCATTGGCATCCTTCTGAGTCACCTGCTGGTTGTGCTCTGTCATCGCTTTGCATTGCTCTCTATGAGACCCAGATCCATAAGTCTGTTTCTATAAACCTCCTAGGAGACAGGAAGTTTTTCAAGGTGAAGCTTATCAGATCTGAGGATTTTCCCAAAAGTCTCAGGAAACCAAGGCAGAGTTCATTCTGACATCAAAGTACAGGCACTGCTAATGGAACCCCTGTTCCAACAGACCAGCGTTCTTACTGATACAAATTAGAATCACAAGAATTTAAAGCCAATTATATTTTCTTTAAAAATTCAGCTTTGATATAAGGCTGAATAGAAAAGGGGAGATTTCATTCTAGTTTCCCTCTTAAGATCTTCATATAATGCATTTAAAATATAAAAAATATGAATATTCTAAAAAATAATTTGATAAATATTTGTTGGGTTTTTTCCCACATATATTAGCAAAATAGAATAAAGGAACCACTTTTCCCTCCATCCTTGAAAACCCGGGACAGTAAAAGAAAGATACACTGTCCAAAAGGGGGCAATGAGGTCTAGAATTAATAGGACCTTCATTGAAATAGGACTTCGTTTTGTGAAAAATGTTATTTACTACTGGCATTAGCATTTGTACAATTGTACAAAACCTGTAACAAAAATAAAAAGGTAATTTTTAAAAAAAGACATCAGTTAATGATCTCTTTCTTGATTTGATGCACAGTATGTTTGGTTAAAATTCAATTAAGCTGTATATTTTTATATGCATGTTTCCTTCATGTATATTATTTATCATGAAAAACTTTTTAAAAATAGACACCATGTATAGTAATAAAAAGCAAACTTGAAAACACTTGGGAATATTCTAACAAAAGTTATGCAAACCTATCTAAAAAAAATTAAATAAAACCTTGTTAAACTTTAATAAAGAAGACAACTAAATAAAAAGAGATACTATGGTCATCAATAAGATTATATTGTAGCAGTTTGGCTCAGTGGATAGAGCGTCAGCCTGTGGAATGAAAGGTCCCAAGTTTGATTCCGGTCGGGAGCATATACCTTGCTTGCGGGCACATCTCCATTGTGGGGCGTGCAGGAGGCGGCTGATCGATGTCTCTCTCTCATCGATGTTTCTGACTGTCTCTCTCTCTCCCTTCCTCCCTGTAAAAAAATCAATAAAATATATTTTTAAAAAAAGATTATATTGTAGAAACTGGAGGCCCGATGCACAAAATTCATGCAGTAGGCCTTCCTTCCCCCGGCTTCTGGCACCAGCTTCCCTCTGGCACCTGGGACCTAAGCTTCCCTCTAGGACCCAGGACCTGGCTTCCCTTCCTCCCGTCACCAGCAGGCACCTGGGGCCCTGGCTTCCCTCGCAGCCCCAGCTTCGTCTGGAAGCATGGAAGGACGTCCAAAAGGACATCTGGTCTAATCAGCATATTATGCTTTTATCATTACAGAGAGCAATGCTCCCTAGTGAGTTGATGAGTCACTAATGCTGTAATAAAAATTGATTACCAAATTTTTCATAACATATGACATATAACTTTCATTTCGAATCTACACAGAAGGGTAAACAGCCAGGAAATGTCTAACTTTCGAAAGAAAGAATAAATAGGGGAAGAAGGTCGCCATACCAGATGTTAGCACTCATAAAAAGAAAGCCTCTAGAAGTGAAAGCTGTTTGATATATTTGGAATTTAGGAGGGACATGGTTTTAGGATCAGAAAGAAGCACGTATTTATCGTTACTTTTCCAATTCTAGGGTTCACAGATGTGGTGACATTATATCATTAGAATAAATAAAGCAAGAGCTGCATTGTTGAATAATTATGGATATATATAAACTGCGGATTATGATCAAGACAATTACTTGAATTCAAGAGTCAACAGAATTAAGAGAAGAAAAAGGAGGAGGGTAAGTGATGAGGACTTGCAGAGGCTGTTGAAATGAAAATAAAAAGCAAATAAATATAAGTAATAATTTATAAGTAAAATCCATATACATTTTTGAAGGACTGACTAAATGGTATGAAGTAGAGGTCAAAATTTAAGATATTTTTCCAGTGCAATTAAGACTGTGTGAAATACATAATGCATATTTGGGAAGCTTAGGGACATTCAGATACCATTACAGTCATGTTGATTTAGTGCACTAGTTTTGATATAAAAGACAAATTGAAATCCAAGCCTGAAATTTCTTGGGAGAACAAGACTGGTGATTTAGATATGGGAATTGTCTGCATACTAATTAACAGGTGAGATGACCGAAGAAGAGAATGAATTAATTTTACTCAGTATAAGAATTACATTTCTAACAATCACAGCTGTCAGATCTTGACATGCATTGGCTTGAAAGGTACTGAGCTTTCTGTCATCTGACACTGACAGGTATATTTTAGGAAATCTCTAGACTGAATTAAATGTTAATCAATTTGTGCATCTTAGAGTTTATGATAAGGTTTTATGGTTTCTGATTTTTGCCACTTACATTTATTGATCTAAGTTCTACAACATTAAATTTATAGATACATGTACAAATTTAATTATTTTACACAACAAATAATATTTTGTTATAAATTATATTATTTCCAATGGATTGACTATATTTTTGTATTTAAAAAGATCAGTCTCCTCATTGAGCATAAGTTAGTTTTGTAGTATCAATATATTTGGATTATAGCATATAATGAAATCAAAGCAAGGTACAACATAAAGTTAAGATATGGCTTCAATTCATATACACAGAAAAACTGACCTAATATTTATTTAGCAGTATACTACAAAGATAAGAGACAATCTGATAGAAAATGAGTAAATTTAACATTTAGTTCTGAACTATTTTTTAAGTATATTTTTTTATCGATTCTAGAGAGAAAGGGAGAGGGAGAGAGAGAAACATCAATGATGAGAGAGAATCACTGATTGGCTGCCTCCTGCATAGTTCCCACTGGGGATCAAGCCAGCAGCCTACACATATACCCTGAACTGGAACAGAACCATTACCTCCTGGTTCATAGGTTGACTCTCAGAAACAGAGCTACACTGGCTGGGTTAGTGCATAACTTTTTGACTGCCAATTCTTTCCCATTTTACATTGGCACAAATATATGGAGTGGGAAAAAGTAGGTTTACAGTTTTAATACAAATTAATAATACAATCTTATCTAATAAAAGAGTAATATGCAAATTTATCATACCTCTGCTATACCCACCAGCCACGCCCACCAGCCATGCACACCAGCCAATCAGAGCAAGTAAGCAAATTAACCCAACCAAGATGGCTACAGCCACAGAGAGAGCACGAGGGAGGCTTGGGTTTCCCATGGCAATGGAGGAAGCCAAGCTTTCCATACACTCTGGCTGGCCCAGGCCTCCACTTAAGGCAACAAAGTTTCAATGGCTGTGGGAACAGAAGGTTTGGCTCTGCTCCAGGTTACAAAGTTTCAACTGTAGAGGATAAATAAATCCCAGATACCAGGGCCTAAGCTTGAGTTGCTTAGGACCAGCCTCCAAACCACCACAGGCCCCTTGCGACCCCACACCCCAAGGGAACACCCACCCTGATCCAGGACACCCTTTAGGGCAAACCAGCTGGCCCCCCAACTGTGTACCAGGCCTCTATCCTCTCTAACAAAAGAGTAATATGCAGATTGACCATCACTCCAACACACAAGGTGACTGCCCCCATGTGGTCAAAAGATCCTGACCCTATGCAGAACAAGATGGCCACCACAAGATGGCCAGCAGGGGAGGGCAATTGGCAGGGACCAGGTCTGTAAGGAAGAGCAGTTGGGAATGATCAAGCCTGCAGGGGAGGACATTTAGGGGTGACCAGGCCAGCAGAAGAGGTAAGTTGGGGGTAACTCAGGCTTGCAGGGGAGGGCAGTTATGGGTGGCCAGGCCCACAGGGGAGGGCAGTTAGGGGCAAACAGGCTGGTAGGGGAGCAGTTAGGCATTAATCAGGCTGGCAGGGAAGTGGTTAGGGGGTGATCAGGCTGGCAGGCAGAAGCAGTTAGGGGCAATCAGGAAGGCAAGCATGTTAGCAGTTAGGAGCCAGCAGTCCTGGATGGTAAGAGGGATGTCCAACAGCTCATTTAGGCAGGATCCTACCTGGATTGGGCCTAAACAGACAGTTGGACATCCCTCAAGGAGTCCCAGATTGGAGAGGGGGCAGGCTGGACTGAAGGACACCCTCCCCTCTGTGCACAAATTTCATGCACCGGTCTCTAGTAATAAATAAGTAACAATACAAGAATAAACTCTGTGTTTCACACACTCACAGCTGTGAATAGTGAAATATAAAGATTTGAGAGTTTTACACAAAACCTTCTGGTTAGAAAATTATCTCAGGCCAAGAAAAGGTTGGCTATAATACATATAGTTGATTTATGCAAACTTTCAAGATATTTTATGTAATCAGATGACATAGGAATTGCAATATTGCATCTCTGAAAGCATTCTAATTAGAGACAGTTAACCACTATTTTGTGTTAGCTCATTCTTTTCTAGAGGGAAAGAGTACTTAGAAAACCTCCTATCGTATGGGTTTTCAAACTCGGCTTTCTATTTATAAACTCACTATTCAAATGCTTACTACTTAAATAGGGCAGAGGAGATGATATTTGTAGTGAGGAGGAAAACCCCTTCGCAAATCATTATCACCAACTTGGCAAATGTTCTTAAAGGAGAAAATAGGTGCAATTATTACATTAAAGGGGACCTTAGAAAAACAATAGACTATATTGTGGTGTCTCGTGATAATACCTAAGATATATGTTTTTATCTTTCCCAAATTGAACACTGTATTTAAGAAGCTCAAATCCCACTTTTCTTCTTGTTCATGAGTGACAATAAAGGAATTATGGTTGGTGAGTACCTTGAAAGGGTAGGAGATAAAAGAGATAGACCTAAAATAAAAAATAAGAAATAAAATCTACAAATTGTTCCCTACAATTTTAATCTCATATGTGAGAGTTTCCAGATTTGTTTTGTTCATGTTATAGCTCAGTACTAGTACGTGACAAATATTTTAAAGATATGTAGGAAGTGTGATCAGAATTGAGCACTATAGTTCAACACCAGAGAAACCTTTAAGCAGCGGAACCAATAACTAATGTCAAGCATGGCTATATCCGTGCTGTTTCCATGTAAAGTGCCACCAGCAGCTAGCAGCCAACAGCTTGGCTTAGGAAATCAGGAATATCAGTGAATTTTCTATAATTAAACCAAAGCAACCTTCAAGTGTTCTATTCTGGGGTATGTCTTTTTAAAATACCAATATTTTCTGCTTAAACTATCAACATTTTGGCTGAATTTAGTGACCATTTTGCCAGAATTTCTTCCCACACACCATGCTTCTTCTCAGAAGGGAACAGTATTTTTGAAGCAATTATGGTTACTTTATAACATAAATGTCTGTAGCCTGAGTATGGTAAAACTATTTGAAGTGAAAGTATACTTAATTCTCTTATCAGGAAGGGACATAACCCTCTTCCCAATTATGTCTTCCTCGCAAAATCACTCACTGTTAAATGCATCCTATTTCATGAATTATTACATAAAATCAAAAGGCCTAGGACTCAAAAGCTGTTCAAAGACAATACATTTAAAATTAGATATATAATGCCCCACTCCTTCGAGAGGTGTTATAAAATATAGCTAACTTTTAAAGGTAGCAACCGGAATTCTGGAATTAGATTGATGTCTTCAAAACCTATTCTTTGGTAGATCATTGAGTATTTATTCTAGGTGCTGAGAAGCCACCAAATAACCTCTGCTTATAATCTTAAATTCTGGTAGGACAAGAAATATCAATAATATTACAGAGAAAAAAATAATAATAAACTGGAAAAGAATATAGAATTTAGAGTTGGAAGCTTGCAATTCAATAAAGGACAGTCAGAGAAGGCAACTGAGAAAGTTGCCTCTAAGACTTAGAGTGCTTCTCAACCTTTTTAATGCTATGACCTTTTAATACAGTTCCTCATATTATGGTGACCCCCAATCATAAAATTATTTTCGTTGCTACTTCATAACTGTAATTTTGCTACTGTTATGAATCATAATGTAAATATCTGTGTTTTCTGATGGTCTTAGGCTCTACAGCAGCAGTTCTCAACTTGTGGGTCTCGACCAAGAGGTTGAAAACTGCTAGAAAGGTCATCTAAAGACCATCGGAAGAACAGATATTTACATTATGATTCATTAACAGTAGCAAAATTACAGTTATGAAGTAGCAACGGAAATAATTTTAAGATTGCGGGTCACCACAACATGAGGAACTGTATTAAAAGGTCACAGCATTAGAAAAGGTTGAGAATCACTGAAAGTAATGCCCTGAAGAAGGGGAAGAAGTAACACAGGTGGCTCTCTTGGAATAAAGCATTTCAGGGAAGCAGACAGGCGCTGAGATGGGAGCACCGGTGTCATGTTTGAAAGAGAGCAAGGAAGCCAGCCTGCTCAGAGTGGAATGGGCAAGGAGGCAGCAGTAGCTGATAAGAGTCAAAGAGGAAATAAGAACTTCCCACCGTTTGAACATAAGTTGTCAAACTGTTGCTCTGAAGTCCTGTCTTAGAAGCATACATCATACTATAGATGACTCAGCATTTCCTTTTCTGTGTCCTCAAATAAGGATGGAGATATGACCAGGAAAAGCAGGATGTTCACAGAGGAACTGCTGCTTGGAGGAGAGCAGTCACTATCATCAACTTGGCAAATGTTCTTATTGACTTAGTGGGAACACTATTTACAAAGTACTACCTGTTTTTTTATGATTCTCACACTCAAAGGGAATTTGGCTAGTTCTCTTGTTTCCTCTCACCGTGGAGAAAAGAAAAGTGATAAAATTCAATGGGGGAACAGGGGCACTCTAAAGCCATCAGGAGCCACAGGAATTAAAGCGAAGGTGCATTTTTATTCATCATCTAGTTATACTCTTTGTGTTTTATCCACTACGGATAAATATTAAATGTGTACAGGTGATTTAACTATTATGTTTTTTTAATCATATTTCTCACATAATAAAAAAAAAGTGCATTTGCCCACTATCTCCTATATGCCAAAAACTGATAATAATACTAAAAATGACTGCTTAGATTTTCCATAACCACTTCAAATCATTACATTATCTTTTCTCCTAAACCTGGTTTTCCTCTTGGTTCCTATTTTCTGTTAAAGGTAGGATCATTTTCCCAGAAATGCATCAGAAGAAATACGGCATTATCTTGAAATAATCGTTTACAAACTTCCCATTTAAAAATTAGTCACTATTTTTTAGTTAATAATGATTGAATTGCCATGCTTGTCTTCTTAACTCTTCCAGCACTCATGTAACCAATCCCCATTATTAAATTCTCCCTGTTAGAAACATCTTAAATGCTTTCTGTCACTCTCAGAGGACAAACCTGATTGTGGTGGAACGGAATAATGAGGCAGCATCTTCTCCATTAACTTTCCCATTGATCTTTTCCCATAAGTCAGTCTGTTTAAAAACACGACACCCACAAACACCTCATTTTCACAAAATTGGGATGTATTTTCATTCTAAAACAAATGTGTCATCAAAAAATTTCCAAATGATACTTAATGTAGACAGTGAAAATAAAGGAACTTTTGAACTACGAATGAAACACAATGGAAGAGGTCATAAATCAACAGCAGTGACTATTTATGGAAGGGCTCCATCTGACACAGACACAGAGTGAGTGGAGAACATAACAAAGGATGAGAACTACTGGCATAAAGGTAGGCACTGGCCACACATGAGGGAAGACCTCAAAGGGAGCTTTCCTGTGTCACAGTTATCTGCAGAGTCTGTGTCCTCCTTGGTCTACTGAAAACAAGGCCCCGTCACCTGCTGGCTTACTCCCCTGCTCTTTTTTCTTTACTCAGAAAAAGAAATGTCATCAGAGACATGATTGTTGTGATTACCACAGAGGAGAGGGATTTAAAACTCAATATGTAAGTATTTCTCACAGTAAAACAAACAAACAACTTTTTCCCATACAGCATTGTAAAATGTCAGTCCTTTTAACGTTTTCTCAAGTAATGTTCTCAGTTTTCTACAGAGACTGAACAACAATGACAAAAAGGTTTTATTACGATTGGGGAAAATAAATAAAAAACAATTTCATCTACTAGAAAATGAAATGTTTGCCCAGCACTATAACATGCAGAATTTAATTGATTTATCATCTCTCATCTGCCTTTTTAATACGTTACTATGCTTGATAGTTCAGCTGTGGTCATGTGAACACTTGGTCATCGTTTCCATTAAACAGGTAACACAAAAACACCTTTAATTTTCTGTTTGAAGTAATCCTTACATATGAAATAATCCTACTTATTGAGTTTGATGTGATAATGCAATATCTGAAAAACTTAAAATTAAACCTAAAATCATGATATTCTTCTTTTTCCACCTCTTCCTTTGCCAAGAAAGAAAACACATACCCTTATTACCATGAAGCATTCTTCTCTAACAGAACATAGACATAAATAGTAAGCTGTGGGTTACAAAAACTAATAATTTTAAACAAAGTTTTTTTAATATATTTTATTGATTTTTTACAGCGAGGAAGGGAGAGGGATAGAGAGTTAGAAACATCAATGAGAGAGAGACGTCGATCAGCTGCCTCCTGCACACCCCCTATTGGGGATGTACCTGCAACCAAAGTACATGCCCTTGTCCAGAATCAAACCTGGGACCTTTTAGTCCACAGGCCAATGCTCTATCCACTGAGCCAAACCAGTTTCAGCTTAAACAAAGTTTTAAGTATTGAATCTAACCTTCTACTAAGTGAAGATCCGAAGCCTGAGAGAAACCAGGAAAGATCTGTGATGGATGCTGTGCTTGAGAATGAGCTTTAGACACAATCTACAGACCTGGATGGTGTCAGAAATCAACCTGCTCTTGGCCTGTTCATTTAAAGTTATTTAAAGGTGTTTAGCCTCACTTCCTCTATGAGGTTGTTATAAAAGAGCCTATCTGACCAACTTAATGGGGAGTGTTACTTTAATCAACCAAGAGTAGCTGTTAGCAGCAAAGACCAATGTGTGGGATGAGCCCAGGAGGAGGAGGAAAGATCTTTGTAAATGTCAAAGGTCATATCAAAGGATCCTGTGATGGTGATGAGGATGCAGCAGTACTTTGGCAGCACAAGTTGAGTTGCTATGCCACCAGAGAGGGATTACAGTTACCAAGACCTTCCCCAAGCAAACTGCTTTTCAAGTCTGCTTGTCACTGACCAAAGTGTGCATATAGACCTTCTAGTGAGCTGTAATGCTACTTTCTTTCTTTCTTTTCTTTTAATCTTCACCCAAAAGTATTTTGAGAGAGGGAGGGGGGGAAGAAAGAGGGAAAGACAGAGATAAATATTGATGTGAGGGAAACACATTGATTGGTTGCCTCCTGAACATGACCCGATCAGGGTCCAGGTCTAGGAGGAACCTGCAACAAAGGTACATGCCCTTGACTGGAATCGAACCTGAGACCCTTTTGTTCTGCAGACCGATGCTCTATCCACTGAGCCAAACTGCTAGGGCTTGCTACTTGCTTTCTGAATGCTATCTAACTACCAAAAGAGGAGAAGTTTTTTGCTAGCCTAACTCAGAGATGAAGTGGGAGAGAATGATCTTATTCTCTCTTGTGATAAATAATACAAGGCCATTCTTTTGTATGTTTTAATGGTGTTTTTCTATTACACTGTACACTCTATTATTTTGTATTGGTTTCAGGTATACAGAATAGTGGTTAGACAGTCATATGCTTGACAAAGTAACACAAGGTCCTTTTCCTTTCCAGTCTCTGTCTCATCTCTCAGTCCTCTTCCCCCAGTCCAGCCATAGGCACTTCCCTTCCTCAAATACTCCAGCTAGCTTTTGTTTCTGGGCCTTCTACATGGTCTCTGTCTGTCTCGCATGCTCTCTACTTATTTTTTTTGCTGTGACTCAAATTTCACATCTCACTTTGGGCATTGATTCACCCAGGAAGCTACACATTGGATGATTCTCTTACATGTTAGTGATCACTTTCTGCTTTTATTATCATAGAATCTGCAGCATTTATTATAATTACCAAATGTTCTCTTACCTCCTCCCATAGAATTTAAGTCCTTTAGAGACAAGATTTATGCGTTAGGCTAAGGATGTCGTTGTATTTCCAGTCTCAGATATTTTTACACAGCTTTGCTGAATGTAAGATTGAATGACAAAGTGTAGGACTGGCTGCTTCTGCATGTCTGTGGATGTGGCCTTCATATTTCAGTAATACCATTCCGAGAGAATGCAGGTCCCACTAGTGGTTCACATGGCTGGGCGCTATGATGGCCTCTCTGCTGACAGCCATCTGTGAAGATGAGTCATGAAGCCATGCTTTGGCTATTACCCAATTCTGTAGGAGAAGTTGAGGGGAGGGGAAGGAACTACAGCTAAACCAACAGACAGTATCATAAGCTAAGCAGCGTGAAGAAATAAATATATATTTCCATATGAAAACAGAGAAGGAATTTAGGAAGCTGTTTAGGAGCGAGCAGACAGCAGATAATCACATAATATAAACAGAAGGACATCACATCTTCAAATAATAGGATTATGTTGTTTATCCTTGTTGGTAGTTCAGAGCAGAACAATTTCTCAGTGGGGCTCAAAGACGTCGTAGTCTATTCCCTGTCCTGAATAGTGTCCCCAACAATCAGAACCTAATGTGAGAAGTTTTGTGCCAGTGATTTAGTGACGGCGTGCACACAGGCGAAGGAGTACCGGAAGCAAGGAACCAGGAACCTGAGCAAAGAAGAGGGCTCCGCTGAAGCCCACAGTCAGTCTGATCCCAGGCGAGCTCTGAAGCAGGAATAGTAATGCAATGCCCCTTGTGGGCAAGAAGTTAACCTTTTGGACTCCAGAATCAGTCAGTCATGAACTGCAAATTCCCCCTGGAGGAGACAGTGTCATTAACCAGGTATAGCAAGCTGAGCTGTTAGCAAGCAATGTTCAACAGAGGCTGGGACATGGGTGCGCCAGCCAGAGGAGGGGACCCGAGCAGGGTTTCCTGCATATCTACATGCCTCAACCCCCCAAACAGGACTTTAACCATTACAGAAAGTGTTCAAAATCTTCTTATATCAATGTAATACCTGAGTAGGATCTGGTCCATTGACTGCCATTTCTTATAAACTTTGGAAAATAGAGTCAATTTAATGTTACTTGAAAAAGAAAAGTGCACATTTTGTCGCCTCTACATTCCCACTAAAATTAAGTTCCATGATTGTCAGCTCTATGGAGTTTGTCATAAAGTACTCCAAGAGAAATATGAGAGAAAAGATACAAGCCACAGCAAATGAGATTGTGGTTACATATTTGGAAGATAAAACATATTATTAAACTCTAGGGCTTCCTCACTCTGGTAAGAATTATTGTGGAATTACTTTTATTGAAGGTTTCTGAAAATTGGAAATATCTGTATTTTAAGATTACAGACTTGATTAGGTTTTAATTCCATTTCTCCACTTATATATTCGTGGATGAGAATGTAAAGGAATTAAAATTGAGCCTCACAGCAGGCCCTATGTGCAGTTAACTCTCTCCTAAAGAAAACATAATATAGAATAAGCACTGAAGTGGTTATCCCTGTTAGTAGGACTCTCTAACAAATTAAGTGGCCTTTTGACAGAAACTTAATTTCTATAAAACAAATCTTCTAATGTAAGATGGTGAAGCTGAACAATACAATGTTTCTGGTCATTTCAATAGTCTATAATTTTATTCATTTCATAAAAATAAAATAGTTATAATATGCATGCACTGGAGATGGTTGCTTCTAATACAACTTAGACTCCATTTTTCCAGGTAATTAATGTATTATCCTAACAATATTTAGTGAATAGGTCATATTTCCTTACTCATCTGAAATTCCATAAAATTATATGATTAATATCTATAATTTCATCAGATGTGATATTTATCAATTCATTCATTCATTCACTGGAGAACTATTTGTCTATTTTGCTATTACCCAATTCTGTAGGAGAAACTGAAATAATTTTCAAGCAACTTCTGTGTGTCAGTCTCTTTACTAGGTGCTGATTTTTCTGTCAGTTATTATAGCAGTACCACAGTGTTTTTTATTCTTCAAATAAGTTTAAATTTAGAGTATAAATGCAGAAATGTACAGAATCATAAATATAGTTTAATGAAATATATTGAACATGCCCATGTCACAATCACACAGGTGACACAATAGAATATTAATAGTATATTATAATATTCTCTCTTGAGTCCCCTTCCAGAGATAGCCATTAGCTTTATTGCCAGTCCTTATTCATTTAAGTATATTTTTAAAATATATGTTATTGATTTTTTACAGAGAGTAAGGGAAAGTGATAGTTAGAATCATCAATGAGAGAGAAATATCGATTAGCTGCCTCCTGCACACCCCCTACTAGGGATGTGCCTGCAACCAAGGTACATACCCTTAAGTGGAATCTAACCTGGGACCTTTTAGTCTGCAGGCCGATGTTCTATCCATTGAGCCAGGGCTAAGCATATTTAAATGGAAGAACAAATTTTTCTTAATTACCTTTCATTTTCAATATTTTATTTACTAATGTCATCTATTTATTATTCTAACTGAAGAGTCATTTATTAATTTTCAAAATCCCATTTGGAGCCCTACCCAGCTTGGTTCAGTGGATAAAGCATCAGCCTGTGGACTGAAGGGTGCCAAGTTCGATTCTGGCCAAGGGCACATGCCTGGTATGGGATAGATCCCCAGTAGGGGGTGTGCAGGAGGCAGCTGATTAGTGATTCTCTTTCACCATTGATGTTTCTATCTCTCTCTCTCCTTCTCCCTTCCCCTCTGAAATCAATAAAGAAATATATATTTTTTAAGAATCCCATTTGGAATTTATTTGGACTTCAGGTAGAATTATTAATATCCTAGAATATTGAAACAAATTCTTAGTTCTTATCCCTTCAAGGTAGAGGCTGCTTATGAGTATTTTAAAATATATTTTCACTTTTGCTTATATTAGGAAGATGTTGATTATATCTTAGAGTCCATTTCTCAACAGTTTTTTAATGGTATCTAGTTACATAACCAACACTGGTATGAGGTCGTATCAATGCCTGAATTTCAGTTTAAAATGATTCTCAGTCTTTGTGGCTGGATCATTTGTTTTCCTTTCATTGGGATTGAGTAGGTTTAGTAACTATATATTTACTTGACCGTCTTTCATGGGGCTTCATTTGCATTCTGAGAAAAGTATGCATAGCAAAGACTCTGGTAAACTTAAAATTCCATTTCCCTTCTTCAGGGGCCCCATCTACACTATCTTTCCCAGCCTCCTTTGCAGCCAAGTGACTAAGTTAGGCCAATAAAATGTGAACTAAAGTAATTTATGCAATTTTTAGGCTACAGCTTTAAAGGAGTATCACTCATTGTATACTTTCTTTTCAATTCTACTCACCCCAGCAAATAAGTTAAGATAGTAATGCCTTTGGGAATTGGGGAGGAAACACTATGAAAGAAATATTGCATGATCAGAAGAAGACCCAATAACATTTCATGGGGAGAAAATAATCTCCTATAGTGTGTGAGTATTATGTAATCAGGCTATTTCTTTTTTAATCACAGACTAGCTTCCCTTAATAATACCACTTTCTAAATCTCTTACCATAATTCAAGGAACTGTGGTTTCTATTACAAAGAAAATCTATTAAAAAGATTTATAGATTAATTACCATCCAAAATTCCATGAACAGTTCTCTCCGCAGTGAGATATAGAATATGAGATAGTGTCTTAGATTAGGTTTCCTAGATTCAGATTCTGAGATGGGGAAATTTACACAGATTTATTAGGAGCTGACACTTGTAAGAAAGGCAGAAAGGCAAGCCTGAGCATAGAGAGAAGGTGATCCACAGTGTGGAAGTAACTACAGACTTATATCTAAGTCCTACAAAGACCTCGGAAGCTGAGGTGGCCCTGTGATGTTGTCTCTCATTGAGGCATGGGCATCAGGTCTTAGTTTTTACAACATGAGCCATTGGCCATGAGCTACCCCCTGAGAAGGCTCATAGCCTTGGATAAAACAGTTTTATGTGGCCTAGGACAGTGGTCGGCAAACTGCGGCTCCAGCCACCACCATTTGTCATTCTGTTGACTAATGAGTTTGCTGACCACTGCTAAGGCATTACCCAGAAGTTTTGACTTCAAGTTAAAGACATTAGTACATTATTAAAATGTTTTTAAGTGTTTTTCCCTAGGGCATGTTCCAGTGAGAGGAATAGCTGAGAGCTTTTAGTATCTGACATTCCCAGCAATTAGCATTGACATTTGAAGACAGAATGTACAATGAGGAGAGATCATCAGAGTATTTAGTACATGTAAGCATGCAGATAAAAATGTATTGCATGTTTCTTTTTAAAAATTCAAACCTGGCAATTTAATACAAAATAATGAATTACTACTTAAGTACAACTTCCCTGTGAGAAGGGATCTCCATATATAAAAGCCTAAGCAACCATTATGTCAGAACGACTGGAATGAGCAGAACCACTGGTCAATGACCACCAGGGGCAGATGCTCAATGGAGGAGCTGCCCCTGGTGGTCAGTGCACTCCCACAATGGGTGCGCCAGAACCACTGGTCAATGACCACCAGGGGCAAATGCTCAATGGAGGAGCTGCCCCTGGTGGTCAGTGCACTCCCACTATGGGTGCGCCACAACAGCAGTGGTGGGAGCCTCTTCCACCGCTGAGGCATCAGCAAGGAGCGAGCTGTGAGCAGTTAGGAGCGTTGAATGCTGAGTGTCAAGCCCAGCTCGGGCTCCTCCTGGCCGCCTGCTGCTTCACAAACTGCTATATCCCCCGAGGAGTCCCGGATTGCGAGAGGGCATAGTCCAGGCTGAGGGACTCCAACCGGTGCATGAATCCATGCACTGGGCCTCTAGTTGATTATATTGACGTTCTCCAGTGTATGTTGTATGCACTGCAGGATATCCTTAAGTCATTCAGAAAGAAAATATATGTGCGTGCACAAAATACGTCTATATAGATATTATATAAATAATTGATAAAAACTATTTTTCAGTTACAATTGACATGCATTATTATATTAATTTCAGATGTATAGCCCAGTGATTAGATATTACAACACTTATTAAGTGATCATCCTGATAAATTTCCTACACATCTGACACCATACACAATTATTAGAATACTAATGTCCTGAATTAATGCATAGTGAAAGGAAATTAGAATAAATATTTTAATATTGCTATTCGCCCTTTCTCTATAATGAAAGTGTCAATCAAATTCACGATCGACAATGACAGATTGAAACACACGTGTGCAGTTGGAACTAGCAAGAGCTTTATACATATAGATAAACTTGCTTAATTAGACCTGCTTTCTGATCTAGCTAAACTTTTTCCAGCACAGTGAAGCACCCCAACTTCTCGTTTAGGTAATTGTCAGCAACACAGCAGTAAATATCAACACAGAGCAGTTATTATTGCAGATCATGCAGGGAGAACAAAAGGTCAAATATTTAACTCTAGCAGTGTTTGACTATATTCTGCGCAGTGAGAAAACCTGAAGTCATTTTCTAGTTCCACCATTTCTTACTTCTTTTCAGTCAGGCCAAGTTTCTAAACTTTCTAGATCTCCGTTTTCTGGCTAATGAAAAGAAAATAGGATTCTACAGAGTCTTCTATCTGCCTAATCCAGGACTTCTGTGAGGACCAAATGAGATGAGGCACATGAAAAGGCTTCACAGACATTTGGTTAAAGTGTAAACTATTCCCACCTGGCTATAAAGCAAGTTGTGTTCCTGGGCTGAAGACACTTTAAGGAGGCTAGTCACTAGGTAGAGGAAGCGGAGCAGTGGTATGTGATGTCATTACCCAGTGGCCACAGCCACCATTTACGGGTTGGGCTGGGCTGTGGGCCACATTTTGCACCATGAGATTTTGGCAGTATTGGCTGTGATTTTGGTGGCTGTCAGTCTGAGGTGGTGGCTGGGCCGGTTTCCCACTTGGGAGAAACCAAGTGTTGCTTTTTCGGCACCAGGTATGCAGTGCCATTTCTTTGTAAATGGCCAGTGTGCATCATGGCAGCTCCTGCATTGAATGTCTGTCCCTTGGTGATCGTGCACATCATAGAGACTGGTCAGATGGTCAGAGGGACACTTACCATATTAGCCTTTTATATATATATATACTAGGGCCCAGGCTACAACGTTCATGCATGGGGGAGGAGGCCCTCAGCTCAGTCTGCACCCTCTCCAATCCAAGATCCCTTGGGGGATGTTCGACTTCCAGTGGGATCAGGCCTAAACTGGCAGTCGGACATCACTCTCACAGTTCGGGACCACTGGCTCCTAACTACTCACCTGCCTGCCTGCCTCATCATTCCTAACCACTCTGCCTGCCTGGTTGTCCCTAACTGCTCTCTTCTGCCAGCCTAATCACCCCCAACTGCTCTCCCCTGTCAGCCTGATCACCCCTAACCAGCTCTGCCTTGGACTCCGCTACTGTGGCTTTGTCCGGAAGGATGTCTGGAAGGATGTCTGGAAGATATCCGGTCTAATTAGCACATTACCCTCTTGTTAGTATAAATGTTATTGACTATACTCCCTATGATGCTCTTTACACCCCCATGACTATTCTGTAACAACTAATTTGTACTTGTTAATTTCTTCACCTTTTTCACTCTTTTCCTCCAACATTACTCACCTCTGACAATGATCAAAAGGTTCTCTGAATCTATAAGTTTGTCTCTGTTCTGTTTGTCCATTTATTTTGTTTCTTTTAGATTTAATTTATTGATAGGTTTTTATTGTCATTTTATTGTTCATGTTTTAATCATTTTTAATTTTCTTCTTAAGGAAGACCCTTTAACATTTAATACTGGCTTGAACTCCTTTAGCTTTTTCTTGTCAGGAAGCTCTTTAGCTGTCCTTTGATTATAAATGATACCTTTGCTGGATAGAGTAATCTTGGTTGTAGGTTCTTGCAGACAAGGGATTGGCAAGTAATATTCAAAGTAATGATAAAAACTATTTAGAAAGTTAATATAAACCAGGGAAGTGTTAGATGTATATAATTTATAAACACTTGATTTACCACAATATCTCATATTTCAGAGTCTATCTGACATAATGGATTTTACGATGAAACCAGCCATAACACAATTTTATGTAATATTAGGAAAGAAAAAATATGCCATTGGAAGAAAATCCTGACACATGTTTTTAAAAAGAGTCCACAGTACAAGCTGTTGCTTTGTAATTTCCTTAATCTACTCTAAGGTATTAAAATTTGGGGCTGTCAAGTGTTGCATTATTTGGTGCTTGATAGAAATGTTTTAAAAAATTAATATAACATTTATTTATTTGAGAATATATTCCTTCCCTAGAATATGTAATACATTTTGTTGCTTTGAAAGAAAATATTGAAGTGATTCTTCCAAAGACAAATGTTTGCTTCATTTATATTGAATTTGTGCTCTGCCTGCTGCTTGCGTGCTTTGTTGATTACACAATGTCTTTTTATTTCAATGTGCAATCACAGGATAACCATTTTGAAGACTTTTAAATAGCAATTAAATGCAATGTGCGCAGAACCATCAAGACACATCATTTGAAATTATTAAACTGAGTAGTCGTATAACTATAACTGTGGAATGCATCCTGATTTTGGAAATTTTAAAATGTGAAAATAAGTACATTTTTGAATTGATGAGATATAGTACTAGAATGGGCAAAATTGGTTAACAATAGTAAATACATATGGATACAATAATAATAGCAGAAGAATAAACTCCTTGTTTCATGTATTCACAACTGGAAACCTGGCTTTGCCCACTCCTGTAAGTCACTGTTGTGTGTTAATATTTTATTAACTAATGGATGTGTACAATGAAAACAATTTTTTTGAGAATTCTCGCTTTACATTGCTGAGGGATTATTTTATTTTGTTAATAATAGGATATTTTTCTGGTTCATTTACAGGACTTTAAAAATGAGAACCCAAATACTATGATAAAAATAAAACAGATCTAATAAAGATCCCAGAAGTTACCAAATCACATTTTCCAGAGAACTCCATAAATCTTCTTGAGTTTAAGTAATTCTGACAAGCCATCTCATTATTGTTTGACTTCATAAGCGTCTCTATCAATTTTTTAACAAAATGTTCAGTTCAATATGTATACATTGCCTACTCTCCTACTTGTTTCACTTCTTGTTTGTTCTTCCCCTCAAAGGTAATTGGTATCAAATCAGATATGAACAACAACTTTCATTGCCAGTCTTAAAATAGCACTATTATATAACATTTACAAACCTAATGGTCAAATCTCATTTGTGTCAATTGCTCGCATATATCATTTTACTTGAGTTATACTTCTTGTGTCACTGGCTTAATTTTAAAAGAAACTTTTTAAAAAAGAAAGAGAAAATTTTAAAGAAAAATGTATAAATAAGAAGAAATTGTTAGGTTTCAATATTTGTAAACTCATGAAAAAAAATAGCTTTCTTGGTTAAAAAACTAGCGGACTACAAAACAACATCCTCACTTTGTTTATTGTTAAATATGTTAAATAAAATACAATTGTTAATAACAAATTTCTTAGAGAAAATCTAAATGATTCTGAAATTCAAAATTCCCTCAAAGAAAATATTTTATGTAACTAGTAAGCAACAAAGTTATTTTTCCTCAGATTGTTTAAATTGGTTCCAGGGCATGTTAGGAACTATCTTTTCCATCATTCTCTCACCCTGACAATAAAATAAACAACATTGCTTTTCAGCTCCACTGGCACCGTCAAGCACTGTGCTTACAAATTGTAATTAAAAAGTTTTAAAAGACTCACAGTTTACTCAAGGAAAGAAGCACATCTTGTTCCAGTTTCATTCCTAAATAAGCCTCCCACACTGTCACTGAGAAATTTTCAAAGGTCATGACTGAAGTTAAGTGCCTGTCTTGTTTTTGTATGTGGCTCATGCTACCATGTTATCATCATACTCCCAAATTTTATCGCAAACCTTGTTTCCCAGAGACCGACTCCTGAGACAACTTTAGACTCCATTTCTTTGAGACATTCTCCCAATATTAAACATTAATAAATACAGACTCTCAACTCAAGTATATGGCTTGGCAAGTTAGTCTTTCAGTTGCATGGTTATTAATCTTAAATGTATTTCGGTAACTGTCTTGATGCTATCCATACTAATATAATGATTTCAAACATGGGGTACAGTGAAAGCATACCCAGAGTTAGACAGATTATATTTGAACTTGACACCAAAAGTGAAGTCAACAAAAGAAAAAAAAGCAACAAATGGCACTACATCAAACTATAAAGCTTCTGCACAACAAAGGACATCATCAAGAGAATGAATGGGTATCTTAGGCAACAGAAGAAAATTTTTGCAAGCCGTATCTGACCAGGGGTGAATATTCAAAATATACAATGGACTTTCACAACTCAATAGCAAAAGTCAATAATCCAAGTAAAACTTGTCAAAGTATCTATATAGATAATTTCCAATAAATACAACTTGCCAACAAGTGCATGAAAGGGTACTCAAAATCATCAGGGAAATGCAAATCAAAACCACAATAAGGTATCACTTTGCACCCTTAGAAACAAGAAGACAAGAGTGTTGGCAAGGATATGAAGAAAATGGTATACATATGTAAATGTTGATTTGGAAAGCCTAATAGAGTAAGTACCTTTTGATATTTTTACCCTGCTTCTGGACATATCACGGAACAATAATGAAATACCTCTTCTCATCTTGAATTCAGAAAGCCCAAATAACCTCATGATTGAATTACTCAGGTAATAGGATTCAAAGGCAAACAGATGTTTAAACAAGAATAATTTTAAGAGAAAACTGTATTCTTTCATATGAGATTTTGTTGAAGACATAAATGTTTTCAGAGTATGTTGGTTTATCACTAATGAAGTGTAAAAAGGCATAAATGGTAAGAAGGAGACAGCTAACAAGTAATGAAGCTCAGTGGAATATATAATATTCTCTAAACTAAGAAACCATAATACTTTTAATCCCATTTTATCTTAAATCACCACATAGATTATAGAATAATCATTTCACCTCAGTTTGTCTTCTATGGGAGAATAGAAGTGCTCAAGGAAAATGAAGAGAGATATGACTCATTAAAACCTTTGGATAGCTAATTTTTGATGCTAAAAAAAATGTCAAACCCACATTTGGGTAGGCCAATATAATTTGCTTCAAATTCGAACAATAAGTAGATTCAAATCAACACAAACAGAAAATTGTCTTGGCAGTAATATTCCCTGGTGGCCACAGTGAATGAGAATTTTCGAATGAAAAGGGAGGCATACCTGCATGGAACTCCGGCCATATTAACCACCTGCTGTTAAAAATGCTCCCTTTCTCTTAAGGATACTCTCTTTCATTGCCTGTCTTGTTAATCACTGCTTCTTTAGACCAGCAATTTTCAACCTTTTTCATCCTCATGGCACACATAAACTAATTACTAAAATTCTGCAGCAAAAACAATATTTTTACCAATCTGACAGAAATAGGTATAATTTTGATTGATTTTCTAAAAATAAATATTAATCACCTACTATTTTTTCTAAAAAAAATCAGGTGCCTATATTAAATTCCTAGCACCAAGAATTAATGAGATGCAACCTTATTATGCAATGGGACCATAAGACGCAACTCTATTATATGACCTACATATTTATGGCCCCAAGACTGGGCATTCACAGCTGGTGGCTATTGTGTGGGCTGTTGTCATTTTTTCTTTCACAGTCTAAGAGAAAAGAGGTCAGTGCTCCTGACTAAATTGTCAGGTATTGCATGTTTTTAAAAATCTAGCAGCACACTGGTTGAAAATCGCTGCTTTAGACTGCAATTCAGGTACCATCTTCTCAGACAAGCATCACCTGATACCCGACGCAGAATTGGGGTGCTCCTTTTGGTGCTTCCAGAACTTTCTTTGTGCCTCTTATAACATATCCTACACAAACTATCAATTTTGCTTATCTGTACTTTTCACCAGACTGACAGTTCTTTGGGGTTCAACATTTTGTTTGATTATTTTTATCCTTAGTACCTTTTTATTCTTAATGCATGATAGTAAGTAATGAAAAAAGAGATGAAGAAAGAAAAGGGGGTAGAGGGACAAGAGGTGGCACTTAAAAGGTTTATAAAGAGTGAGAAAGATTAGCCCTAATCTCAGATTATTTTTAATAGCTATAGTCCTGAAGTAAAATGAAAGAATTTTCAAACATGAAACTCCTTCCTTAGGCTTTGCCTTGGACAAAAGTAAGATGATCATTTTACTGTAACATCGTCTAGTCAATATGTACAAATGCCTAGTCTTCTAGCAAGCATTCAGTAAACCTTTATATCTCTTCAGTATCATACAGAAGATATACTACGTACTAATTTTGTAGTACTTTCATTTAAACATCTAGATAAAACATCTAAAGTTAAGAAATGAAAATTCAGCCTCATTACATGGTTTAATACTTTTTAGCTTAACTTTCAGTTTTCTGATGATGCCACTGGAATATTTGTGCCAAAATTTCCATGCTCCCTTTTGAAGAACCAACATGGCTAGTTGGATTTTCTTTTTTAATTGAACATTGTCCTCCTAAAGATCCCCATTTCCTTTCTAGAGTACTATAGAGTAGAAAATTGTGCAGAATACCTGCAGGAAGTACTGTGTATCCCCTTCCTATGTATGGTTCCAGGTCCGCATCAAAACATCACTTTCTGGGACACAGTAAGTTACAGCATCCTACTTTCTTCCTAAAATCTTCCCATTTCATCTTTGTCTATAATGGCTTTATTGACTGGTCATAGACTACTCTCTGAGGTTAGGGATGGGGAGATTGTAGATTTGTGCTCCTGACAAAATAACATACATTTTTTAAACCAAAAAGTGAATGTGTCAAAAAGTAACAGCAATCTGATCATAATCCAAGCATTGACCCGCAAGCAAGGGATAGCTTGCCTCAGAGTATATAAGCAACTCATGTGTAATTTCAGCTGACAATAAACTTGCCACATAGCACAGCTCTTTGTCAGCAATGTCATGCCTGTTTGAAATGCGAAAGTCATCAGATGAAATACACAGTGACAAATTAACCAAAACCTTTTGATAAACATGTTTCACAGTACTTCACCAAGATCTGAATACCCTTCAAAATGTTGTGGTATTCCATTTTTAATTTATTTTTTGAGTAAACTCCAAACTGTTCTTCACAGTGGCTGCATCAGTCTGCATTCCCACCAGCAGTGCAGGAGGGTTCCTTTTTATCCGCATCTTCATCAGCACTTGTTGTTTGTTGATTTGTTGATTCTGACAGTTGTGCAATGGTACCTCACTGTCATTTTGATTTGCATCTCTCGGATGATTAGTGACTTTGAGCTTGTTTTCATGTCTCTTGGCCTTTCTTATTTCCTCTTTCGAAAAGTATCTATTTAGGTAGATTGCCCATTTAAAAATATATATATATATGTTATTGATTCTTTACAGAGAGGAAGTGAAAGGGATAGAGAATTAGAAATATTGATGAGAGACATCGATTAGCTCCTTCCTGCATGCTCCCCTAATGGAGATGTGCCCGCAACGAAGGTACATGCCCTTGACGGGAATCAAGCCTGGGACCTTGCAGTCCACAGGCCCACGCTCTATCCACTGAGCCAAACCTGTTTCGGCAGAGATTGCCCATTTTTTTAAATTGAATTATTAGTGTCTTCCTTTTGTTAAGTTGCATGAGTTCCCTGAAAATGTTGGAGGTTAAACTCTTATTAGTGATAATATTGGCAAATATATTCTCCCATGCAGTGGGCTTTCTTATTGTTTATGATTTCTTTTGCTATACAGAAGCTTTTAATATTGATGTTGTCCCATTTGTTTCTTTTCTCTTTAGTTTCCATTGCCCTAGGAGCTGTATCAGTGAAGATAATAGTATTGCCTGAGATTTTGCTACCTGTAAATTCCTCTAATATTTTTATGGTTTCCCATCTTATGTGTTAAGTCCTGTATCCATTTGAAGTTTATTTTTGTGTATGGTGTAAGTTGGTGGTCTAGTTTCATTTTTTGCATGTATCTGTCCAATTTTCCCAACACCATTTATTGATGAGACTGTCTTGACTCCACTAAAAATGGAACTCCCATTTGATTGAGTGATCCCACTTCTATGAATATATCCCAAGAAACTAGAAACACCAATCAGAAAGGATATATGCACCCCTATGTTCATAGCAGCACAATTCACCACAGCTAAGATTTGGAAACAGTCTAAGTGCCCATCAGCAGATGGGTGGATTAAAAAACTGTGGTACATCTACACAATGGAATACTGCACTGTGTGGGGAAAAAAAAGAAGGAATTCTTCCATTTGCAACAGCATGGATGGAATTGGAGAGCGTTATGCTAAGTGAATTAAGCCAGTCAGGGAAAGATAAATATCACATGATCTTACTCATTTGTGGAATATAATGAACAACATAAACTGATGAAGAAAAACAGATTCAGAGACAGAGAAGCATCAATCAGACCGTCAAACCTCAGAGGGAAGGCAGGGGAAGGTGAAGGTAAGGGGGAGAGACCAACCAAAGGACTTGTATGCATGTATATAAGCCTACCCAATGGACACAGACACCAAGGGAGTGAGGGCATGAGTGGGGGTGGGGAATAGGGGAGCAATGGGGGAGATAAGGACACATATGTAATACCTTAATCAATAAAGAAAAAATAGTTGTAGTATTCAAATTAGAACCAATAAGTAAAATTCAAATATTTTTTCTAAAAAGAATTCCTAGAATCATTCATTATGAATTAATACAATTTAATCTGTGTGCATTAAACAGGACTAATTTTGGTGGATTTTTTCGTAAATTGAAGTATTGAGCTGTAGTTACTGTCAAAGAGAAATGACAGTTCTATTCTTCCAAGTCAGAGAACCAAGAACTTCACAACTCGTTGAGATAATTATGAGCATGTGGTATGTGTTTAATTACCACCACTATCAGTGAGTAATAAGTACTGGTTTAATATGGGGAATAGAGAATTGTTTCATTTTGTGTGTGTGTGTGTGTGTTCATATGTATGTGGTCATGTGCCAAGAAAAACTCAGTAACAATCGGTTGGAAACTGCTACTTCTAACAGAAATTTAAATCTTTAAGAAAACGGTGGACTTAAAACAACTATATATTATTTAGATGTAGTATGGACACATTTATTAGCTAAAATACTTCTAATCATCTTTAATAAATGTATTCCCTGGACACCCACAGAAATAATACCTCTGATTTTCTCAGATGAAGTAACAATTTATTAATCTTCATATCTATGCTCTCTGATCAGTGTGTGTTATTGGTAGTTAATAACATTGAGACAAGTACCACCACTACCAATATGTCTTCCTATATTAACTTGGCAACACTACTGCTGCCTAGATCCTAAAATAGTTTAAAGAGAACATTACAGGTGTTCGTTATACTCCAGTTAATTTTTTTCTATTTATTCTGAAAGAGCATCGAGAGGTATAATTCTTAGTAAGAAGTGACGAAAGTTAAAACAGCTACTCAATTATTTACAAGTCTGAAGTTCTGAAGGGTTCTGTCTGCACTGTTAGGAGGAAACATCAATCCCTCCACTCTGTGTCTGAGGTGACCCTTCACACCATCCAACCCTGTCTTTAGCCTGTGGTTTCTGAGGTGAATATCAACATCTCAGCAATGAGTTTAAGTTTTGCAGCATCAGCTGGTCTTCATTTCATGGAAGATATTAGAGTTGAGGAACAAAAGAAGTTGGGGTGAGGTAATTAGGAGAGAGAAATTGAGTAATGGACTAGGCTGGCCAACTTAATCCATATTGTTCTTCCTTGCAGGTAGTGATGACCATATAATAAAAGTGAAAAATGAAATGTGAGTGGGCCTTCTGGGAAAGTCTTATAAAACAGATGAATTCGCTGGCAAGGAACTTGGGATTTTTCTCCTTTAACTTGGCCTACCCATTTCAGGGAAGTAGACATAAAGCCTCCAGGAGCAACAGTCATCCTGTGATCCTGAAAACAGAGGCCACATGATTTTTTTTTAAAATTGCAGAACAGAAAATAAGAAACTAAATCCTTGGACAATTGCAGTCATCCTGCAGCCCAACTTCAAACATCATGATACTTAAAACAATTAAGCCACTCTCAGTTTCAGCAACTAGAGTTGAGCTTTATGTTTCTAGATCTAAATATAATTTTAAATTGTACAAGAGATGGAGTGCTTGTCCCCAATATATTTAAAAAATTAAATACAAAGCTTTTTAGTAATTCCTATCATCACCTTTGACCTGATCTGGAAATCAAAATTTGCTTTCTCTGTTGGTCTTGTGCAATTGAGAAATAAAGAAATCTCAGTATACTTATTTGTCAATAAAAGCCCCAACTCCAGGGAGAAAACAACTGTGAAGAAAAACACAGAAGACCATGAAGGCAAGTGCCTGCTGCTATGGGAAAGCCCCCAAGGCCAAGGTATAATGTTCTAACAGCGATGGATGTGTCCATTTTGAGGTGTGTTGTGTGTGTGTGTGCCAGTGTGTCTGTGTGTGTGTGTGTCGGTGTGTCTGTGTATGTGTGAAATGTAACCATAAAATATGAAAATAGACATTGAAAAACTTGTGTTAACTGTATTAACAATAGAAGTCTTTAATCAAGACACGGTAAACAATATAAAAGATAAGACTAGCTCCTTTTCATGGAAAGATCTATCACTTCCACATTAGACTGTTTATCCAGACATTTGGGGGAAGGCGTTGTCCATTTCTGTGGGACCCACGTTAGTATGATGGCAAAATGAGGACAAAAAGGGATTAATAATTTCAAGTTGTCTATACTTATGTCTTTCTCTATCCCATTCGCCATCTATACTCTCATTCCCCCATCTGAGGGTCCTTATATTTCCTCTCACTTCATTTAACTTCCTCCATCATCTCTAAAATTAGAGAAAAGATCCTGTTAAGATTTGGACCTGGTCTGGATACATGCCCCGGTTGCAGGCTCAACCACAGTATGGGGTGTGCAGGAGGCAGCCAATCAATAATTCTCTCTCATCATTAATGTTTCTATCTCTCTCTCTCTCCCTATCCCTTCCCCTCTGAAATCAATAAAAATATACTTTAAAAAAAGAAATATTACATATTGACATTAGACTTTTTCACTTATGGTTAATCCAATTATATTAATAGTAAAGATATCGTTAAAATTGTATTACATGTAATTACAACACATACCTCTGCCAACATGATTTTAGTGTTTTACTCCCCATAGATCATGGCTGTTTGCCCACAGTTTGATTCCACTACTAACTCCTGAAGACTCTTCCATAATTTGTACAGAGTTTTTTCCCTTATTTAAAATAAGATATTTCAGACGAGTTTAATAACTAAGAAAGATAAGTTAAATGAAGTATCCCAGGAACAAATATGTGAAATTTGATGATAAATAATACAGGTAGAAAGAATATGAATATGAGAAGAGAGGTATTAGAGGGCAGGAAGTATACGAATGTATATAGTAAACTTCAGTTTTTCTTAAAGGCACCCCACGCACTATTTAAAAAAGGAATATTAAAGGAAAATATTTTCTCTTTCTGGCCTATAGGAAAGCTTACAATGCTGATGACTGCATTATAGAGAAAGAGAAGGTTAAATGCATTACTAAAATATTAAAACAGATCTAGAGATGCAGTTAAATGTCAGAGTATTTGGCAATAGGATAGCTACCCAGAGCCATAGTGTGTTTAATAGTTTGAGAAATGTGAATAGAATCTTCTGAGCAAAGAAATAAAAAATTCCCTCTAATATTCCATGACCAGAAATATGTCTCTCTGAACATAGAATATGTTTTCCTTTCGCAAATTATGTCAGATTACCCAACTGTGTTTCGATTCACATCTCACTGAATCCAAGTGGCAGATCCTTGGGGTAAGTATAGGGCAGAAGGGACCCAGGGCACCAGAAGCAGTGGACAACCCAAGGACAAATGTGCTTCTCTGGCAAGGACCTGGCCTCTCCCTGGAGGGAACTGACCTGCAGCAGAGTGGGGGCTACCTCAGAGGCTTGCTGTGCGTTGACACATCAACATCGTGAGCCAAACACTCTGTGACGAGCCACCCCAAGCTGCCACTCTGGGACCTCCCAGCACTGCTTTTGATGGAAATGAATTAAAAAAAAAACAAAAAGGCAATGCACAATGCCAATGTCTCTGACCCTGACAGTGTGGCTCTAAATGTGGGCTTGCTCTAGGTCCAGCTGTTCTCAACCTGTGGGTCGCGAACAGCTAGCAGGGTCTCCTAAGACCATCAGAAAACACAGATATTTACATGAAGATTCATAACAGTAGCAAATTACAGTTATGAAGTAGCAACAAAAATAATTTTATGGTTGGGGATCACCACAACATAAAGAACTGTATTAAAGGGTTGCGGCATTGTTGAGAATCACTGAAAGACATTATTTCATTTTATCTTCTACCAAAAACATAAGAGAGCAAACATACAGGGCTCCACTTCATTGTAATACATTTCACTCTGTGGGAATCATGAAAGCAAAATTAGAAAGAGAGGAAGGCTTTGGTTAGCCTGTGAGGCCCGCCTCTCCTTCTGGTTGATTGGGTCGCTTTTCATTTTCTGAAACATAACCTAAGGACGTGCAGCCAACTTGCTGCTTCAGCTGAAATATGCTCTTGTCACCAGAAAATGGTTTGCCAATTCCCAAACAGAACTTGCTAGACAGTAGTACAATTACATTCTGAAGCAACATATACTTTGACAGGTTGCAAGTTAAAAGAGATATGCTTTACCTCTGTGTTACCATAAAACAGAATCGAAGGAAAAATGGCCGAAGGCTCATATATAGTGACAGGAAGTACATTTTCTCTGTATTTTCTAGTCCCTCTCTCCTGGGAAATTGCAGAACCACCAACCAGAACCCGAGTAGTCAACTGTGCTACTTTTCTCTCTCATTGCTGAATAATCAACCACCAAAATCTGTAGATTCTGTAGTCTTTGCCTGACCCACATTGTCTCTTCCATCTCTTCCTCACACTCTGGCTTTATTAAGTTAGGATCCTCCTGGTCTCCTACCACGACACTTAGAAGAGGCATCAAACTAATCCTACCCTCCCCTTATCTTCTTCCCCATGAAAATCTGACCACAAAACTCTATTTGTAGAATTTATATCCAAATTGGCTTTTAAGTGTCTGCATTAATCTAAATGCATATTCCTAGATGTTGGCTTGATTCCTGATTTAGAATATCAGTTCCCATAGTTCTGTGTTCAGGGGCTGTTGACCCATGTCCATATCCACATTTATATTACTTTTCTCTGCCTTATATAGCAAAGTATGAAACTGAAGCAGAGGTGCAAAGAAAAGATGCAATGATTTTTATTAATTTTGACATTTTGGTCATAAACCAATTAGAATAATCTAGAGAATTAGTTAAGCTAGATTTCTATTAAAATTGTGGAAATGTCCCATTATTGTTTCTCTTGTGATGTAATTGATCATCATGACCTCTGCAGTGCCTAGAAAGATGCATAAAATTATCAACAGTAAGCTTTTAAAATAATATTCTATTCATTCTGTTATAGTTAGCAATAAATTTCTGAGCCAATCAATTGAAAAATGTAAATATTTTTAGTAAGTACATGACTCAAACTGCTTGAAAGCCTTGCACTAAACTTTTGCTTACAATGAAGAGGCCTGATATTCTAATTCTAAAAGTCTAAGTGGCCTTATAATGCTAAGGTGCTCAACCAATAAATATAGCTTGTGTGCTCCTTGCATTAACACTAATAGCAATACTTTATTATTTTTTTAATATTTTATTGATTTTTAGAGAGAGGAAGGGAGAAGGAGAGAGAGAGAGACATCAATATGAGAGCAAAGCAACAATCAGCTGCCTCCTGCACACCCCCTACCAAGGATTCAGCCTGCAACTAGGGCATGTGCCCTGACCAGGAATCCAACTAGAAACCTTTTGGTGCACAGTATGATGCCCAGCCAACTGAGCCACAATGGTCAGGGCAATACCATCAATGCTTTGATATTTATATAGAGGAGGGGTCCTGAGGAGATGTCTGTATGTTTTTAAATGGAGTGTTTCTCTTCAGTGAACACATTTCCAGCTTTTAGCCTTTGAAATATTGCCTGAGGCAATTTCATTTACTGCAGATCTGAGATATGGCCATTAACAATAGTGTAGACGAATATAAATGAGAAGTACTTTATGGGCCTTGGCACAATAAACTCATGTGACTCAAATAAAGTAATCCTGATAGTCCTCTCTGTATTTGTGGAAATTTTTATGACTTTTACCTTTATGACCTTTGATAGCATTTTGGGGTAACATAATTGACAAAGATTAAAATAATAACTTTTCCAGTTGGTAGAATTTCTCAATTCACTTGGTGAATGCAAAAACCAGCATATTCATGGAACATCAAGTTTCATTGCTTCACTCCTTCTTAACAAAAATTCCTTAGATAACACGGAGAACCTTCTTTATATTCCAGCTGCAGGTATTTCTTTTAAATTAGTCTTCCCTTACTCTTCCTCAAAGAACAAAAGGACATCAGATTATAGCTAAAGGCACTCAAAAACCAGTGCTACAAATGGAAAATTCTCATTCACCCTTTGTTTGATCACAGTCTCTAAATTGAAAGCAGAAATCCCTTATGCTTCTGTCAAATCAGTTGGAACTGGTTTGAAAGCCCAAATGGAAGTTTATATACTCAACAAATCAAAGGCTGAATGAACTGTCTGAAAGTCTAACGGAGTGTGATGAAGAACAGTATAATTTTTCATGTACGTTGGTCAGGTTACCTCAGCATGCTATGCTACATATGCTATAGTGCTTTATATTAACCTCCCATCTCTTACTTGGTGACTATAAAATGTTTTATGGCACCCTTAGTAGTAGTAGAACTTACAGAAAATGGAAATCCCTGGTTTGCATAAGTACATATACTTACAAATATATCTTACGATATTTTCACACATTTAGAAACCCTAATTATGCTTCTCTCTATTAAACATTTTTGGAGGGAGTTAAATTTTCTTCCTGTTATAGCCCTAGGAGATTTTGGTTGTGTTGATACATTTGTTTTATATATTTTAAAAAGTGATTTCATGTTGTTCTTAAAAGACAGTCAGAGATCCTATCCATCCAGTAAGCTTATATGAGTTCAAATTTTATATAGTACCCTAACGCTCAGGTTTTGGAGATATTAATTTGCAAGACTAGGTGGACTGTTGTTACATGTATTGTTCAGACATTTGGAACATTTTCTGTAACAACTCATTTTTGAAATAACAAGAAACAGATAAGCAAGGAAAATAGCCACGATCTTATTGTTCTAATTAATTACTCACACTTAAGGGTCTCCATAGCTTGTCCATTTAATTATTCAGGGGTCACATATTCAAGTAGGCACAGTAGTCATTTTTAATTTTTTTTCTTTATTGATTAAGGGATTAAATATGTATCCTTACCCCCCTTTCCTCTCCCCACTCATGCCCTCAACCCCCTGGTGTCTGTGTCCATTGGTTAGGCATATATGCATGTATACAAATGCTTTGGTTGATCTCTCCTCCTTACCTCCACCCTCCCCTACCTTCCCTCTGAAGTTTGATGGTCTGATGGATGCTTCTCTGTCTCTGGATCTGTTTTTGTTCGTCAGTTTATGTTGTTCATTATATTTCATAAATGAGTGAGATCATGTGATATTTATCTTTCTCTGACTGGTTTATTTTGCTTAGCATAATGCTCAAGGAATTCTTACCATTTGGAATAGCATGGATGAAACTGGAGAGCATTATGCTAAGTGAAATAAGCATAGTAGTCTTGATGTGACCCGGCCAAAGAGGAGCATAATGAATTATTATCCCTTTGTTCTACTGTTTTCCATGCAGCCTGAGATTTATGATTGCATTATCTTTATTAGTAGCTGAATGAAATTATTCACTCATATATAACAAATTATTCTTTTAGAAGTATTTTTAACACAAGTTGTCCCTTTGTATATGTAGGAAAATAAATCTTTGTATCTAAATACAGGTATTTATATTTGTCTCTTTTTAATTTCCTATTCATAAATTTTATAAACTAGCGAGGCATAGGTATAGCACTCGCTCTTGAGTAAGACAGAGCTGCAATAAAATTTTTCTTCTGCCAATGGCTGTGCCATTTAATTTTTTATGTGCTTTATTTTTAAAAAGGAAAAAAAAGATAATAATGACTGCTTGGGTAGTCATAATAATCAAATGAGACGCAGTATATAAAGATGCCTAGTCAGCACATAGTATCTACTCCAAAATGTAGTAATTAAAATTATGACAATCTTTGCTGCTGAATATTTTTGGAACCTTGATTCTGTCACCTTGTACTAATATATTAAGTTGCTCAAAAATAACTGCGCTTTATTTTAATCTACATTCAAGTCATTGACACAGATGTTTGAGGGAAGGCATGGATTGGGGAGTGAGTGGGGAGAGATTAACCACAGAACTTACATGCATAACCCATAGAGGGGGTTAATGAGGAGAAAAGGGGGACATCTATACTTTCAACAATAAAGATAAAATTAAAAAATGAAATATAGAAAAGATAGAAAACTTGCAGCAATAGATTCCATTCTAGGTTTAAACCTAGTCATTAATAAATAATTGATGGGTAAATATTCAGCCAGCTATGAACCAGTAAAATATGGTAATTATTTAACCCATATTGCTTACAAGGTATCAAGAGGAATTTTGCCAAATACCTTGTTTAAATATACACAAACATGCATGCAAAAATTATACACATACAAACATGGGCATTCTTATACAAACTTTAAGATATGAGCAAATCTATAAGCCTATGATAATTCCTAGTAATTGCCAATTTTGCTACTATTTACTCACAAAATATTTGTTTAGCTAGTTTATTAAAAATATTTCTTAATTTATATCATCCACTATTATTATCATTTTTTAAATTGAAAGAACATTCAGTTTATAGTGGACACCAGGGTAAAAAATGTCTTTAATTCACAAACTTCCAGGAGCCCTTCTTGAATTGAACCTCACCAATCCAAGCTAATTGGGTGATGACTAGGCTAGGATAACATTAATATCCATCTTTGGATATTTTTATAGCCATTTATAATAGAGGGAAATTTTTAAAGATGTTAAAATAATCAAAGATAGTTAAATTAAAGAAAACATTTTTTAAAGCCCTTGATTTTAAGATAAAAACAAATCTAAACATTTTTCTTGATATAATGATTTTTCTAATTTAGATGGCTTAAGTGAAGAATTTTTAAATGTTTATTTACTGATTGGCTTTAGAGAGAGAGAGAGAGAGGAAAAGGCAGCAAGAAAGAAACTTAGATTTGTCCTTCCACTTATTTACGCATTCCTTGGTTGGTTCTTGCATGTTCCCTGACCAGGTTTCGAACCCCCAACCTTGGAGTAAATAAATGAGGACTGTAGGAGAAAACAGAGTCCCCACTACTAGTTTATTTAAGCACAAACTTGATGACCATCTTCCAGAGATACTGCTGCAAAACACCTACGGGAATAGGAAACTGGTGAAGATGACACGCAAGCCCTTTGATGTCTTGAGTTATTTTGGGTCCAACATGTTCACTGTAGCGGCATTTGCGCCTCACAATACCTGGCTGATCTCTCACCTGCTGTGGGAGAATAATGCAGTCTTAACAGAGTAGCTGTCTGACCCAATTCTCCTCTCATATTTGAAGGATCCTTATTAATTTTTTCTTAGCGTAGGCAGAAGTGTGTGCAGACCTGCAGATTTTGGAAATTGAATTGGTGACACTTGACAGAAAGTGAAGTTGGCTTCACTGCGAAAATCCAATAAAGAAAGGGGTCACAAAATGAGAATACTGTCCCAAATAGGCCTTAGCCATTGTGACTTCGGGTCCTGAAAAAGACATATCTCATTCTTTTTTTGTGTAATCAGACCCTCCTTCCCCACCTTTGAAGTTGTGTGAGTTGAGAAGTCATTTATGCCTATTGCCTCAAGACAAACTTTATTAGCCTCTGCCAACCGCATAGGCAGGAGGCCATTCTAAATGTGACATCACTCTAATGATGTGTCAACAGCTGGCAGCTTGATGTGTTACTTTATCCCTTGTATGGCGTTGTTCACACTTTATTGTAAAATTAATAACAACAATGCCCCAGACAATTTTTATTAAATTTTATGACTACATATTTGTTTTCAATGAATTGAAGTGACAATGTTTATTTTTGAATTGTTTGTGAAAGAAGCATTTCTTTCCCTAGATCATAAATAATTTTCCTGTTCTACCATTCTTTTTTTAATATAATATTTCTACTTCCTCCCTCAAGTTACCTTTAATACATTATATCCTAAGGTTCCATTTTCTACTCATAATAAACATGATGCAGCTTTACTTTCACTAACTACATAGAATTTGCTTTACATCACAAGGCTTAGGTGAAGTATTTAGCTATCTAGTCAACATTTATTGAATACACATTATATGTAAGTTATTGGGATAGATGCAAAAGATACAGAATTGTTTCTATGCAAATCATACATTCAGTTACTTCAGTTATAATCTTGGGGCAATAAGACTTAAACTTATTTAAAAGTTTGCCAAAACCGGTTTGGCTCAGTAGATAGAGCATTGGCCTGCAGACTGAGAGGTCCCAAGTTCAATTCCGGTCAAGGGCATGTACCTTGGTTGCAGGCACATCCTCAGTAGGGGGTGTTCAGGACGCAGCTGATAGATGTTTCTCTCTCATAGATGTTTGCAGCTCTCTATCCCTCCTCCTTCCTCTATAAAAAAATCAATAATATATAAAATATAAAAGAAAGAAAGTTTGGTTATTTGCTACTGAGAGTTTTGCAAAAGTACCTAGTCTAGCTATCTCATGCCCTCCCACCTACAAAAAGAATATATTTTTTAAAGAAGAACATATAAACTGATAGAGGCAACTCCATGAGTCTCTACAAAGGCCAAAGGCAGAACCAGAGGAATGTGGTTAAGATCCCTCATTACAGGCCACTCCAGTGGAAGCCTGGCTGCAGCTGCCCCAGTTCAAGCCTTGGCACTGGCGGTGCAGGCTCTGGCTGTGGAAGGGTTCGACAGACAGATGTCTCTTCGTCACACCTGTGACTCTTCCTCCCTAAATTCTGCTCAGCATCCTCCTTCTCAACCACTTCTTCTGAGCCAGACTTTCAGGTGTGCTAGTGTCTGATTCCCAGAGCTTTGATCACTTGTCAGATTCTAATTGAAGGAAGTTTAATAAAATAAACTCGGGCTTCTTGCTAAGGCAGGCTGGACCCTCATGTACTAAATCCCCCTACATATTCAAAAGATGCTTAGCAGCGAGAACTATAAAAATAACCACTGGGGTTTATCAACACAGACCTTCAATGTACAGCTTATGACGCTTTGATTACAAACTCGTTATACAACGATCACATAGCAAGCCCTTAATGCCTGCGAGAGGATTGCTATTCAAGGCAGAAAATCATACCATCTTAAGAAAGATTAATTCTGTAGGAAGTGGAGTGGGTTCCAACGGGAAACAGGTACAGCATTTTTTTTCTCCAAAATAATTTTATTTTGCCACAGAAATAGCAGGCCCACAGTTGAACCGGTTCTGACATTTTTGACGCCTTCTTGATAAAAAGAATTCTACCGAGGCTTTAAGTTAGACTTTTTAAAAAAAAAAACACCTGACTGCGCTTCTGTGATGGAATCTGCGGGCAGAACCTGTTCGCTTGATGGGCATTTGCTTTAACAGCACATGCATTCCGAACCCGAGGCGTGCCTGAAACTCAAGCCATTTTCCACACGAGTCCGGGTGTGCCGGGCCGCTCTTTACTACCTGCCAACAGCTGTGCATAAAGGAAGCTGCGCTCAGGGTTCTTGTAAGCACCGCCGCAGGCTGACAAGGCATTGAATGCGCGCTATTCAGCAGCAGGAACTAAACACCTCTCCACAGCTCCTGCTGTTCTGCAGACAGGCTGGGAACACTTCCACGGAGTTAACAAAAGCTGCAGGGCCAGGGCAGCTGATTTGTTGTGCTTACGGAAGCTGAATCCCTCCGACTTGGTAACTACCATAAAGACCCGTTATCTAGTCACGGGGTGCGCTGGTGTGGCACGCTGCACCCTCCATGTCATTCATGCAGCCTCGAACAGGGTCCAATTAGGCGCTCCGCTGGGACTGTCCCTACATGCTGCAGGGATTAGACTCTAACACGATGGTGCTACAGCCCTGCAAGCAGCGAGGGAGCAAAGAAAAGGCATCCTTGAAATCTGATTTCCATAACAGCCACCCCCCAAAATTTGACTTCGCTATTAATATTTGCTTTTATCTTTTCTTTCACTGGGTCCACTCTACGATTCATTTTTGCTGATGTTTCATATTTTTTTCAAGTTGACAAACAATGAAAAGTTTTCAAATAGCACCAAACGGGATTTTGTTCTAATTGTCCTTATTTTTTAAAAAAAACAAGATCTCACTCATCTTATTATTTATGTAGATTTCAGCAAACCAAAGCAAACTCCGTTTGGTAAAATAGAATATATTTTTGTCCTTATTTAATTTTGGACGTCTAGAGCCAGGAGACCTGGGTTTGAAATCTGGCTCTGCTGCTTTTCGGTTCTGTGTTCCGCTGTACACGTCGCCCCAGCCTCAGCACCCTCTGCTACACAATGAAAACAAACAAAATCCAGTAACAATCCGAGGGCACAGGGCTCTCTATAGTCGGCATTAAATAAGAAAACAGCCATAAAAGCATCCGTAGCAGCAGTACTTGGAACACTGTAATTACTCAGCATCTATCAGCCAGATCGTCACGTGGTTCATTATGAATTTCCATAAGCAACAGACATAACATGCATTGAAATTAGAAAACCTGGTCAAATAGCATACTATACTTTTGATGTAAATTTTAAAAATCATATTTTAATTTTTATTTTTTTTAGTTTCCTGCATTATCTGTTTGGGAAAATCAATGAAACACTGTGGCCATTATCTTTTTACTACATCCTCTAGGCCTTCCCCATAATATGCACAGTAAAATTAAATACAATTGTAATTTGAATCACATTGAAAAGCATTTTTAGGAAGGAATCACTTTGAATGTATATAACAAACACATTCTGGGGAGAGCACGTGTCCTATGTTCAGATGAGCGCTCTCATCATGCTGGAAGTGATTTTTAATCGTAAGTTCAGAATGTGTTTCACCACTCTTCAGCTTGCTCTACAGTAAAAGCCTGCCTAAAATTTCATTGATCAAATAGCAAAAACAATATTGACTTTTATTAGGAAGGAATGACTTCTTAGAGGTTTTAGTTTGCCTTCTCACAATTTAAAGCTTCATATAATAACCAGTGATTGCTGGTTGAAATATCGAATTAATAACTAAGGACGATATTTGCCAAATAAAAATCTAAGCAATTAAAGTGAATTGGTTGTTCTTGACCAAATGAGATATGAAAGTGCAGACTTGAACTCCTATGAAGGTGAAATCACTAGCCTCTCCAACCAGGGCAAGGAGGAGAGCATGGCTAAAACCCAAATAGGTAATTACATTTATTTTCAACATAAAATATTCATGTTATTTCAAGTAAATATTATATTTTTTCATTTTTCTGCGCCCTTTTTGCCTCCTCTTTCCATTTTCATTTCACGTACACATGAAAAGGAAATAACTACTAATGTAATCTGGGAGACTGGCAACATCACCCTGAGTGCATGAAAATGATATTTATGACGTTCGGTATAAAACCAACATATAAGCTCCACAGATTAACTATTGATTGATGGTTCAAAAGGTAAAGGAAAATAAGAAGCAGAAACTCTGATGAAGATGAAAAGAGCTGGGCTCTGATTTTTTTAAAAATATATATATATAGTTTAAGCTGAAGAAAGTGTAGTCTAGTCCAGGGGTCAGTAAGCATTTCTGTAAAAGACCACATAGTAAGTATTTTAGCTCTGTGGGCCACAGGGTCTTCCACAACTATTCAACTTTACCTTTGCAGAAGGAAAGCAGCCGTAGGACATACATACATAAATGAATATAGCTGCTTCCCATTAAAATATTTACAAATCAAGGTGGTGGGCCAAATTTGGCCTGCAAGCCATAGTTTGTGGACTAATTGTCTAAGTTCTGTACTTCACAGAGGAGCAAAATCAGGTTCAGGGATATTAAGTGACATACTCAACCAAAGTCCCTAAAAACTCAAGTGCAGTCAAGGTTCTATGTATTTTAACCTGCTATTCTTTCTATCATATCATCTGTATATATAAAAGCCTAAGCGACTGTTCAACTGTTTTTTTGTGCACTGACAAACGGGGAAAAATGCTCAATGTATAGGCATGGATACATGGAACAGACTGGTGAATCTCAGAGGGAGGGGGAAGAGGGAGAGCAGGAAAAGATTAACCAAAGATCTCGCATGCATGCTAGAGGCCCGGTGTACAGATTCATGCACCGGTGGGATCCCTCGGCCTGGCCTGAACACTTTCACTATCCGGGATCCCTTGGGTGATGTTAGAGGACTGGTGTATGGATTCAGCCTGATCCCCACAGGCCAGGCTGACGGACCCAGAGGTGCATGAATCTGTATACTGGCCTCTAGTAAGCATATAAGATCTTTGGTTAATCTCTTCCCACCCTCCTCCCTCCCGTGTTCCCTCTTGAGATTCATCATGCTAGGTTATTTATTTCTTCAAGGCAGACAGAGACCCTTTAGTTCAAAAGCCTGCCAGACTCAAATTTTGCCACATCTAATTATTTTAAACATGGCCAAATAAGCAAATGCTAGCCAGTTAGAGTCTGTCTGCTTTGCATACCCCATGAATCCTCACAGCTGTTACGTATTGATAACATAGGGCCCTGCAGTTAAAATGTCCCAAGATGCAGCTGCCTATCAGAGTTCTCTGACCCAAGGACCCCTGCCAGGTGGCTGAGCAGTATTATCTACGTGTCCAAGACCTGCACCTGTTCCCCTCTGAGAGGTAAGTGCTCTTATCTCTCTCCCTGCTGAGGAGCAGATCCCTGAACCACAGCCTCCAGAGAGACTCATGTTGTGAAAAACCAATCAAGGCGCTGCCCGATAAAGCTTGGTGTGTTACTGACTGTCATGATCAAATCCTTTTAACTCCTACAATCTCAATTCATAAAAAGCAAGCAAAACAGAAGACAAAACGATTACAATCATCTTTAGATAGTTTTTCAATTTCCAAAGTAGATCTTCTTAGTAAGAGGAATTATTTATGTTAAGTGGACATATGTTCTTATTTCTCTTATATTTACAACTAGAGACCCAGTGCATGAAATTCATGCACAGGGGTCGGGGGGGGGCGGGTGTTGTCCTTCACCCCAACCTGCTCCCTTTAAAATCTGGGACCCCTTGAGGGATGTCTGACTGCCCATTTAGGCCCAATCTAGGTAGGATCAGCCTAAACGGGTAGTCAGACATCTCTCTCACAATCCACGACAGCTGGCTCCCAACTGCTCACCTGCCTGCCTTCCTGATTGCCCCTAACCACTTCTGCCTGCCAGCCTGATCATCCCCTAACCACTCCCCTGACAGCCTGATTGATGCCTAACTGATCCCCTGCCAGCCTGTTTGCCCCTAACTGCCCCACCCTGTTGGCCTGGTCACCCCTAACTGCCCTCCCACACAGGCCTGGGTCCTCCCCAACTGCCCTTCCCTGCAGATCCGGTCAACCCCAACTTCCCTCCTCTGCCAGCCTGGTCACCCCTAACTGCCCTCCCCTGCAGGCTTGATCACTCCCAACTGCCCTCCCTTGAAGGCCTGGTCCCTACCAACTACCCAGCCCTGCTGGCTTTCTTGTGGTGGCCATCTTGTGTCCCCATGGGGCAGGATCTTTTGACCACATGGGAACAGTCATCTTGTGTGTTGGGGTGATGGGTAATCTGCATATTACTCTTTTATTAGATAGGATAGAGGCCTGGTGCACGGTTGGGGCCAGCTGGTTTGCCCTGAAGGGTGTCCTGGATCAGGTAGGTGTTCCCTTGGGGCATGGGGTGGCCTGGGCAAGGAGCCTGTGATGGTTTGCAGGCCGACCACACCATCCAGTGACGCAAATGGAGTCCCTGGTATTTGGGATTTATTTATCTTCTACAATTGAAACTTTGTAGCCTGGAGCGAAGTCAAGTCTTCTGCTCTCACAGCCATTGAAACTTGGTTGCCTTAAGCACCTGCCAGGGTTTGCAGAAAGCCTGGGTTCCTCCATTGCTAGTGGCAACCCAAGCCTCCCTCCTGTTCTCTCTGTGGCCATCTTGGTTGGGTTAATTTGCAAACTTGCTCTGATTGGCTGGTGGGTGTGGCTGTTGAGTATAGCAGAGGTACGGTCAATTTTCATATTACTCTTTTATTAGATAGGATTAAAGAATTGCATTACCATGCAGAACAGTAGGTATAGTTAATAAGAAACTGTCAACCCTTTTACTAAAAGTATCATTTAATATTCCCAGCTGATATAGTATTTGAGAAGAGAGATACACCTATCATTTTTGGTGAGAGATGGATAACCAAGAAAATAACCAAAAATTTATTTTGAAGTTTTAACTTTAATACTTTTAAAAAGTAGCTTTTCTCTATATACCAGCATTTATTGATTATGAAAATATAATAAAAGAAAGCAAGGTATTACAAAAACAATGAAAAAGAAAAACCTATATATTAAAATATAAGTAGGAAAAACATTTAACATTTAACATTTAAGAAACAAATAAATCCCATATGAAATCATGAAACTTTAGTGAGAAATACAAAAGACGATGTAATTAATAATAAAATATATAACTCTAATTAGTGAAAATTAATTCTCAATTAAATTTATAAATGTAATGAAATTACAATCATAAGTGCAACAGACATATACTAGAAAATTTAAAACTTATTTAAAATGTATACAGAAGATTATAAATTTATTTGAATTTTGTGTAATTTCACATATATGAAAAAAAGTTATTTTAGAAATAAAAATGAAAATCAATATATAAGTACTTGAGAAGATTTGAGTTAGGGTATTTAACAGGATGGCACTGATTCAAGAACCTACAAATTTATAAGAATGAATTTATTTTAAAAACTGATTTGGTTACCCCTGTGTAAAAAAATACAGTTAGAATTTACCTCAACCATCTACTGCGATAACCTACAGAGTGATTTCAGAGGAAGGGAAGAGATATTAATTTTAAATTATAATCATTTTAAGGGTCCTCTCCATTTAGTCAATCATTAAGTGTTCAAGTATAAGGAAAACTGAGAGACCACCTGAACCAGTTTTTTGTCATATTATATTTCAACAAATAATATTGTCCTGAGAGGTGACTTGGCAAGAAAACAGAGGCTAGAAGAGGATAAGAGATACTGATTAATCTTTGGAAGAAGAAAGGGAAAGAGTTAATGAAGCAAAGCCCTTCACCAGCTTCAACAAGAATAACTCAGTTTTCATTTATTTCACTATTTATATATTTTATTTTGAAAGGTTCCACATCAACAAGTAGGTAGGTAGGTAGGTAGGTAGATAGATAGATAGATAGATAGATAGATGATAGATAAATGATTAAATCATAGACAGGCAGACAAGTAGATAGGTAGATAGGCCGGACATTTCTGACCTAGTATATATTTCTGATTTCCCAGTTGCATAAACTCAGACCCAAAGGCTTAAAATGGTTTCTTATAATACCCAGCTAGAAACCAGGAGCATCAGAGTGTGAACATGTAATCTCCTATCCTAAGTAAATGACATTTTCTGATATTTCACACTAAATGATCAGAGGCTATAGTTTAAGTCACCCTCAGTTTCCCTTCCATTTACTTTAGAATCAATATGTACATTTGCATGTGACGTATATCAATGGCTACATCCACATGCAATCTTTTTCATGCAAAACTACCTGACCTGTAATATATACAAGATGTGGCAAAAATAGGTTTACAGTTGTTCCTATGGAAAATCTACACTAATAAAAGAGAAAGATGCAAATTGACCATACTTCCATGATGCCCATCAGCCAATCAGGATTGAGTATGCAAATTGACCCAACAAAGGTGGTAGTTTGATTTGCATATGCAGGCACTGAGTGGCCAGGTGGGATGAGACACCAGCCATGAGGGGGAAGGAGGGGGGCAGAGGGACCTATAAGAGCAGTGCTCAGCCCATAGTGAGGACTGTCAGGCTCCCAGGTGACCAGGAGTGAAGCCAGGAAAAGGAAGGCCTATCCTTGCACAAATCTTCATGCAACGAGCCTCTAGTAATACAGTAATTAATAAATAATAGCACAAAAATAAAGTCTATGTTTCACATACAACTATAGACTATTTTTGCTCCACCATATATATTATAGATAATATAATTATATGTTATATAAAGTAGTTTATATCTCATTACAGTTATAATTATGATATACATTAGAGGCCCGGTACATGAAGTTTGTGCACAGGTAGGGTTCCTAGGACTGACAGGTGATCAAGGCCGATCAGGGCCTACCAGCTGCTGGCCAGAGCCTTCCTTCACCACCCCCTGGTGGTTAGCGCATGTCATAGCAAGAAATCAAACTCCTGGCCTCCCAGTTGAACTCCTGTGGGGACAATTTGCATATTAGGCTTTTATATATAGAGAGAGATTATATAATGTTGTATATACTACTACAAGACAATGAAGTATATATAATATTTTCTGCAAGTCAGGTCCATTTCTTTTTACTCTTTTCTGTGCTATTTTGAATTAAGAATACTATCTTGAATTTAAATAAAACTGTAGCTTCAATAAAGTAGCTTTGTTGTGGAAAGACTGGTTGTTAGAAATGCATGGATATTCCTAAGTGAATTAGTATATCATCTTCAAAAGAAAACCATAAAGAATTAATGTAATTATACCCTTATTTGTATGGAAATGTGAAAAATCAATGAAATATGATTCAATATCCCTATCTCTTTAGTAATAATTTAACATGACCATAAAATTAATGTATTTGAAACTATTACAATATGATGCCAACACTACTCCTGTGGTGATGATAATAAATCTATCAATGCATAATGATGAGTTTGCCAACTCACTGAGTAGTTTTCTGTAACTTTGGTAGTTTAAAATGAATTCCATCTTTCATGAAACCAAGTTTTACCACCCACTCGCATTGTCAAGAGAGAAAATCATCAGATCTCTCTGAAGAACACCAATCACTACTGCATTTACTTTGAAAACGCACTCTGCCTCGGGAATTCTATAATGTACAAGGCATCTTAAATTTACCAGCCAAAAACCTGGACTCTAATACCTGCTCGAAAACTTGCTACTAGTGTGCTTTCAGAAAAGTCAACTGTTTTCCCTCCGAACACATTTGCTTTCCTATTAAAGAAGCTGCACATAAAATGAATACAGCAGGTTGAGTTGTATTTCAATGTTAAGGGTCTTCAATGTCATTCTAGGCACAGTATGGGTTTTTAAATTTTGGTTATGAAATAATACTTTTTTCTAATAAAATGTTACAAAGAAATTTAGCACATGAATACGATTTTTAAAAGAGTAGTAACTCTGAAGAAAGACTTAAGTATCTAGAACCTTACAGATCCAGAAAGCTAGTTCAGCCTCCAAGCTCCTTTTATAAAATACACACCGGGCTCCACAAAAGGCAGCCTGAGGCAATCAGATTTATGTGGCAGAGCACAACGATGCCAGACACCGTTCATCAACCAGGTGGGAAGAAGAGCTGGGACTGTAAATCTTGCCACCTAAGAACTTTGGTCACAATAATAGGGAAACTCTGACCCTTCAGAGCTGGAAATTATCCGTAGTTTCATCAATGGATAGTCACACATCTAGAATCTTCACATGCACAGTACACATAAAACACATGAAAAATGGAGTGTATTTCAACAAACACCAAAGCTTCTTAGAGTATTATGAAGATTTATTTAGTATAGACCAAAGACACAAGTGACTTTTGTGCAGTATTTGCCTGTTTCGTTATAAGACAACATATAGTACAGAATAGTATACAGCTTTCTTTAGCTGCTGAAGAAAAACAAATGAAGTGTGCATTTAAGACCCCACACAGTAGGCCAAACCAAGTCACGTCACCAAGCACATATTCTCAAGCAGATGTAAAGGCTTTTATGAAATCCAACCTATACTAAAAGCTAATACAAAAGCAACAATAACAACAAAGAAACAAACAAACAAAAAAAAACAAGTATTATCAAAACCACTCTTAAATCAGCTGGGAATGCATTGGAACTTGAATAAAAGAAAATTTGCACTAGGTTTCACAAAAGTCTATTGAACCTATAGACCAAGAAGTAGTATCCTAATTCCGAAACCACATAAAAGCACTACAAAGAAAGAAAATTATAGGCCAATATCCCTGATGAATATAGTTGGCAAGGATATGAAGAAATGGGAACCTTTGTGCATTGCTGGTGGGAATGCAGATCAGTGCAGCTACTGTGAAAAAAAACAGTATGGAGTCTCCTTTAAAAATTAAAGATGGAACTGCCTTATGACCCAGTGAATCCAATTCTGGGAATATATCCAAATATACCCGAAATGCTAATTTGGAAGACCATATACAAACCTATGTTCACTGCAGCACTATTTACAATAGCTGAGATTTGGAAGCAGCCCAAGTGCCCATCAATAAATGAATGGAATAATGAAAGATGACCTTTCTATTAAGAAGTTGTAACTTTTCAAACTGTTTGTTCATTTTGGTATAAAAATCAGACAAATTTAGCCTCTCTTTTGAATCCCACTTAAAGTTATCATCTCCATGAAGGTTTAATGATGCCATCTCAACCCAGCAGAATTAAACTGAGGCATTTGACTTACACATCTCTTATACTGCAATTGCATTCTATATTTTATCATACTTATCTGTTATTTCATAATCCATATTACATTGTCAAGTTTTGTGAAATTAGGATTGGCACTATGATACTGATCCTTATCACTATACCAATCCAACATTAGAATATTTTAGAGGTCAAAGGGAAGAGTGAATAAATGGTTAATATTAGGTCTAGACTGATAGAAATTCTGCTGGAGAGTAGTTTATGCTTCCTTTGTTGTATGGCACCACACTGGATTGTAAAACATATGTTGGCATGCAAGTCTCCTAATATAATGGTATATAAAATTGGCGGGCAAGAGAGATATGGCCTTCAATAGGTCAAGGTTCTCAACCATGGCAGACATATATACCCTATGGCTATGAGGAGATAAGAGAAATTGCATCTCTGGATACCTGTCAGGCCTCTTAATGAGATGAAGATGTTATATACGTTATATTTTCACTTTTTATCCTTCTAAGAAAGCTAACTAATTGTAGCATTAAAGTGTTTTTGTCTCAAGAATGTTACTGCCAATCTGAAACCGTAACCATAGCTTTGATATTGCAAGTAAATTGTAGCTTGAATAATGGCACAACAAATATAGCATTTGTTAAATGATCTCATTTCATTAGAATAATAGCCCTGTCACTTGTAATTGTTGAAAATCATGGCAACGGTAAGGGGTATGCAGTTCATGAGGAATTATAATCAGTGAGTAGTCAGTATGACTAGCATGTAAGATGGAAGGAAGGCAATGGCATGGCTAAGGAGTCTTCAACATCATGCAGTGAACCCTGCACCCCCCTGAAATTTTACACAGTATTTTTTATAAATGTTCACATTTTAAAAATATCATGAAAGATGACCCATAAAATGTCAAAATACGTTACTTTTTCTTTAGAGAGTCTGTGTGAATACCCTTTTGACAGGAACACAAGTAATTTATGAGGAAATTTCCTTCTTTGATGTTTCCAAGTTACTACTTAGCAAATTACACTTAGACTCTAACAAGTGACTTTCATTTGCTAAAATTAAGGTTAATATTTCCCTGAAATGTCTTGCTCATCCCTGAGAAATTACTCAAACATTGTTTAAGGGAAAATGTTTCTCAAGTTCCAGGATAATAGTCAATCTACTATACTATTTCATCAGAGTCTCTTCTCTTGTCCTTTCTTTAATGCAAATATAGCACATTACTCATTTTGAGAATAAATGCACAAATCAGAACAAGGTTAATGTGAAAACAAAGAAGTGTTAGTTTCTAATTTGACTGATGTTAGGGATAAAATTGTAGATTGAATCAAAGCATTCCCTCCCCCTCTCCATCTCTACCTAATGACATTTCAGTTCCTATAACAGAGTCAAGCATTCAGGAAATACCAACACCACAGCAATGAAAGACACAGGAGTAAAACCATTTCAAGATATTCATTCATAGTGTTGGTGGTGATAGTGGTATTAATTACCAATAGGCAGTATTTTCTTTTATACATAGAGACTTTCCACAATTGGCTAAATGGCTTCAGCTTCAAGTGAGAGAAGAACCAAGCAATAGCAGCCTGAACTAGAAAGTGTGATTTTTTTTTTCTCACTTAGCAAGTGTACGAGAGGTTTAGTACTTATAATCATTAGTTAAGCCAGTGCCAAGGACTTAGAATTGCCATCCCTATAATTTTTTGTCTTCTTTTCAATGTTCCAAAATGATTGAAGTCACTCCTAGCACCACAATCTCATGCAATTTCATCGAAGATAATGAAGCAAGCAAGATGTAACCCTGACAGGTACTTCTTCCTGTTGTTACTGTTAACTTTACCCTGAACAGGAATAACTATCTCTGAAACCTCTCCTCCTCCAAAGAACTTATTCCAGTAATTAAGTCACCTGTCTTCTTCTAGATAAAGGGCTATCTAGGACCACATTTGCTGATGTCAAGAGGTTACCAGCTGATATAAACAAGAGATGTGAACAGAGATGTGACCTTGGCATAAGCAGTCAAAATGTTTTTATTTTTGCTTTGTTTCATTTTGTTTGCTGGTTGAACTTCAGTTCTAGTTATAGTCTCATTAAAGAAATAATGCAAAACATCTCTGTTTTCATAACTATTTAGCACATTTGATCTTATCTAATGTTATTTCCCTCACACTGGACAATGGCTGGACTAATTACTATTGTTTGGTATTGTTTTTATGCTTTTTAAGTATTCATCTGTATTTTTTTAAAGATACACTACATTATGAGTTCCAACTGATTATTTTATTCCAAGTTCAATATTACAGACTAGAAGCAGTGCATGAATTCATGCACGGGTGGTTCCTCAGTCTGGCCAGTAATCAACACCAATCAGAGCTGGCCTGCCAGGGAAGGGGGAGAGATCTCAGGAGGTTGGCTGTGGGAGTGCACTAACCACCAAGGGGCAACTCCTGCATTGAGGATCATAGCAACCAGTTGACTGGTTGTAATGGTCATTTGATAGATAGATAGATGATAGATAGATAGATAGATAGATAGATAGATAGATAGATGATAGATAGATATAGAGATAGATAGATAGATAGATATCTTTTTATTTAGTCTCATTAATCTTACAATTGAATCTAATTTGACTTATGCAAAATACCTGTTTCAGAGATATCAACATATCTACTCATTTGCTTTGTACCACAAAACTAAAACAACAGTCTCTGAATAACAATACCAATACTAGGCTGCTGTCATCACAATAGTGAAAGGTAGTTCCTGATTTCAGTCCCCCTCATAAGAAGCCAACTAGACACCATGGTAAAAATACCAGAACCCAGGGGTGAGGCGAAAAACATCCCCTGGACTATAGACACTGAGAGGGACTGAATTAGTAGAATATGGAGCAGCTAGACTCTGGCCACATCACTCAGGATTTGAACATTGAACTGACCCATATTTGACCCAGCCTGGCTCTCTAGGTTTGGTGCCTGATGAAATTCAGTTGACAGTCTTTCTAATTATTATAATTGGGAGGGACAGCCCTGTCCTGCCAGCCTAACCAACTGTTGGCCTCTAGAGGGAGATGAGGCTCTATCATCCCCATCCTCTCACTTTCCTCTCCTCCCCCATGAAAAAAAGAAAATTCCAGATAGCAATAATGAGTTGAGAAAATATGTACTAGCCCAAATAAACATATCTTGGGGAAATATAAAATCTAGTCAATAAGAAACTGGATCAATTAGCTGGTTGGAGACCATCTGAAAAGTCATACTAGTCTGGAGATGGGAAATCACTGTTTTGGGGCAGGACAGAGTCAATCTGCAAAGAGAATGGAATGCAACACACACAGAGTCACATATTCTAGCTTTCTAGTTCCTGTGACACCTGACCATTCTTCAGTCCCCACTCTTAGAGCCTTTGCATCTTAAAATAAAATCCAACTTTTATTGAGTGGGCCTCTTTTCCTAATAGCCAAAGAACCTTGAACAGAATATTTAGCAAGGTTGAAATTAGAAAACTTACCCTTTGACCTGTCTTATTTTCTGAGAGTGTAATCTAATTTATAATAGAATAGAAACGTCTTCTTGGTACACCTTCATGGAACCCAACTAAAAAGGTTGTTTTTTTCTATGCATATTCTATAGAGTATGTGAATATGCATTTCCATATTCACATCAGCTAATGTCTGTCTACTGTGCTTGCACTACAAGCTGGTTTCTTCTTTCATAGAGTTCTTTTCTTCCACACAGTTCTTTTCCTCCACATATATTACTGTTTTCATTTGTGTTTATTTCCATATTCCAAGCACAGGCAACAAACTACCAAATTTCGATACTTGTAATTTCATTAAAATATATATATTTTGTTTTTGACATCTTATCAATGATATATAGACACATGTACATCATTTTTTTCTTATTCATATCCTTTTTAATTTCCTTTCAACAACATATAAAATACTCTAATGGCAGTTATTCTATGTCAGACTTAGCATATTTTCCTCTTTTTAACTCCTGAAATGTAAGTGAAACATTTCCAAAGTTCTGAAAACATTAGTCCCATGTTCACAAGCAGCACTATATCCCTTGCTCATGGGTCTTATGTCACAAATCAGGTTGCAAATTATGAATTGCCAATCTTTAATAACTGGATTTCTAAATACTTTGTTCTCTGAAAGCATGATCTTAAACTGGGGAAAGAATTACAAGAATCACTTCTATTCTTGGATCCAGTAAGTACGATTATATAGGATTGGTAAATTGTAACAGACCCTATAGTATATCCCTACACTGGAAAACAGCATAACTTTTTATTATTAGACATATCAGTGTCTAAGTAGTCAACATCTCTTACTCAGCAGATCCTCTCTATTAGAATATGCTTTGCCTAGATATAGATAGATAGATAGATAGATAGATAGATAGATAGAGATAGATATTATATGAATTGACTCACAAAATGATGAAGGCCGAGATGTCCCACAATCCACCTTCTGCAGGCTAGAGAAACAGGAAAGCCAGTGATGTAACTCATTTTGAATCTGAAGGCCTTAGAACCAGGAGTGCAGATGCCTAAGAGTAAGAGAGGATGGATGTTTCAGCTCAAGTAGAGACAGTAAATTTGCCCTTTCCCTACCTTTTTGTTCTATTCAACCACTCAAAGGATTGAGTGATGCCCAACTGCATTGGTGAAGGTAATCATCTTTACTCAGTCTGTTGATTCATATGTCATTCTCTTCCAGAAAGACCCTCAAAGACAATACTCAAAAATAAGATTTTGTTAGCTACATGGGCATTGCTTAGCTCAGTCAAGTTGACATAAAATTGACCATCACAAGTATCAACAATTTTCCTTGAACTACTATTGGATATCCTTTTATCATTCTGTTTAAAATGTTAAACTCTATTCCTCATATAATTAATTGTATAATTTTTCCATACTTCCCCCTTGCCTTACTCTATTTTCTACCATACCATTTCTCATCTTTTAATGTTCTATCTTACTTATTGTTTATTGTTTTATTATTATCTTGCTAAACTTTAGGTTCCATAGACTGAAATTTTTACTTATCTTATTGATATATTTCAAGCATCTAAAATGCACCTAGTACATGCTAGGGGCTCAATGTGCATTTGTTAAATGAATGAATAAATACAATCTTATTTAATATACTAGCACATTGTTTCCTGTCTTTCTTTTTCTCTACATCCCCTTACCTTCTTTAATAAATTCTAGTGCTGATTTATTTTTGAAATAATTTTCATCTGATTCTATTCTTTACATGACTAAAGTGATGCATACGTATCTACCATACACACACACAATTTTATTACTCTCTAAAACCTGTTCTTTCTTTTTTTATAGATTCCTTATGAATTGTTTTCTTTCATTCTTTCAAATAAACTAGAGTACACAGTCAGAAGCATAACTCAACCTTTTTCAGGAAGCTTTTCGATGTGGGAAGATGAACTTGCATATATAAAACACTAGAGGCAGGTACATAAAATGCGTGTGCTCTGGGGGGGAGGGGGTGGTCCCTCAGCCAAGTCTTTGCCCTCTAGCAGTCTAGGAGCCCTCAGAGGCTCCCACCACTGCTGCTGAGCTTGGCAGCCATGAGCCTGGCTTCTGGTTGAGCAGCACTCCCCCTGTGGGAGCGCACTGACCACCAGGGGGCAGCTCCTGCATTGAGCGTCTGTCCACTGGTTGCCGACCATGTCATAGTTAGCGGTTGAGCAGTCTTAGCATATCATTAGCATATTATGCTTTAATTGGTTGAACAGACAACCAGACGACTAGACACTTAGCATCTTAGGCTTTTATTATATAGGATTATGGATGACCATATCGATGAGGCAGACACATAACATACATATTCTGCTGGTCTCAAGAACTATTTTTGTTTTTACCAGAAAGCATACTATAATATTTGTGTGTCCTCTTACACCCAAAATTCTTATGTGCCATTTAGTTGGTTCCATTTCCTGACAGCCCTGTGAATGAGTGATGTCTACCATGTCTCATCCTCAGCTCCTGTATGCTCACACCTCTGATTTCTTGGATGGACTCAATCCATCTCATGTTGGATCTTCTTCTTTCCCTGCTGCCTTCTGTTTTCCAGTATTATCTTTCCTAAAGAACCCTGTCTTCTCATGATATGCCCATAGTAGGGCAGCCTCAGTTTTATCATCTGGGGCTCTAGTGAAGTTTCGGGCTTAATTTGCTCGAGGACCTACTTGCTTATCTTTCTGGCAGCCCAGGGTATCTGTAGAGCTCTCCTCCAACATCAATTAATCAATTTCAGATTAATCAGTTCTCCCCTCTCGCATCTTCTTCACTGCCCAAGTTTTGCATCTGTACATGGTAATCAGGAATACATATGAGGGAGTAGATCATCTTAGTCTTTGTCTCTAATGACATATCTTTGCTCTTGGTGATCTTTCTGATTTTCCCATTACTGCCTTTTCAAGTACCAGCCTTCTTTTTGTTCTTTGGCTGCAGCCTCTATTTGAATTGATGACTGAACCAAGATAAAAAAAATCATTAACAATTTTAATGCCACTTCCAAATGCCTCCTGTAAAATGCTTTTTCTTTGTGTACTGTTCAAGGAGAACCAGTAGGATTATTTTATTTGAACCTTCCTGACTACCATAGTGAAATAAATGTTCCCCTGAAGGACTGAAAGAATAAATTATCTCTAAGTTCTTAACTCACAGTCAGAGAGGGACTTGTGATTTAAAAAAAAAAAACAACACATAGTCTGATACTTGTACAACCTTAAATCTCAGCATCTGAAATGGGATTTTAGACTCCATTGCTCCCGACTCTTTTGCTTAACCCCTAAACCATGTTTCATGGTTGATGGAAATTGGAATTAACCGTTATCTATAGGGAAATAATATTTTTATAGCTGCTCACAGTTCTCACTATAAAACTGTCAACTTTATAAATGCTGTTCGCAACAGAAACATAAGTTGCACAGCCTCATAGCAATCCTAAGTGCTGTACAATAAAAACGAATACCAGGCGCTGTTCTTTAAAGAGACTATTATTTCGTGATTCGCACAGGCACCAATATTTTTATTGGTCAGATTTATGTTCTTCCCCTTGTCTCCTTGCCTCCTCTGAAAACAAAAGAACACCTATCCTCATGACCATTTGGACATTAATGACACTGTCAATATGATCCTAAAGAGCATCCAACAGAAGCATTGCTTCCCATCTCTTCTCAGACTCACTTAACTGCGCGCCCTTCCCACCCCAAGCACACAAACCCACCGCCAAAGAATAAACACGCTAAGTTTGGATCTGCCTGCCACCCATCAGGAAGTACTTTCCCTTTTGGGAACAGTTTCCGTTCTCAAGAATGTTTGTGATATTAGTCTTAGTGAGAATATTCTTCATGCTATTCATAGGGTCATTCCACCCTATTCTGATACTAGTATGGCTAGTACTTAATATGGTTATTAACTACCTAAGCAAATTACCTCTGAGTATCAAATACTGAGTATCAAATAGTGAGTATAAACAAACTCTGGGGTAGGCTTCAGGGAATGTTTGCTAGAATGACCCCTTTGTCATCAAGATTGCACAGCCCCTGCACTGTTTTTAGAACTCTGTCCTCCTCCTTGTATCAGTCCATCCTGAGGTTTGCTTTCCTCATTGTAGAAAAATGACGGCTGCAGTTCGATTCACGTTTACAAGAATATGACATGGCCCGAAAGGGAGGGCCTCTCTTCTTCAAACTATCAAGCAAACGTGCTTTCACAGACGTCAGACCCACTTAGGTGATGTCTCTGCCTGAACGAATCCCTGTGGTGAGAGAGTAAGGTTAGGCCAGTCATTTTTCAACCAGGATGAGGGGTGCAGAGTGCATAGGCAACGAACTAGTGTTAGCAACTCTGCCCAGGTTGCCTTGGACTTGACCCGATTTAGCAGTGATGGTTCTGTGTCTCAGGAAAGCGCTCAGTCTCAGGCAAACAAAGATGGTTGGTCACCAGACATCCAATAGCATAGGCATAAAAACCAGCTGCCCCAAACCCATGCTCGAGTCTTGCTGCCAGGATCTAGATTTAAATAACTAAATAAATAGTTCTACTTTCTCACAACAGATAGCTTTCTCACATTGGAACTACTGAATCTTTTTCAACTATAGAACTCCGGATGCTATAAAGACTTCCTTAACATTTTTATCTTTATCTTAAATAACCAATTAATATTTCTCGTGTTTTCTAATTTATTTGACAGAATTTTCTGGTCTGTCAGTTGTATTACTGAACTTTCTTTAGAATCAGAGCTCTTCAATGGTCATGCCCCCAAATATGGGACCCTACAAGGACGTTGTGCTATTTCATAGCTGAAGAGATGTTTTCTCAGCTAGATCCCAAATCCCCAGTGAGGTGGGAGTGAGGAGGGTCTCTCTTCTGAGGAAGATCTGTTATTTCCTAGAATATTGAAGGTCCTTAATGACCATTTTCCTTATGAAATTATTATTAATTTTGTTTTTATTAAAAAATAGCAACACATATCCTGGTTTATTTCTGAATTCCTCTCACTTTATACTTCATATCGTTTGCAAGTATTCTACTAGTTCCCCAGATGAAATTATAACACAGTAAGTTTTACAATAAATTTAATTCCCCTCTTATTCGGTTTGGGTTTCTCTGTGTTTAAATGGGTAAAACTGAGGCTCTGAGATTCTATCCAACCAGGGTCAAAACAACTAATACCAGGAATGAAGATGTGAAGCCGTTTGCTCATTATTATATAAAACAGTGATACTTTGCTATGTTTTCCACCTTTCACTTTGAACATCTGCTTTGAACGAGGATCGGGTGAGACTCACTGCTCCTCAATACCACCTCTGATATATTTGCAAATGCAGATTCCAGGATGCAGCCTCCAGAGACTGGGATTCCAAAGTTTGCCGAGGATCATGAAACCTACTGTTCTGAGTGTGAAGCCAGACTCATGAAATTCCATCACAGCCGAAGCTAGAACCTCATGTGTTCGTTAATAAAGCAATTCGGCAACATTAGGGGGCTGGCTTCCCATGAGGGTTCAATGAGAAATGTCATGGAGAGCTTCAGTAGTACCCTCCACCAAAAAAAAAAATACAGTTGGGAACGCTTATGGAATATAATTACGAAGTTATTATCTGCGGGTGTTGATGTGGTGAGTAGCAAGGCAGCTTCCCTTGCACAGCAATTTTGTCAGTTGATCAACCATTTCTCCTCCGGGCCCAAAGCAGTGGGAAGCAAATCCCATTATGGCACGGAATTTGTTTTCCCCGTGGTGTGTATTGACCAAGGACATTTTCTGGTCAGGAATTCACTCAGGAGCTGTGCCGTATCTGCGCAGGAAATGGCTGTGACCTTTCCAGGCCAAGATTATGCATTTTGACAGGCGGCACAGAGCCAGTCCCTCCGACCTGTTCTCCTGAGACACGCTGTTCTTCACGTGGTTTAATCACATTCAGCGGGGCTGGCGCTGGACCTCACTCAGGACAGCAGGAAGGCAGGCACGCAGGGCCGGTGATCCTATGCCATCCTCGGCAAGAAGCAGCCGTCACAGCCGGCTGGCTCTTTAATGGATGCTTGCACTTCCAGACATGCTGTCCCTTCTGTCCCTGTTACCTTCCAGCACGTGCCACGCCAGCCCAAAGCATGACTTGCGACTTGTCAGAAATTATAGATCTTGTTAAAAATGAAAACAAAGTATCACATGCCTTCTTTGCTCTTCATTGTGTACAGGAAAATGAATCCCAGCCTCTTGACTTGAAGCTGATAATGTAGTTGGAATACCGGCACTAATAAATGTTTCATAAAGGACCCCGTTTACCAATTTTACCTTGATTTTGAACCATCAGAGTCAGTCTCTCTCTCTCTCTCTCTCTCTCTCTCTCTCTCTCACACACACACACACACACACACACACACACACACACACACACATCACATACATGTAGAAAGCATCTACTTGTAATCCCATTACACATTTTGGTGGTTTTAAATACATTTCTGATGATTCACATCACATATTGTGTGACTTTCTACTATCTCTAATTAATTTTTCTATGGTCTCTGTCTTTTCTTTCTTCCTCTTTCCATCTCCTGATTTTTCAAAAATGATATGAATTCTTATTTTCTCATTTGTAGCAATTCAGCTAGACATCCATACCATCAAATTTTAACCTCTACTCTAAATACTTATCAAAATATTTCTATGAAAAGAATACTTTTTTTTTCCTCCTTAGAAATGTGGTGAATAAAATTTTCTCCACCTTCAACTTCTGAAACAACATTTAAAAATACAAGAGAATATTTCTTAAATTCTAAATTGTGCATTGCACAAAAAATAAGGTTACATAGAAGTTAAGGGATTGAAAAGGTCAATGATAGCTAAAGTTTTTAAGGACCTTTAGTAAATAATTTAGCCATTTGATCATCAGTTTCTACATCTGCAAATAGTAAGTATTAAGAGTCTGTAGGTATACTTTGTGAGGTTACTGTGGTATTCACATAAATTAATTTTTTTCTCAATTAATTAATCAATAGATTAAAATGTATATAATGAGGACTGATTAGAAGTCCATAAAACTGGTGAATAAAATATATATAATCCCTGCCCTCACACTGTTTATAATCTACTTTAGGTAAATTTTTCCACATGTTGCAAGCCCTAAATATGTATAAAATATGTCTTTGTATGTACTTGTATTGATTTTACTCACATATATTTTTTAATAGCCACCAAGTACAAAACATTATTTTAATGCTGGGGATTTAAAAATTTAAAAAAGCATAATTCCTGTTGAGATGTCCTCTATTATATTTATATTATACATGACTTAAGAATTTCTTCCCCCCAGCCAGCATGGTTCAGCAGTTGAGCATTGACCTATGAACCAGAAGGTCATGGTTCAATTCCCAGTCAGAACAGTCAGAACACATGCCCTGGCTATAGGCTTGATCCCCAGTGTAGGGCATGCAGTAGGCAGCTGACTGATGATTCTCTCTCATCATTGATGTTTCTATCTCTCTCTTCCTCTCCTATAGTTTCTGGTGATCCATTTTAACCACAAAACATCTCCATGAGGTCAAATTGAAAATATGTTCCTCATTTTATGGGTGAGGTAACTTAAATAGAGACTCGGATCATCTTTTTCAAAAACACACAATATATTAATGCCAGCAGAAGACTATATTCACTCTGGTTCAGGTTGAAAGAATTTGGTAGCATTCCAAGTTTGCAAACTTATTTTCTTAGCCTGGAAGTTGGCATTCAATAAGTTGAGAAAATAAGTATTCTTCAAACTTGAGGATCCATCCACATGACACAGAAGTATGCATCCATAAAGAAGGATGTTTACCCAAATATGAAAATAGCAAGAGCTAAAGCTCGTAAAAAGCCAATGTTAAAAATATTGACAATGTAGTTATATCTACTATATTAATTCAACTCTGTGAATACATATAGTATAGATACATATTTCAAAGACTAGAAATACAATTACCAAAATGTTAACAGTGATTAATTCTGAGTAGGATTCTGGGGAATCTTAATTTTTATCTTACTTTTTTGTTTTTGTTTTTTTCTAATTTTTCTATGCTGAAGACATATTAGTTTATATAAATGATCTTCTTGAAATAAAAATGGATGGTTCCATGAAATAAAAACTAATCCAATTTCCTTAATAGTCATATTTTCCAAATGAGTGTCTTGCTTTATGTCATTTTATTATATCAACAAAGTTGAACTTTCACCTTCAAAAAACTACTACAAGGAAGAAAGTATGTCTTCCTTCTGAGCACACATTTATTTGGCATAAGTTTACCCTTGGGTCCCTGATTCTTCAGGCTTCACTAGAACTGGCCACGGCTTTAGTAAGGAAAATATGTACTTTGACCAAGGTAATTCTTTGTGTTTCTATGTGAATGAAAACCATTAGAGATAATGTATTTGAAACCATTTCCCAGGATATAGTAATTTCCTTTGTCTTAAAATTAATCTTATTGCAAATAAAATCAAAGTATGCCCTAAGAAAGGAGACACGCCAAATAGTGTCTCCTGAAAAACAAAAACATAAACATATAGTTTAAGAATTTAGAAGTCTCACTCTTCAATGACAGTAAGTAAGCCTGTCACTAATATTTTCTCTGAACACTTTATTTAGGTATCTGATTTAATAGGCACATACTTACCTAGTTTCTGTTATAAAACAATCTACTCACAAATTACTATTCTCACTTTAAGATTCTTCAGTAAACAAATGTGATTTCTCTAGCAAGGGCATAAAGTGATAGAGAACTCAATAAACATGCAAACAGAGCAGGTGGCTATTATGGAGATAGACATGAAGATTAACCTTCATTCCTAAATAACTTCAGCTGAGCTATCACTTTTCTGCACTGTGCAAGGTCTTCACATACGTAATTTTTTATAAATCACTCCCGTTTGGAATGAGTGAGGACCAGCTGTTCTCTTCACTTTACATGCAGGAAAATCTCACAGAGAAGCACCAAAGGACTGTCCATCACTTCCGATATCAAGCAAAAAGTCGACAGAGATGCGTAAAGAAGCCCACTCTTCATGGCTAAATTTATTTAGATTTCAAATTTATCTTCTACAAAAACAGCTATAAAAGGAATGCATTTTCTTTTTTAAAATAAGTTTTTATTTCAGAGTGAAATAAAATAAAGTGAGAGGGGGAGAGTGATAGAAACATCAAAAATGAAAGTGAATCATTAATTAGCTGCATCCTGAACACCCCACATGGGGGATTGAGCCTGAAACAAACCCAATCATGTGCCCTGACAGAATCAAACCATGCCCTCCATGGTTCATAGGTCAATGCTCAACCACTGAGCCATGCCGGCTGGGCTAAGGAGTGCATTTTCTAACATGCATATATTTTATATTTAAATGAAAATAACAATTATACCTCAAGAACCCTACCGAAATAACAGTGCTATCAGTTCTTTGGCAGAAAATGGCAAGTACTTAAGCAAACATGTACAATAGGACTCTCACTAGGTGTCATACAGCACATACCAGAGATGTTTGAGGATGACACAACAATGATACCATCTATAGAAAGATATCCTGTTTGTTTTCTCTTTACACTAGAGGCCTGATGCATGAAATTTGTGCAAGGGGCTCAGCCATCGCAGCCAACGGTGGCTTGTCTCAGCCCCTGCAACCCCAGCTTCGTCTGGAAAGTCATCCAGAAGGTTGTACAGCTGCCCAGTCTAATTAGCATATTATGCTTTTATTATATAATAGAGGCCCGGTGCATGAAATTCATGCATGCGGGAATGTGTCCCTCAGCCCAACCTGCACCCTCTCCAATCTGGGATCCCTCTCACAATCCAGGACTGCTGGCACCCAACTACTTGCCTGTCTGCCTGCGTAATTGTCCCTAATTGTTTCTGCCTGCCAGCCTGATAACCACCTAACCACTCCCTTGCCAGCCTGATTGATGCCTAACTGCTCCCCTGCCAGCCTGTTTGCCCCTAACTGTACTCCCCTATATACCTTGTCACCCATAACTTCCCTTCCCTGCAGGCCTGGTTACCCCAACTGCCCAGTTGCCCCAGTTTCCCTCTTCTGCCAGCCTGGTCACCCCTAACTACCCTCTGCAGTAGGCTTGATCATCCCCAACTGCCCTCCCTTGCAGGCCTGGTCCCTCCCAACTGACCCTCTGCTTGCCTGATCACTCACAACTGCCCCCCTTGCAGGCTCGGTCCCTGCCAACTGCCCTCTCCTGCTGGCCATCTTCTGGTGGCCATCTTGTATCCACATGGGGGCATCCATCTTATAAGTTGGAGTGATGGTCAATTTGCATATTACTCTTTTATTAGCAGGATAGGGGCCTGGTGCTTAGGTGGGGGCCAGCTGGTTTGCCCTGAAGGGTGTCCCAGATCAGGGTGAGGGTTCTCTTGGAGCATAGGGCAGCCTGGGCAAGGGGCTTGTCGTCATTTACAGGCCAGCCATGCCCCCCAGTGACCCAAGTGGAGGCCCTGGTATCTGATATTTATTTATATTCTATAATTGAGACTTTGTAGCCTTGAGCAGAGGCCAAGGCAAGCCAGGGCTGCAGAAGCTTGGCTTCCTCTATTGCTGGGGGTAACTCAAGCCTTCTGCTCTCTCCAGGTCTGTGTCTGCCACCATTTTTGTTGAGATTTATTTATCTTCTATAATTGAAACTTTGTAGCCTTGAGCAGAGGCCTGGGGTGGCCAGGGTGTTCTCCATTGCTGGGGAAACCCAAGCCTCTTGCTCGCTCCGTGGCCACAGCCATTTTGGTTGGGTTAATTTGCATACTCGCTCCTGATGGGCTGGTGGGCATGGCTTGTGGATATAACAGAGATATGGTCAATTTACATATTACTCTTTTATTAGATAGGATTACATGACACTAAAAGGATTTTAGCATGTATGGCTTCTTTGAAGGCTAAAAATTAAAATTTCTGAAGATCTTAAGGAAATCGAAGACTTATATAATGGGTTGTTCTTGAATAACTATTCTAGATATTTTTACTAGTTTACAGGAATCCTTAAGGCAAATAAAAATTACATTATAATTAAAATGCCATCTAAAAGAACAAGTTATGAATTTTAAATCATTATGAAAATCAATTTTGTGTTGAAAATTTTAACAATTAATTAGTATCAAAACTTGCCTGCAGCTCTT
>PVJN01000503.1:0-199906 GCA_004026805.1 Lasiurus borealis
GGGGGAGAGAGGAAGAGACTTTCTACAAGAGCACCCTGCTTTCCATCAAGCTTTCACTTGCTTAGAACTGAAACTGTCAACTAAACAGGGAAAGAAAGGCACATTTCAAGCTCCATTTCCTCTTAGCAAATCAGGACTTCTCTCATTCTGAGTACAACAAACTTATTCTTGGGTCACTGTGTTTACACTGTGGTCATTCTACTGAAAGTACAGGGTCAATATTAAAATGTCAGCATCATCATACCCCCTGCTCAACAGAAGATGGGGGAAACAGAAGGAAAGAAGAAAGAGTTGCAAAAGAGATGATACACCTCGAATATACTAACACAGTGATAGGCAAACTGCGGCTCACGAGCCACATGCGACTCTTTGGCCCCTTGAGTGTGGCTCTTCCACAAAATACGACGGCCTGGGCGAATCTATTTTGAAGAAGTGGTGTTAGAAGAAGTTTAAGTTTAAAAAAAGTTGGCTCTCAAAAGAAATTTAAGCCGAACCGGTTTGGCTTAATGTATAGAGCATCCGTCTGCGGACTGAAGTGTCCAAGGTTCAATTCCGGTCAAGGACATGTACCTTGGTTGCAGGCACATCCCCAGTAGGGGATGTGCAAGTGGCAGCTGATCAATGTCTCTTTCTCATCAATGTTTCTAACTCTCTATCGCTCTCCCTTCCTCTCTGTAAAATATCAATAAAATATATTTTTTAAAAAAAAGAAATTTCAATAGTTGTACTGTTGATATTTGGCTCTGTTGACTGATGAGGTTGCCGACCACTGTACTAACACCTTTGCTTCCCTAAATTAGCACATTTTAAGAATACTGCTCTGCCAAAATATAGCAATCATTTTACAATGAACATCTGTGATCATGTACAAACTGAAACAGGATTTTTTTTTTTTTTTTGGGGGGGAGACAGGTTTTAGGAAATTTTATAAATTAAGGGGACCTGGAGGAAGCACGGGGCTGCAGAGCAGCAGAAGGTGTGTTTCCATAGACTAGGGAGGCTGAAAAGCTGCAACAGGTACATTTCCATAGAACGAGGCAGCTGGACACAGCAAAGGTCTGTATTTACAAAATAGAGAGAAGGCAGCCCTTCATCCAGAAGGAGAAGAAAGCCCAAAGGGAAGAGGAAAACAATAGGGAAGCCCAGAAGTTACTATAGTAACCAGCCTAAGTGAATAGTGACCAATCAGAGGAGAGATCAAGGCAAGGAACTCCCTGGGACTCTTTCCCCCTCTCTACATGGGAGTCCATTGTGTGGGACTCTTTCCCTCTCCCCATGTGGGAGTCTGTACTTGTTCTTCCATAGATCTCCACCTTTGCTATACAGTGGTACCTCGAGATACGAGTTTAATTCATTCCGTAACCTTGAGGCCTGGGAAACTATGAGACGCTCGAGTTGAGGTAAACTGGTGGGTCATGTGCAGCCGGCCGATCTGTGCGATTACTCCTATCTCAAATGTTGCTCGTATTTCAAAGCAAAAATTACTCGCTGGATGGCTCGTATCTCAAAAATCTTGTATGTTAGGGCACTCGTATCTCGAGGTACCACTGTACCACTTTCTGTCTGTGGATCATTCATTCTTGGATTCCGGCGGAAAAAGAATCTGGGTTCCAGTCCATAAATTCTGTTTCAAAACTACTTCCGGCTTTAAAAGCCCTGGTCTCAAATGCCATTATAAAGAGAGACTATCTAGTGTGCTAACCAGGTTCTCAGTTGATTGGAGCATTGTCTCAATACACCTGGATTGCAGGTTCAATCCCTGGTCAGGAAACATAATAGGGATCAACCAATGGGTACATAGATGGGTGGAACAACAGCGCTCTCTCTCTCGCTCGCTCTCTCTTTCTCTCTCTCTTCCTCTGTCTCTAAGAAATCAATAAATATATTTCAAAAGAAAAATAGAAAGAAAAAGAAACTCAAGTTTACCTAAAAGGCTACCATTCTAGCACTGTACGTACTGCTAATTCATATGATTTGAACGTGGAGGGCTGGGTGCCTGACCCCCACAGTTTGGGACTTTGGTCTCTCTATCAGCTTGCCGAGGAGCAGGCCACTATACATAGGGCAGAATGGCCTGCAGTTAGCACAAATCCCTATGATGTTATAATTGGAGTGCTTTCCTGATAAGTGAATCTTGGATAACTTGCAGACCATGTCCCAAATTTGGCCTAATTCTTATGTATGTATGTAGGGTCCTTATTTTGTGTTGATACAAGAGGTGATTTTACCAAAAACTGTGGTTAACTCTGGTTGTCTGCTCCTTTTCCTTCTGCAGAACACATGCATTTCCATTTGCATTTCCTTCTTGTTTTAAAAGGAAAAATAAGCAGCTGAGGACAAAGAGGAATGCAGCCCACCAGTTCGACTGGGCTTGGAGCCAGAATTACAGCAAGCACTGGAGGAGTAAAAAGCAATAGATTTTAATTGGTGCCTAGGGGTGAAGGTCAGCTCGCTTGGAACAATGGGTGTCTATGGTGGTAATTAACTGAGTCCTCCTAGGGAGTTTGTAAATGTCAGCCATGGACTTCCAAATGGAAGCACAGAGGTCTTGGGCCCAAGAAACAAAGCCAGCACTAGCTAGTCAAGAAAATATGTAAATCTGCTGGTTACATGCATTAATAAAACAGAAAGGGACGCACACAAACACACCACATAGTGTACATTTCAAAGAAAGTAGATGTTCTAATATCAGAGAAGGCCCTTCCTAAGATCCGACATCCTTTTCCTAGCACTAGTTGGCTCTCTTACTGGGCATGCTCTGGAATTTAAACACTGGAATTTTTTGAGTCAAGCCAAATGTAGTGGTACCTCGAGATACGAGTGCCCTAGCATATGAGATTTTTGAGATAGGAGCCATCGAGTGAGCAATTTTTGGTTTGAAATACAAGCAATATTTGAGATAGGAGTAATCTTGCGGATTGGCCGGCTGCACACGACCCACCAGTTTACCACGACTCGAGTGTCTCATAGTTTCCCACGCCTCAAGGTTACAGAACGAATTAAACTCGTATCTCAAGGTACCACTGTGGGTGGTTTTGCTCCTAAAGCTACAATCAACCCAGTAAAATTTGGGTTTGGTGAAAGAGAAAGCATCGGCACTTAATAACTTCTAGCTATTCCAGCTTTCAACAGGATCTGGGCCACTCTTAGAAAGTGCTGGGGGAAAAAGATGAGCCGCTAGACCCTCCCCTTCTGATCCCCCACACGTCTGACTGCTTCTTATATTGCCATGTTTCACTGCACGCTTCTCACTTCCACATGATCCCTGAGAGTTATTTACTTTCCTGATGTGGGCGCTCTCCTAAGTATTTAATACTAGAGGCCCGGTGCATGATATGTGTGCACTGCAGCAGGAGAGTGGGAGTCCCTTCAGCTCGGCCTGTGCCCTCTAGCAGTCCAGGAGTCCCCAGAAGAGACTGCCTACGCCATCAGTCAGGCATCCTTAGCGCTGCCACCACCTTTGTGCTCACCAGCCATCAGTCTGGCTTCTGGATGAGTGGTGCTCCCCCTGTGGGAGTGCACTGACCACCAGGGGACAGCTCCTGCCTTGAGTGTCTTCCTGCTGGTAGTGCAAGTTATAGCATCATAGCAACCGGCCATTCTGCCATTCCGTCGATTTGCATATTAACCTTTTATTATATAGGATGTGTTGTTTTTTTAAAATATATTTTATTGATTTTTTATAGAGAGGAAAGGAGAGAGATAGAAAGTCAGAAACATCAATGAGAGAGAGATATCGATCAGCCGCCTCCTGCACGCCCGACAGTGGAGAGGTGCCCACAAGCAAGGTACATGCCCCGTACCAGAATCGAACCTGGGACCTTTCAGTCTGGAAGCCAACACTCTATCCACTGAGCCAAACCAGTCTCGGCATATAGGATGTTTAATGGGATTATATAGGGTGAACCCCCAAAAAAATGTATACACACTTATAGGTCAATTTTGAAAATGAAATATATTTTAATAAACACTCCCCTTTATAAATATTCAAACTATGTGTATACATTTTGGGTACGCTCTATGTTTTCTAAATCAAAATTTAGAATAACCAATCTGTCAAAGGAGCACTTTGACAACAAGTAGGGCATGAAATATATATTACTAAATTATTGATAGTTCAGAAAATGAAAAGTATAGTACCTGTGCCAATGTGAACCCTATGAACAGTTCTACCTACATACCTCTCCCATAATCTACCTATCTTTGCAGACAGGACCCAGTTTTATGCATGTTTGTATCTACTGCCTCGCACTAAATAAATATTGGTTCACTAAATCATATGTTTCTGTTGTGAACGTCATACCAGTCTGTTTCATTGGGCAACTGAAGCCCTCTCGTGCTACTTTCCCGAACATTCCAGGCTACAGTTGTCTCTAAACCCTTGTCATCTGATGATGCTGTGTCAATACCAAAAGGCAGTTTATGAGAGGAGTAAAAACAGGCCAAGAACAGTGTCTGGAAAATGTGAGACTCATTGCTCTCATTATTATCTGTTTCAGATGGTCTGGTCATGCCTTATTGACCCAAGATCAGCCGGTCTCTTCTGTCTTACACTATTCTTTAATTGCATCCCTGCACCGGGATGGGAGACTACATAAGGGCATTGCCACGGTCATGCTTTTTTAAAATATTCACCAATGTGCTGGCAAAACACTCGGCACAGACAGTGTGTTCCATGAAATATGTATCAATTGAGTTCGGAAATCTCACCCCAAATTTCACTGATAGTTCTAACATGACTTTTATCTTAAAAGTTATTTAAGATAAATGATGAATATTGCAAATCCATTAGGTACATTTTAGTTTTATTAACTTAATATTAAGAATGTTACCACTGCTCATTTATTGATTTTATAGGCAACACAGAAAAAGAAGTATGTAACAATTGAAAAGAAATTGTGCTATTATGTTAAAATTATAGTACAACTGGGTCATAGGCTGAAATATTTTGGGGTCTAATTAGTCAGTTATGTCAGATATGAATGGAAATCAGCATGTTTTAAGAGTCAAAACATGCACCTGATTATTCATTTCATATTTGCAAATCATTCACAGCTATGTTATGCACGGCAATCTGTGAACACTGGTTTCTCACAACACATACACTGAAAAATAGTTTTCATTTGTTTCTCCTTCTCAAGTTGACAAATACCTGCTTCTCTGTGAGGCCTTCCTTGAGTCCCCAAAGATAGAGTTCTGTGTATACAGCTATTATGATACATAAGTTCTGTCCTGTAGTTGACTGTTTACACATTCATCTCCTCTCCCAGACTGTACATCCTTAAAAGCAAAGACAATGCCTTATATTTCCATCCCTCTTCCTGGTCTGCAACCAAGATTTGCCACAATACACAAATGTAATAATTTAATAATTTGGGTTGAGTTGACAAATAGCAGCATAAGGCATGACCATATAATTTGAAAGAGAGAATAACAATGATAATGAGATTAACATTTGTGAATGCTTGATGAACAAAAGGATAGCTACAGAGGCAGTAAAGCATCAAACAGACTGAAATTACAGCAGGAAGATTAAAGTTAGGTGAGGTAGATAAGAGATCAATCAAAGGACTTGTATGCATGCATATAAGCATAACCAATGAACATAGACACTGGGGGGTTGGGGCATGCCTGGGAGGGAGGGGGGGCAATGGGGAGATATGTACAAAAAAATTAATAAAATAAAAAATAAAACAAAATACAAAAAAAAGAAGAAGAAGAAACAGGCACTGTTCTTGGCTTGTTTTGAGTCCTCTCATAGCTACCTTTTGATACTGATGCAATCATTCTATTTTATAGATGAGGAGACTATCATGGAGAGGGTAATAACAAACTAACCTACAAAGAAAACTTGTTTAAAGGCACACAGCTGGCATGTGGCTTAGTTGGAATTCAAAGCCAGGGAGAGGGCTCTAGGATTCACTCTATTAACCATGACACCACAGCTTGTGACTCTACCCGCAAAAAATTCAAAACTACCATCTTCAATGACAAAGTCCTGCTAGCCAGTGCTAACCTATGAAGCAGGAGGTCAAGGTTCCATTCTAACTCAGGGCACATGCCTGGGTGGCAGGCCCGAACCCCAATGGGGGGTGTGCAGGAGGAAGCCGATCAAAGATTTGCTCTCATCACTAATGTTTCTATCACTCTCTCCCTCTCCCTTCCTTTCTGAAAACAATGAAAATATATTAAAGTGTAGCTCCACAGTGACTGTAAATAGGTGCTGAGTTGGTACACATACTACATATAAATAAAAAAGGGCATTCCACGGAGGAGTGGGGAGAGAGAGCATTGAAAGGCACAAGTTCATTAACTGTAGACAGTGACACTTGAGTCTGCCCTTGGGGAACTAGGGAACCCAGATCGAGGCCTGCCACTCCCCCGTACTTGAGTCATAACTGTGCTTTTCTTCCTGGCAAAACCACTTTCAGCTACAGCCATCGACATCCTTTACCCCTTTGAAAGCACTCAGGAAGAAGAGAGATAAGGGCAAACTGTACTCACTCAGAAAGTCTTAATCAGTTCCTGGGAAATAGGCTCTCTTCTCTCTCTCTGGGAAATCTCAGGAGATTCTAAATCTCCTGCTGAAAATATTTATGATCTCATTATTTCTTTTTCTTCTGCCGATGTTTTTATCACGCTCTTCGTATTAGCTTGCTCTCGTCACTATTTTGTTACTTTCAATGTTCCGTAGCAATCTCTGCCATCTTCCCTCTTGGCTTAACAACCGTGCTTTTCCTGCTATACATCTCTTATCTGTAAGAGGTTGTGTATTCAGGGTGTTTTACTAGTATTTTCCCTGTTCTTCTGTTCTTCTTTTTTTTTGGTTCTTTTTTTTTTTTTAATGTATTTTATTGATTTCTTACAGAGAGGAAGGGAGAGGGATAGAAAGTCAGAAACATCAATGAGAGAGAGACATCAATCAGCCGCCCCCTACTGGGGATGTGCCCGCAACCAAGGTACATGCCCTTGACCGAAATCAAACCTGGGACCTTTCAGTCAGCAGACCGACGCTCTATCCACTGAGCCAAACCAGTCTCGGCTCTTCTTTTTTTTTTTTGGATTCCCCTTCATGGTCCTTTTCTCCTCTAAAGGCACGCTCATTTCCTGGTGGCAGATGCTGTCAATCATGGCAATACTTAGTATGCTTGTCCCCAAACACACACAGCCCCAAACAGCCAACAAGAAGAGACCACACTTTCATTCAACCAATTGCATATCCTACATTGCAGGCCTTTTTACCTACAAATATCTAAGCCCATACTCTTGACAACAAGCTATAGTATTTTGTTTTGAAAAGTTATTTGAAGTCATTGACTTGGAGCAGCGGTTCTCAACCTGTGGGTCGTGACCTGTTTTCTGATGGTCTTAGGCTCTACAGCAGTGACCCACAGGTTGAGAACCACTAGCAGGGTCGCCTAAGACCATCAGAAAACACAGATATTTACATTCCGATTCACCACAACACGAGGAACTGTATTAAATGGTCGCAGCATTAGAAAGGTTGACTGATTTGGAGGGTCATGGGATGAGAAGGGTGTAAGAGTCAGGACCCACTCAAATGGGAGGCAGATGTGTAGAGGAACAGAGGGACAAAAACATTCAAAAGAATATTTGGTCAAGAGAAAGGTCAGGTCAGAAAAAGGAATGTTTACACGGAAATAATTTAGCCCCTGAGGCTGGTGATACTCCTCTAATTTCTCCAGGGAAGGAAAACACAGTCGTTTTATTAAAAATTCATCAATATTAACTTTGTTTTCCGTGACAGCACGGAGAGAGAGCTTGGGCAGATCTGATCTATGGCAGTGAAATGTCCCCACCCTAGTAAATATGGCAAATTTCCGGGAGCTGCTGGCATTCATCTCCATCCATCATGAGAGCAGCCCGGGCTATCCACTAGAAACAAATGTTCTAGATACAGTATGTCAAACACCAGATGATGGAAACCTCTGAGAAGCCACAGGGAGCATGCTGGAAGCAAACGGACCAGAATGTTGAAAAGACCTCTGACCATTTTTTTTCCACGGCAGAATGTAACTTGGAATCAACCTGAAATAATGCATTTGACCTTCACAAAAGGGTAATGGATGGACAGTTAACATTAGGCCAGCCAGGCTTCAGAGAATACCGGCTCCAGCAAAGACCGATGAGGAGGCAAACATAAATAAATATGTAGGTAGAGATATAACGGAATTTATAAGTCTGCTCCACATGGAAGGTTAAGCAGATAGTCTATTATGCATTTGAAAAATGATCGGCCCCTTTGCAGGCTTCCATTCATTGCTGAGAACTTCTGCTCACGTGGCCACAGAGCCACCGGCCTTATGAGACCCAGTCAGTGGTATAAGAAATATGCAAAGTCCAGATCAGTCTTACTTCATAACGATCTGGAGACTCATACAGGCTATCTCTAGCCTATGAACTTCACTTGTTAAAAAGGAATAAAACCAAAAGACAAAGTTTTATTTTTCTTCTCCCTTTTGGCAAAGAAATAACTTTGTGAAGCCAATAAGAAGTCATTATCTAAATGTATAAAACATTGATATATGGATCTATCTGTCATCTTTCTACCTATTTATCTAGCCAGTACTGTATTTTTTTAAATAAAAACAGTAAAACTCTGCATCATAACATCAATATCATATAAACTTGATTGTCACACAAAGATAATTTTTAGATAAAAAATCCATGATTAACAATAAAGTACTAGATGCATATTATATGAAACATACTAGACACAACATCTTACAAATGAATGAAGAATAACAAATATGTAATATTATGCAAGAGGCTTCTTTCCAACAAAAATATACTTAGTACTACTTAATGGTACATGAAATAAAACAGTAAACTACTAGTTAAGGTGATTGGTTCTAAGAAAACAGGCATATCATGAGCTGCTTTTTTGTTGTTGTTTTTTATTTTTATTTATTTATTTATTATTTTTTAAATATATTTTATTGATTTTTTACAGAGAGAAAGGGAGAGAGATAGAAAGTCAGAAACATCGACGAGAGAGAGAGACATCGATCAGCTGCCTCCTGCACACCCCACAGTGGAGATGTGCCCCACAAGCAAGGTACATGCCCCCAACTGGAATCGAACCTGGGACCTTTCAGTCTGCAAGCTGACGCCTTATCCACTGAGCCAAACAGGTCTCGGTTTGTTGTTTTTTTAAACAGTAGTGCTGGACACAGATATGATTCAAAAAAGGTACTCAATATGTAACACACTGTGCTGAAATAAAAAGACTGTGGTTTTATTAGCTTTTTAATTTAGGAATGTTATCATAGTTGCTTTGGTTCTATAAAATAGTACAAGGTACCTGGCTGTTTCAAGTGTTGTTCAGTATATAGAGGAGGAATGACCTAGGATCAGTGTGTTTTTCCCCCCAACTGTGTTCTGTGGAGCCTACGAGTTCCAGGGAGTTCTCCAGGGCAGGTTAGGGCAAAGAGGGCACAGCTCTTGGCTCTCTGCCTCTATTTCAAAGAGAACACTTTGTACTTATTATTCTACTAGTGGCCTGATGCACGAAATTTGTCCACGGAGAGGGGGGGGAAGGGTGTCCCTCAGCTCAGCCTGCATCCTCTCAGACTGGGAACCCTTTACGGCATTGGTAGGCAAAACCATGGCTCACGACCACATGTGGCTCTTTGGCCCTTTGAGTGTGTCTCTTCTACAAAATACCATGTCCTGGGCAAGTCTATTTTGAAGACATGGCATTAGAAGAAGTTTAAGTTTAAAAAATTTGGCTCTCAAAAGAAATTTCAATCATTGTATTATTGATATTTGGCTCTGTTGACTTATGAGTTTGCAGACCACTGCCTTAGGGGATGTCTGACCGCTGGTTTAGTCCCAATCCTGGAGTTTGGACATATCTCTCACAATCTGGGACTGCTGGCTCCTAACTGCGCACTTGCCTGCCTGCCTGCCTGCCTGCCTGCCCGCCTGCGTAATTGCTCCCAACTGCTCTCCCCGGCCAGTACTGATTGCCCCTAATAGTCTCTTCCTTGGTCCCCACCACCATGACTTTGTCCAGAAGGAAGTCAATGTCCGGAAGAAGGCCAGTCAACCCGGTCTAATAAGCATATTAGCCTTTTAGTAATATACATAGATTATATAGGAAATGATTGCTTAAATGGGGGGATGGTGCTTTTTCATCAGGAGGAGATGCTCTTGGCAGACAAGAATACATAATCCCTATATCTGGACTGATAGCCAGCCATATGCACTATACTACCAAACTGGTCATTAAAAAATTAAACCGCCGAAACCAGTTTGGCTCAGTGGATAGAGCGTCAGGCCTGCAGACTGAAGGGTCCCAGGTTCGATTCCGGTCAAGGGCATGTACCTTGATTTCGGGCACATCCCCAGTAGGGGGCATGCAGGAGGCAGCTGATCGATGTCTCTCTCTCATCGATGTTTCTAGCTTTCTATCCCTCTCCCTTCCTCTCTGTGAAAGATCAATAAAATAATATTTAAAAAATAATTAAACCACTTTCTTAAACCTTATAGCAAACAACTGTTGCCCTTAAAACCTCTCCTCAGTACCCACCTTAGGTTCTGCCTTCACAGTTCATCCAGATTAGGTTCTGATAGGTCAGTTTCTATGCCAGTCAACATCACCAGGCCTATCAATGGGCCTGATCAGAGAGGCAGGGCTGATCAGCAGCTCCAGCAGAGGCCAGAGAGAAAGAGAAAGAGAGGCACAGCTGGTGGCCAGGCCTGTGGCGAGAGAGGCAAGTGCTGATCAATAGTTGCCATGGAGGCTATGGAACAGAGTTTGCTTCTCTCTCCCCAGGCCTCTCTCCGGGCCTTACCCCGCAGCCCCCTCAGCTCCCACAGCCGTGGCAGTCAGTGTGGGCTGCCAACTTCTGGTTGGTCAAGCCCCTGATCATTATGGATGTTACAGACCCTGGGTTTTTATATAACAGGATAACTTGTTAGAAACGCAGCGGGTTGGATGACTATTGGAAAATCACCCAGAGAAAAAATAATGTGGCATGCTTTCTTGGGTTTCAGTTTCTTTTGGGATGCTGGAGAATGAAACAATGCCTAATGGACTGAAACAGTATAAACACTCATCTGTACCTAGGAAGGATCTCTTCCTGTGGCCATCACTGCCCAGGTTAAGTGTAGGGAGTTGTAATCATTTGTTCACTAGCAAAGTCACTTGCACTGGAGTCTGGAATAAACCATGTCCACTATTTCTGAGTCTATGCATCACACTTCTTTATGAATGAAACATACATTCCTTTTAAAAGATTAGAGGCAAAGGCATGATCTTGTGTACAAAGAGGCAGATAAAAGAGTTGGGGTGGAATGAGCAAGTATTGAATGTCCCCACAGGAAATGTCAGGCACCCCCTTTGATGTATTATACAATACGCTGATTCCCCGTGGCCTCGCCAGATAATATCGGGTGAGTGCTGTGCAAAGTCTCGGCATTTTAAATATTAATCATGTTCTTTTTGGCTAGAAAAGATAAAATTATACCTCCTGGCCTAGACATGATGGAAACCTATAGGGAATTTTTTGCTATCTTTGTTTATTCACTTGAAAGAATTTTATAATTAGACAAAATAAATGAGTCAAAACTGGTTTCACAACATACTTTCCTTTTCAAAGTCCAGCCTAGGAGTCCAAAATCTAGCCACAGTATAATTCAAATCCTCAGCCATAAGCTAGACACCCGCTATATACCACACCCTGCTTGGCATGTTAGGGGCTGCAAAAGTGATCAAGGCACTTTACCCCATCTAGGATTTTGCTTTCCAAAGGGCAGAGGTCAGATACAGTAAGAAAATGACTATAATCAGAAGTGAGAGAAAAGTGCTAGAATGGAAAAACAAATGTCTTGGAGATAAGAGTAAGAAAATCTCACTAGTGGAATGGATTAGATTTTATAGAACAGGTGGGATGTGAGGTTTGCTTTAAAGATCTAATGCTCTTAGTTTTTCATTCAGCAGCTACATGCAACCTCACACAGGCAAGTCACTCAACTTCCCCTGACTTAGTTTCCATGCCTGTGCAGTGCAAAGGCAGAATCTGATTCAGTGACTCCATAATTTCCCCTAAGAGACACTGGCAGACTCTCTCAGCCACTTCTTCCCTGTCCCCAACAGGCACATACGTGATACAGACCACCCAAGCAAATGATAAGGGGACTTAAGAAAGTCTGGGATATACAGAGAAGAAGGCAAGGAGTCAATAATGAAATGCTTATTTAGAAAGTGCCGCATAGGGTACAGTAATGAAAACCCAAACATCTGGAGAAAAGTGTTTAATGTTGGGCATGTACCAAGAGACCCAAAAGAATGATTGATGCGTTCTGGGGAGCAAAGCCTATTTATAAAAGTCTTGAGAGGCCCTCTCAGCGGGAATTCATTCATTAAATGGCGATAACACAACGCAGAAGGAACAGGAATGTGAAGGGGGCACAGCAAATGTAAAGGACAAATATGCTCTGGATTTTGACCTTGCTGGGAACACAGGGTGCAGGAAATACAGGCTTTAACAACGAAATAATTGACTGTTGCACACATTCAAAGAAGAACACTTTTTGATTCTTTTGTCTTCCAATGAATCCTACTTGGGATTGTGCATTCGTTAATCCTTGGAGATGTTAACATCTCATGAAGGGAGAATGGGGTTAATGGGAAAGTATTGCTGACAGATACACACAGAATAGGAAGAAAGTTTTCTTTTTAGGCAGAATACCTAAACTCAGGGAGAATTTAAAAAGGAGGCCGAGATTTCAGCAATGATTTTTTTTTTCTTTCTCTGCTACATTTGAATTGGTCTTCTCATCTACCCTCGACATCCCAGCTGTTCCTTTTGGGCACTGATTAAATCATCTTTTCTCATAGAAGATTATAAGTGTGTACCCCAAACACCACTGCCGACACCATCAAGTACTGGAATTTACTATGAACTGGGGATGGGGAAAGCTCTCCCTTGGAGATACAGGACAGACAGCTAAACCTGCCTACTTCTGCCACTAGGATCCACCCATCCTTGCTCCTCTGAGTCTATCTTATACGTACCTGAGATACGAGTGCCCTAACATATGAGATTTTTGAGATATGAGCCTTCGAGCGAGCAATTTTTGCTTTGAAATACGAGCAACATTTGAGATAGGAGTCATCGCGCGGATCGGCCGGCTGCACACGACCCACCAGTTTACCGCGACTCGAGCGTCTCATAGTTTCCCACGCCTCAAGGTTACGGAATGAATTAAACTCGTATCTCGAGGTACCACTGTACTTCAGAGGTCAGGCTCAGGATGCCTGCTGAAAGCAAGGATACGCCAATCCTGGGGGAATTGGAAGGAACTTAAGTGTCCTTGTCCTGCAAAATGAATACAGCTTGATTTTTTTCCTTTTCCTCTTTCTCCTTCTCTTCCCCCTCTTTTAAAACATATTTTATTGATTTCAGAGAGAGAGAGGGAAAGAGGAAATCACTGATCAGCTGCCTCCTGCATGCCCCCCACTGGGGGATCTAGCCTGCAACCTGGGCATGTGCCCTGACCGTGACCGGAAATTTAACTGTGACCTCCGGGTTCATAGGTTGATGCTCAACCACTGAGCCATGCAGGCTGGGCACTCCCTCCCTCCCCCCAGTTTTTTTTTTTTTTTTTTAATATATAAATTCTGCAGAGACCGGTTTGGCTCAGTGGATAGAGCATCATTTTGAGGACTGAAAGGTCACAGGTTCGATTCCGGTTGGGGGCATGTACCTTGCTTGTGGGCACATCTCCACTGTAGGGTGTGCAGGAGGTGGCTGATCGATGTCTCTCTCTCATGGATGTTTCTGACTTTGTATCTCTCTCCCTTCCTCTCTGTGAAAAATAAATAAAATATATTTTAATATATATATATAAATTCTCACTGATTGGGGAAATATAGTCATACTTTAAAATGTTGTGTAGGGACTTTCTCTGGTCCAAGTATGCCCGTCCCTTTGGGGGTGGACATACATAATTCATGGTGATGAACTCACTTCATCAGGAGGAAAACTGTCCACAAATACACTGCTAGGATAACACCTGGCAGCAGCCCTTCTATGTCTCTGAATCAAGATTTCCTCTCCTGACCTCTGATGAGATTACAGTTTTCATGGTAACTGAAACAGACCCATCCGGGGAAAGCGGCTGTAATTTATAGCAGGCTCGCAGCGCAACAGCCAGCGGACGATCATCAATTTAAACTGTAAATAAGGGCCTGCTTTGTTCTGGACTCTGATCCCAGGACTGCCCCTCACAAGCTGCCTGCAAAGCCGGGGCAAGCCTGCCCCCCCAGACGGGGTGATTGAAGAACCCCGCGCGTCCGGAGGAGCAGCTCAAAATAGCAATGAGAACAGGAAGGCAAAACAGGTTTCTGGGACCGCAAGGCGGTGACCTTGATGTCAGTTTTATTCCAGTCGCTCCCACAGATATGAAAAGCAAATAGAAATATCTGGTACAAAAGATGTCACCTGGTTTTAAAGCACCCTGGAGAACTCAAAGAACTAACACAACCCTTTCAAGGAGCCTGCCTCTTCGCTGGAAGGTGCAGAAGTCCTGGGGGAATCGGAAGGCACTTAATGAAGTGCCTCCGTCCTGTGTAATTCATACAGCTTGATCTTTTCCTTTTCTTTTCCTCTTTCTCCTCCCCCCTCTTTTTTAATCTACATCCTCACTGATGGGGGAAATATAGTCACCCTTTAAAGTGCTGTTCAGGTATGATCTCTGGTCCGAGTGTGTCCCTTTGGGGGAAGAAATACATATTTCATGGTGATGAATTCACTTCATAAGTAGAAAAATGGTACCCAAATATACTGCTCTGTCAACTTTATCGATTTCGGAAGCACTGGAAAGACCTTCATGGTCCTCCCGTTTTTCTTAAATCGATCAACAGCACGGAAAGTGACCCTGAAGGCCTCCGTTATCTGGAGAGGAAGAGAGGCAAAGGTCTCTTCTCTTTGAGGTGCACCCTTAACTCTGTGATTGAAACAGCATGGGCGTGGCTCTGCTTCCGGAAGGAGCCGTCCCAGGGGAAAGCATCATCTCACAGTCATGGACAATCAATCCCTTCTCTTTCTCTGGACTTAGAGCTGGCCAAGTCTTGCTTCAAGCAAAACACCCATGGCCAAATGCCCCCTCGAAAGTCCTCCAGATTGTTCTAGATTCAGGTGCAGCAGAGTGAGACCGGGGGACTGACATGAGTGGACTCCCTGATCCACGGCAAGGCACCTTGCTGTATGCTGTCTGAGCTCTTTCCATCTCAGGACTTCAGTCTCATTCCTGCTTCTGTAAACAATCCTGGAATCTCTAGTCATCACCTATTCTGATGCTAATAAAAGTACTATGCTTACTTATGATATCTGACATCTCCTATGTTTTTAAATATATATTTTTAAAAATATTTTATTGATTTTTTACAGAGAGATAGAAAGTCAGAAACATCGATGAGAGAGAGACATCAATCAGCCGCCTCCTGCACACCCCACAGTGGAGATGTGCCCAAAAGCAAGGTACGTGCCCCCAACCGGAATCGAACCTGGGACCTTTCAGTCTGCAGGCCGACGCTCTATCCACTGAGCCAAACTGGTCTCGGCTTTAAATATATTTTTATTGATTTCAAAGAGGAAAGGAGAAGGAGAGAGAGGGAAACATCAATGATGACAGAGAATCATTGATTGGTTGATCCTGCATGCCCCACAACTGGGGATTGAACCAACAACCCAGGCATGTGCCCTGACAAGGAACTGAACCATGACTTCCTGGCTTTCAATGACAAAAATGTCTTGTTCCATTTATTATGAAAATACAGGGCCTCTGAGGCTGGAATGCTGGCTTATTTCCCTTTGCAGCCTATGGTGCTTACAGGTTGATGATTGTTAAACAAAATTTACTAAAAATGTGAACTAGAGGAAAAATCAATAGAGATTACAAGAATTTCTTCAAAGTGAAGAAAAATAACTAAAGCTCCTGATAAAAATAAAGGATAGCCCAGCCATTGTAGCTATCAACTAGGAGGTCACAGTTCAATTATCGCTCAGGGCACATGCCAGGATTGTGGGCTGGATCCCCAGTGTGAGACATGCAGGAGGCAGCCAATCAATGATTCTCTCTCATCATTGATATTTCTATCTTTCTCTCTCTCTCCTTTCCACTCTGAAATTGATAAAAATATTTTTAGAGAATTTAAGTTTAACTCCTCATTTCAGCTCTATCTATAGCAGATCAAAATTGTTCACATCTAATTATTGATGAAGGATCAATAATCAGCCAGTAAAGGAATGATAGGAATGTTCATGGTCTATCTCTCATACTGAGGAGGACATTATTGAATTGTGCTGTATAATATTGTGGCCATCAGCCACTTGTGGGTATTTGCATTTAAATTAATTAACATTACATAAAATGTAAAACCCAGTTCCTCCACCATGCTAGCCATATTTCCAAATATTCAAACCTCAAGTGGTTCCGTCTACAGTACCGGAGAGCTTAGAGAAACATCCCTGTCACTGTAGAGAGTCCTAGTGAACATTGCTATTTATAGAGGATAACCACTACTGTGACCTCCAATAATTATATGAAGGAGGAGGAAAAAGAAGGTGAGGAAAGGAGAACAAAGGGAAGAGAAAACATTAATTAAACTTAACTAGTCTGTGCTAAACACTGGAAATGACTTATTTCACATAAACTAACAATTCTCCTCCTGCCAGTTATATACTATAATTATCCCCTATTTTACATCTGATGATACTGTGCTTGGAGACAGTAAGAACATCACCATAGTTGTACACTTGCTAACTGGCTTAGCTGGGTTTTGACTCCAGCCATCTGACCAGCATCTCTGGACCCCTGGCAAGTTCTCCTGCTCCTGCTGAAGAACTTGACATGTTTAGAGCCACAGGGAACATTATACTTTGCATGAGTGATTCTTCATCCTAGACACACCGGTAGCATCTAGGGAATTTGCTCAAGGTGCAGGTACCTGAGCCCTGATCCAGAGCAACAGGATGGGACCAGAGCTTGGACATTTGGGGACTGCTTAGTGCTCTGAATATCAGCCAGTGTTGAAGATAACTGTTTCGAGTTGTTCTCACCTACCTTCCACAGTCTGGATGATAAAATGCAGACCATATCCAAGGCCATTAACAGTCACTACTGACATATCTGGAATTTTCTTATTTAAAAGCAAACATTTTATTCCTAAGAAAATAACATCTCTGTTGGAAGAGTAATAATAGGAGTAGTATATTGTACTATGACTGTCAACCAAGAGACCTGAATTTTAGACCCAACTGTGCCCATAATTATGCCATGGGAGCAAACCACTTCCTTTCTTAGTTTCTCATCTGTAAGATTAGGGTGTGCTTTATGATGATCTAACAGGTTCATTCCAGTGATAATTCCATCCTGGCATTTGTAGGTAGGTTTCATAAACTTTAGAAATAAAACTTCCAACCTGCTATAGAACAATGTACCTGCTTATATTCTAGTTCATCTATTTACTCCATGTTAAAGGGAAACAGGGGGACATCAGATTAAAATCCCATCTGTTTGTCAAAGGCTCATTCTGATTCTCATCACTGATTGGTCAGAGTTCTTATGAGTCAGCAGTCTCAATCTAACAAGACTCATTGCCTGTAGTTGCCTTTTGAAAACAGTAATGATATACCTACACCTTGCCCTCCTACAGTCACAGCTGCTGATCTGAAAATTACAATGTCAGACATTTTACCACCTTAACATTCATCACCTCATCTATACATCTCTTAAAGCTTAACTGTAATGGATTTTGAGATGGCTAGAGAGGTCAGTCAAGCAAAATAGAAATAATATCATGACTAAGTAGCATGCTTATGCATTTCTTACCTTACGCTTGTTGGTAGGACACACGTAAAGATAACTTAAAATTGTTTTCAAGCCAACTTTATCATTCAGCTTCTCATAGGTTGTCCCGTAATCAGTTGACCTATAATTCAAAAGGAGCATTCATGAGGACAGAAGGATACATTATTTGGCTGTCTGTCAGTATAATGTATGTTTTCCATAGAATAGCTCTAGGGAGGTTGCTAAATGATTCATGGAGTATGTAATGATGCTTAATTATGTACACAGTGGCATCATGTGATGATTAACATTTGCATTTAAATCGAATTGGTAAAAATTAAAACTCCATCTCTCTACTGTTCCTTAACCCTTGGCGCATGCACATTGCATAAAGGATGTGGTTAATTTTAAAAGCTTAAGAGATGAGCATGCCCCTTGTATTGACCAGAGGATAAAGATATTTTTACTTAGATTTGACATTTCCAAACTTATGCTTTTTATCTTTGGCACAATGGAAAACAAGGTTCTCCTGATTTATCTACAAGTTGTGTTTTCTTCCATGAGTCATAGAATATATGGTGAGTCAGTCCTTTCGGAGGCCGTTCATTCTTTTCCTGTTACTGAAGAGCAAGAAAATGTCTTAAAATGTGAAATTTCACCAACTTACTCAGTGGCCTTTTCCATGGAGTTGAGAAGACATTGCTTCGTGGCACTGACTCTATCTCTGTGGAAATTTTTTCATCTTTATCCAGCCATTGGTCAACAACTTATTAATTCAGACTAAATAAATAGGCCTTAACCACCTTCTCTAGGAAAAACTATTACATATTTCAGAAGTATAATTGTATTAGAGCATCATTACCACTGTGTGCAGTAGAGAACATTATCTGTATTTTAAGAAATTGGTTGAATGAACTTAAGTGACCTATTCAAAGAAAATAGCTAATAGGTAGTTAGCTGGAATTTGAATCTAGGGATTCTGGTACAGTCCTGTGTTACCAATATTATGCCACAGCTTTATTTTTTTTTAATTTTTAAAAAAAGCAGGTATAAATAAAAGTTCCTTTCAGCTCACTTTTTACATATAAGAGACTCCTGATACCAGTCATTTATTCATTTATATACGTTTATAAAGCTCCTAAACATGTATCAGGACACAACACATTGCTCCTACTCTCAAGAATCCAACAGCTTTACATGAGAGGCACACACATATCAAGTTATCATGTGTTAAGTGCAATGCTACAGATAAGAATTAACAAGGCTTAGAAAATGAAGTTGGTTTAATTCGAAAAATATAAAATCTAATCACTTTAATTCATTTCTAATACTGATAAAAGTTACAAATTCCTACAAGTCAGAAAGGCTACAAAGAAGAAATCTGTACTAATAATCTCATCACCACAAATTAAGAGCCTACTCCAGATCAGGCACAGCAGCATGTAAGCTGGGTAACATGTGACTCTGGACTTAAGGAAATAAGGATTTATTCTGGTTGAGGATCCAGGGTATCTTTTCCCTAAAATTTTTATTATATAAATTACATATTATATTACCTATAACAATCTATATTATCTATGAATATTATAGATAAATTGTCTTCTTGCAATTATATATGGTAATACAATAGGTAATATATCTGGATATATTACAAATAGTAATTCTTCATAGAATTTAGGTGATACTTCAAGTCATTAAAGAATGGGATATTAGGCAAAGATTTGATGAAGACTTATGGGACTTGAAAATGGAAAATGGGTAGGACTTTTAAAAACAGAACTGATAAGAGCACTTGAAATAAGAAGGTACCTTGTATAACCCAAGGATATAACCTGCTTTCCTCAGGACCGTTTGAAGGAAATCCAAAACTCTTTCCTAGGAGATCTTATCCCTGGATCATATTCTTCCCAAAATCATGCTGAAGGGAAATTTCCTCCTATCTCCAAGAAATCTCCGAGACTTATTTTCTTTCTTTTTTTTAAAAATATATTTTATTGACTTTTTACAGAGAGGAAGGGAGAGGGATAGTTAGAAATATCAATGAGAGAAAGACATCCATCAGACGCCTCCTGCACACCCCCTACTGGGGATGTGCCCACAACCAAGATACATGCCCTTGACCGGAATCGAACCTGGGACCTTTCAGTCCACAGGCCAATGCTCTATCCTCTGAGCCAAACTGGTTTTGGCTCTGAGACTTATTTGCTAACTTAGTGCAATCTCAGCATCCGTTCGTTTTTTCCCATTCTTACCTTGGCCTTACTCCGGGGCACATGAGAAAAGTTTGAAAGGTGAGTGAGAAGAGAACTTTCCCTTCTTATAAAAACATGTTTGTCTCAACAATTGTACTACCCCTTCCCTGGCTCCTTTAATGGATAGTTTTTTTCTGTTCATTATCTTGAACAATACTTACAAATTCAAAAACAAAGAAATAGATGCAAAAATCTACATCAAGGGTGGTGATGGGAGGAGAAGGAAATGTGCAAATACTGTTATATTAGTAAATTTTACTATTAATAGAGGGAAATCAGTAGAACTAAGTTGGAAAGGGGACAATGGTTCACTTTTCCTAGAGGGGGTAAGAGGAAAGAACAGTATAGAAGTGGGCACCAGCCCATAGAGAGGTGATGATTAGTTTTTATAATTTCTGTCAATTTGCCCCCTGAGCTACTCCAGAACAAATAAAGATTATCCAATAAGTATTTTATGTAAAATCATCATTATTTGCATGTGTTTGTGTGTGTATGTAACTGAAATCCCAATGTGATAAGATGATAATGAAGGAAGTAGCTCAGATTTACATTAGCATCTTTTTTTTTTTTCAGAGAGCTTATACTATGTTATTGGATGCCTCCTTCTTATTGTAACAGTAGGGGCCTGGTGCATGAATTCAGGCACCTTAAAAGGAACTGTGGGCCACAGGCTGGAGTGGGCACAGGGGTAGGTCTTGGCCCATTCTCTGTGCCACCACCTGAACCCTCCCACCAGTGTCCCCAGTCCCCTGTCTTCAGGCAGCCCCATTCCTATTCCCGCCACTGCTGCTCCCATAGCGCTGGCCCCACTCACACTATTAGGGCTGCACCATCAGTGGGTTTGAGTGATGGCTGCTGCTCTGATCACCTCTCAGAAGCAGGGGGGGTGGAGAAGCCTTCCGGGGTGACCAGTGCGTGATGGCACCGAAAGATTGGGATTGGCACTGGGCACTGGCAGCAGGTGCATCAGCAGCTCCAATACCAGCAATGGGTGCAAATGGGGTTGTCACTGGCAGGGGGTGCAAGAGGCGGCTGCCGGCCCTGATTGCCTCTCAGGAGCAGGAGGAGGAGATGAAAACTCCCAGAGAGGCAATCAGGGCCAGCAACTGCTGCTCACACCTGCTGATGGAGCAGAGCGATTGGAGCCGGTGCAGTGTAGTGGCAGTGGGTGCAAGCAGGGTCAGCGCCAGCAGCAGGTGCGGGGGCCAGGCAGGACCATGGTGCTTGGGAGCAAAGAATTTTCAGTAACCACCAGAGCAGCGGTTCTCAACCTGTGGGTCGCAACCCCTTTAGGGGTCAAATGACCCTTTCACAGGGGTCGCCTAAGACCATCAGAAAACACCTATTTCCCATGGTCTTAGGAACCAACACACCACTCCTCGGTGTAGCAAAGTGTAGCAATGTAGTTTACTGTTGTCATATGAAGACTGTTACCCATGCTACATCATGATTCAAGACAAAACTTTCATTTATTTATAATTAGAAATAAATATTTCACAATATATAATTACATATTGTTTTTGTGACTAATCACTATGCTTTAATTATGTTCAATTTGTAACAATGAAAATACATCCTGCATATCAGATATTTACATTACAGTTCATAACAGTAGCAAGATTACAGTTATGAAGTAGCAATGAAAATAATTTTATGGTTGGGGGTCACCACAACGTGAGCAACTGTATTAAAGGGTTGCGGCATTAGGAAGGTTGAGAACCACTGCACTAGAGAATGGTCCCAATGATAGCAACTGGCGCCCTGCCTTCATCTGGCACCCCGCTCACCTGTTCTACCATCCCGCCACGACCAACACCTGCCATGTTCCACGCTCCGCCACTTGCTGCCAACACCCTCCATGTTCCACACACACCCCCTGGCGGTCAGCACAGGTCATAGTGATCAGTTGTTTGGATGTTCAGCCATTCAGTCTATTTGCATATTAGCCTTTTATTACAGAGGATCACCAATCTAAATCCTCTAAGGTATCTGCCATGACTTTTTATGCAGTCTCTTGCCCCTTGATTTTTCAAACCTCAAAAAGTAAAATAAAATGTGTGAATTCTGCCGAAACCGGTTTGGCCCCATGGATAGAGTGTCAGCCTGCGGACGGATGGGTCCCGGGTTCGATTCTGGTCAAGGGCCTGTACCTTGGTTGCGGGCACATCCCTAGTGGGGGGCATGCAGGAGGCAGCTGATCAATATCTCTCTCTCTCATCAATGTCTCTCTCTATCCCTCTCCTTTCCTCTTTGTAAAAAACCAATAAAATATATATATTTTTTTAAATGTGTGAATTCTCAATTCCAGCAAAACTACATGTTTAAGCATGATTCTATTGTAATGATTAATAGACAGCGAGAAGAAAAATGATGCATTTTCACAAACCCAAAATGGCAGAGACGAGCAGTTACCCAAGCTTGTCTCTTATGACCAGAATTAGTGTTGACATGTGTCATGGATAAAACTAACTATCAGTCAGGATACATTGGTATGATGGTGCAGAAATGACACTTTTCCAACAGTTGCAAACCAGCCAGCCAATATTTAGAATACACAGTTCTCTGGGTGGCACTGGTGCCAACCTCAGCACATGGTTTCTCCCCTGGAGGCCTCCTAGATCTCCTCACAGTCCATCTGTGGGCTGGCAACACAGAGGTCCTCAAGGAACTGGCTCCAGCACTAAGAGCAGCCCCTGTTCTCATTGGTCCATCCCTCAGCCAATTCCAGCGAAGGCGATAGTGCCCTTGGGGAGGCACTACACCCTGGAAGGTAATTCCTAGTGCCCATCTGCGAACCACATTCACAGCTAACGCTTCCAGTTATCTCCCCATGGTTAAACGTGGGAACTGCGTCTCCTAGGGATCGGGGCTCTGAAAGAGCAGAGGAGAGACAGACAGCTGAGCAGCAGGCTGCATGGTGAGCCAAAGAACTAGCTGTTAAAAAGTTTAAGCATGATCCCTAGGGATGGGGACAGAGCAGTGTTATCCAAGGTTTCTTCAAAAGTTAGGAAATGCTTGATTAAACCAAATTTAATGTCCCTTTACTTTGAGTTTATAAGTTTTATAAGTTTCATTATTCATATATATATATATATATATGTATATATATATATATATATACATATATATATGTATATATATAATTCTAATAAATACTGTGAACTTTTTTTTAAAATATATTTTATTGATTTTTTCACAGAGAGAAAGGGAGAGAGATAGAAAGTCAGAAACATCAATGAGAGAGAGACATCGATCAGCCGCCTCCTGCACACCCCACTGTGGAGATGTGCAAGCAAGGTACATGCCCCCGACCGGAATCGAACCTGGGACCCTTCAGTCCGCAAGCCAACGCTCTATCCACTGGGCCACACTGTGAACTTCTTAAGTGCTTACGTCTTATAGCATTTTCCAAACATATATGATTATAAAAGCCATTCTTGAGGTGTATGCAATGAGATCAATGTTCTGAACAACATACTTTGGGGGACACAATATCAGTTTAAAAAAAGGAAAAGAAAGATGGTGGATCTTGGCTTTAAAAGACAAGGGGAACAATAAAAATATCTAAAACCAAATCTGCAAACAGAAAGGCCAGCCTATGCGAACCTTAATGTTACTATTGTTGTAAAGGCGAAACACCACCACCACCAACAAAACCTGACGAAAAGTTATTTTAAAATTATGCATCAGACAAAGACACAGGCATATTAAAGATGCAATGTAAGTAGCCTTGAAGTCTCAATTTGTACCATTTTTTTAAAACATTCCCAAACAGATTTTTTTCAGGTTTTGTTTACAGGTTGACTTATCTACAGATGAAGAACAGAACTCCTGTCAGCACCTACACTGTAGCAGAAAAAGCTAAAAGCTTAAAAAAAATAAGCACTCCAGGAAAATACATATGCAAGCGATGAAATCAAAGCTGGGATATGTTTGCTTCTGAGCTTTAATCCCTACTTCACCCTCTTTACAAACATATCTTAAATAGTGACTTTTAGAACATTTGAAAGCGTGTGTCTTTATTCGTGTACCATGTGCACAGAGCTAAAATGAGTTGCTTCAAGGGGTGGGGGAACCACAGTAAAGGCATGGTACCTGCCTTCCAAGAACTTCTGATCACTTCCAGAGAGCAGAGCGTCCCATCATGCTTGAAGGGATCAATACAGCACGTGACTAGTTTCCACAAAGAGCAGCAGAAGTAAAATGTAGGATTGGATTTCCTCCACTATAATCTTATAGCATCAAATGAGATAATAAATCAGAAAAAAAAAAACTGTCTGCAAACTAAATTAGGCCATAAAAAGTGCCCAGCGCAATGGCTGGCATATAAGAAACAATCCATAAATTATAGCTTCTGTTATTCGTGTTATCACTCATTTGTTTTTTTCTTGATTTTTTTTTATTCTTTGCCTAACACTTATTAAAATCCATAACTTGAACCCTCAAGGTAAATCTCAACCTCTTACAATGACTGAGATTTACTTTTCTGAGAACAGAAGCTATTCGTAATTTAGAGTACCATATTCACTTATTCACTTATTTATTTGTTTATTTATAATATGTTTTTATTTATTAGAGAGAGAGAGAGAGAAACATTTATGGCCTCTTCCCGCACGCCCCCTACCGGGGACTGAACTCACAACCCTGGGATATGTGCCCTGATTGAGAATCAAACTGGTGACCTCTTGGTACATGAGGTGAGGCTCAACCAATGGAACCACAATGGCTGGGCCACGCTGTCTTATTTCAAAAAGCATGCATCAGTTTTATGTGGGACTCGGGTTGGTAAAATAAGGATAATAATGGAAATGTACAAGTCAAAGATTTACACTGCTTCTCTAATAAATGCGCCAGGATTCCACTGCTTAATAAACTACTATGTTTCACAACCTAACAGGTAATAACACTGAACCTGACCTAAGCACCTCACGTGCAGATGCTTATGAAATGCACACTGATGTTAATCACGTGTTACAGATAAGGAGGACCCACAAGTATATCCAGCCTCGCCAAGGCCACACAATCCCATGGGGCACTGCCACTCTCAAAGGCCGGAAGAGGTGAAGAGAATATATTTACAAAATCCAGTCCTGCATTTCTTAGGAAAAGAAATCTGAACTGACACTGTTCAAATTACTACATGGTGTAGATCAAAACTTGGGCTTTCTTCACATCCGGTAAAAGGGCAGAAGGAGAATCAATTTTAAGGAAAGTGTAAGCAGAAACTCACCCAAAGATCAAAGAGGACAAGGAAGCATGTCCTTTATCTGGTCCACCCTGGTTTCTGGGAAGATAGAGGCTCCGTGAGTGGGCCCACCTCTGACTGACCTCATGTCTCACGCAGGTCACCCAGATGCCCCGTGGCAGAGCACTTGGCATCAAACAGAATCCGATTCAGGGCCTGTGTAACCGAGTAACCATTCAGCCCCCTGGTTCCCAACAAATAAACGCCAGACCTGCTATTTCCACATTTACTTTTTTACCTCAAGGTCCGCAAGATAATAATTGTAAGATGCTCAACCCTTTAGCCTTCGCTTTTTTTCTGCCTGACCCCTACCTCTGCCCGACCTAGTCCTGCTAAGCCCTATACTTCCAAACTCTTCCCCCAGATATTCCACAGATGGCATTTCACTTCTTTCTGTACAACGGTCACGCTCTATGACACAGCAACTCCGCCCCTTCCCCCAGCACCCGGATCCCCCTTACCCTCTTTCGTTTCTCGTTGTGCTATTTCCCCCCATCTGATCGATCACCTTGTTTTTTCTTTTATTTAATATATTTTATTGATTTTTTACAGAGAGGAAGGGAGAGAAATACAAAGTCAGAAACATCGATGAGAGAGAGACACTGATCAGCCCCCTCCTGCACGCCCCACAGTGGAGATGTGCCCACAAACAAGGTACATGCCCCTGACTGGAATCGAACCTGGGACCTTTCAGTCCACAGGCTGACGCTCTATCCACTGAGCCAAACCCGTCTCGGCTCAACTTGTTTTTTGTTGCCTATCTTCCCCCTCCAGATGTAAGCTTCATGAGAGCAGGAAAGATGTCCGTTCTGGTCACCGCCGGCTTCGGAAGAGCACCCCCGATGCTCACAATGTGGTTCTGAATGAATCCTGACGTGATGGATGCTCGCTCTTCTTGCGTGGCCCACTGCATTTCTACTAAGTCAGGAAGAAGCTCACGCAGCCTGGCAAATACTGCTTCCTGCTCTTAGCAGACACAATCAGCCATGTGTGCTGAATGGGCATGTTCCATGGTCCTCTACCTTTTCATCAAGAAACCTCCTCCTGCCAAAACCGGTTTGGCTCAGTGGATAGAGCATCAGCCTGTGGACTGAAAGGTCCCAGGTTTGATTCCATTCTGGTCAAGGGCATGTATCTTGGCTGTAGGCACATCCCCAATAGGGGGCGTGCTGGAGGCAGCTTATGGATGTCTCTTAGCTTATGGATGTCTCTTTCTCATTGATGTTCCTAACTCTCTATCCCTCTCTGTAAAAAATCAATAAAATATATTAAAAAAAGAAAAAAAAAAAACTCTTCCTGAAAACTCATCCCGACATTCATGTCCTGACTAAGACACTGACTCAGAGGCAGTGACTATCTTTGTTCAACCTTCTCCCCCCCCAAATCTCCATTCCCCAGGACAGGGTGGGCAGCGCAGATGCCCTCTGCACACGGAGGGTAAGTGAATGCCCGCTGAGAAATGGACACACCCTTCGAACCAAGGCTGACCCAGGCTACTTCTTTAAAGGGTTTTCGAAAGCAGCCAAATGCCTTGATCTCCTACTTCTCCACCTTCAGACCCCAGAAAGGGGAAATGCTCTACCCCAGACACATCAAGCCACATGGCCAAGGTCACACAAAAAACTGCAGGGGAAACTCTGCGAGAGGAAGCACCAGGCATTACTCACATCAGCACCAAGAAGATGTCCTGAAATCAGAGCAGCATCCGCCTCTAAATGGCAGCTGTGACGTCTGTGTTTTGCTTCTTCCCTAAAATCTTTAAGAGCAGCCCCTTTCCTTGTGCTAGTAGGTTCCAAAGCCAGAGGCACACAGGCTGCCTCGCAGACTCTACTTTTTTTTTCTAAATATATTTTATTGATTTTTCAGAGAGAGGAAGGGAGAGGGATAGAAAGTCAGAAACATCGATGAGAGAGAGAGAGACATCTATCAGCCGCCTCCTGCACACCCCACACTGAAGATGTGCCCACAACCAAGGTACATGCCCCCGACCAGAATCGAACCTGGGACCTTTCAGTCGGCAGGCCAACGCTCTATTCACTGAGCCAAACCAGTCTCGGCAGACTCTACTTTTTGATAACACAGGACGCATGAGGTTAAAGCCGTGGCAATAATTTAGAGCTCAGAAAATGTGTGTGAGTCGACATTTAAATAACTTCATTGCAGATTTTTTTAACCTGTCAGCCCAGCTAATAATCTATGCCCATGTTGTAACAAACCCCCGTACGTTTTGAATACAGTCGCCAGATTCCAATAGTCTGCCCACTGTCAAGCATAGATCTCCAAATGCATTTTTCATAATACCTCGAGAATATAATACTCAAACGATGGACGCTGGCGGGGAACTGAAGGTGATTATCTCCTGCTTTCGAAGGATTCTGAACTGAAACTCATTCGCCTGGCAGCCTAACCGTAGAAGCTAAATGTGCTGACGAGACATTATGGTGCAGCCAAGTTGAATAAGCTTCCCTCTGCTTCTTGGATTCCCTGAACTTTTCAGGCTAAACTTGCAGAATTAGAGGGAGGGAGGTTAAACCGTGGGGTCTGGGGGCAGGCAGGGTCAGCGGGATGCAAAGGAATGTCCACGCTGCCATAGATCACAGAATTTGGAATTTTATTTTTCTTTCTTTTTTAAAAAAAAATATATATATATTTTATTGATTTTTTTTACAGAGAGGAAGGGAGAGGGATAGAGAGTTAGAAACATCAAAGAGAGAGAGACATTGATCAGCTGCCCCCTGCACGCCCTCTATTGGGGATGTGCCCGCAACCAAGGTACATGCCCTTGACCGGAATTGAACTTGGGACCCTTGAGTGCGCAGGCCTAAGCTCTATCCACTGAGCCAAACCGGTCAAGGCAGAATTTTATTTTTCAATGTCAGACATGGGTGGGTACCTATGTGTTCACAAGTTGTGAAAGTTCTCTCTCATCCTCCTGGGCTTTGTGGGTCATTGTCCTGCTTTGGTGTTAATATTCCCAGTCACACGGGGCCGATAAGAAACTGAGTGTTATTTGCTTGTGACTGGATGCATATTGCTCCACAGAAAAGGAGGCAAGGTAGGATACAGCACACTGCCACATCCATGCCATATATTTCCGCTGCAGATAAAACTGGAGATCTAAAATAATGGTAACAATAAAGATAGGGGTTATCTTTACCTCTGAAACACCTTGCAGTTCATTGTTGAGTATAAAAGTAACCCAGCTGGTTGGCACTGATAACTGGATTTCTGACTATTTTGCTTAAGAAAAGGAAGGCAAAGCCCTAGCTGGTTTGGCCCAGTGGATAGAGTGTCAGCCTGTAGACTGAAGAGTCTTGGGTTCTATTCCAGTCAAGGGCACATGCCCAGGTTGCGGGCTCAATTCGAGGCAGGGGGCATGCAGGAGGTAGCTGATTAATGATTCCCTCTTCATTGATGTTTCTATCTCTCTCTCTAAATAAAAATATTTTTTTCTAAAAATAGAAAGAAAGGGAAGGCAAATTAGAGGTCTTCTCTCAGCTTTTTCAGGAACAGTTATAGGAAGAGAATTCTCCTTAACTAAACGTACACATGGGCACATATTCACACACATACAGGACTGTCTGCCTCCAGTGTCTCTCACTGGAACCTCCCACTTCAGTTCAAGTTGCAGGCCCCTACCACCTCGGCAGTGTCTGGGACTTACCTGTGTACAGTAGCACCAGGAAAACTACTGCTTGTTCTCTCTCACAGATGCAGCCTCTTTCATGCTTCCGGGTCTTTGCAGTGCGCTACCCCCTGCTAAGCAGACACACGCTGGTGCCGCGGGCCAGGGCACATATCCCTTCTCATCTTCAGTGATTCTGCTCCACAGCCACCTTCTCGGGACGCCTGACAATACCATCGCCGGTAGTCTTTCTTCTTTCTTCTTTCTTCTACGACAACCCAGACCCCTCCATATTGACACAGTGGATGTTCAGAGTTTCCTGTGCTAATAGACTGTGCTCTCCAAAGGCAGGATAAGCTCGCATTTATCCTTTCACCCCTCTTTCTTCACATCAAAATCCAGTTGTCTACTTCAAGGCTGCACGTATGTATCCCTTCCTCTCAGCTCCACTGGGCTTCCTCACAGCGCTCTGCTAAGTGGAATGACTCCTTTGTAGCCCATGTAACACACCTGAACCTCTCCCACAGGCTCCTTGTACTCTGGCAGGTATTACCCTCACACAGCTCTGATGTTCCCTACCTGCTGACCATCTATCTACTAGAGAGCAAGAATCCCTCTCTCCATCATTGTAGCTTTTGCTGTCATCCAAAATGTGCTCGAACAATGTTACTGCTTAAACACACTGCTCTGAAATGTTCTCTTCTATTAGCAGAAGGTATAATTGGAGAAATTCCACATTTGGTCTTTGCCTTTCTTTTTAGATGAGGAATCCAGCCTTGACTGGAACATTCAATAATCCTCGTAGCAGGAAAATTCAGCATTGACAGGCCTAAAACAGACCTCTGAGATGTTGGGCTTAGAGATGAATCTCATGTTATCATTGCAGGAGACATCAAGGGGTTGGAGTGTGAGAATGGAGGTACATATGAAAACTACTTTTGAAATTTTAACCTTGCTATTTGGCTTCTGTAAATGCTTGCTTGCTTAAATAATAAGGAAAATGAGACTATTCTCACTTCAGAGAGGCCATAAACCTTCCCTGGATAAAATTATCAGTGCTGGCACCAGGCCAGGCCTTTGGTTGAGGGCTCAAGGCCTCAGCACATAGGAGCCCTTTAAGAACTTGCAAAGGGGTGGGAAACATCCCATATTTGGGAGACAAAGAAGGTAAAAACATATAAATAGGGAAAATTTCTGCATGTTGGGGCTCAGAATTTGAGAAACATTTTCCTCTGGACCCGTACGTAATAAATGTAATCCAAACTCTCCGAGCATTGTTTGATTATTCTGGTTCTCTGTAACACATACTCTCATCTGTTACATCCTTTCTGTTTTCTATTTAGCTTTTTTAAGGGTGAAATGATTGAGCCTGGTTAGAAAAATACACTGTGTTCATTATTGCACATCATTATGCTACCTGAAAATATCAGTTTTTTTATTTAGTTATTTTTTAATCTCTTGGGGTGGCATTGGCTAATAGGATTCAATAGGTTTCATGTATACATTCATGTGATGCAAGACCCGTAACTTGCAGCTTTAAAAAAAAAAAATTTAGTTCCTATCTATTACATTGAAGAAAACTAAAATTTCTAGAATGATAGACCTTCAATAAGGTCTAGGATGATTTCACCTCAGTTCGATTTAAATAAAAAAAGCAGTGGGAGAGTTTAAGCCCTAGTCTAATTATATATTAAACAGATATGGATTTATCCTCATTGAAACACCTGTCCTCCACCTCCATACCCCCCTCCCACATCCTTGTTTCCCCCGTTAGTAACTCTTTAACACTTCACATGACCTCTGGGGATCAATAGAGCACAGCCTCCACAGAACAGAATAAGTGCAGCCACGTGATTCTGCTGAAGAGGCTCAAGCTCAGAGTCAGCGAGTCACGCATTAGTTGGTGCCCAAGGAAAAAAGAACCCAGGCTTTCTGATTCCTGGGCAATGACATTTCTCAAAATTACAAGTCATCAAATATAGAAGGGACCTTCATCTTATCAAAGAAATTTAATAAATCCTAGCCATTTTGTCATCAATATTCTAAGAAAGGAATGCAATACTATATATGAAAAAGTTCCTTCTCCTCCAATACAAAACTCACACACACACAACCCCAAAACTAGAGCTTAGATGTGTTAGAAACAGTATAAAACCACACTTCAGGATTACATCAACCAAACTGAAAATTATGGTCACATTTTGGAATGGGTGGAGGGCTAGGGATGTTTGTCAGGCAAAGAAGATATTAACAATTTAATAAATACATATAATGCTTATAGAGAATGTATCCCAGCATCCCTCATGGAATAGATCAGTGGTCCTCAACCTTCCTAATGCCGTGACCCTTTAAGACAGCTCCTCATGTGGTGGTGACTCCCAACCATAAAATTATTTCCGTTGCTATTTCATAACTGTAATTTTACTACTGTTAAGAACTGTAATGTAAATATCTGATATGCAGGATGTATTTTCATTGTTATAAATTGAACATAATTAAAGCATAGTGATTAATCACAAAAACAATATGTAATTATATATTGTGAAATATTTATTTCTAATTACAAATAAATGAAATTTTGTCTTGAATCATGGTGTAGCATGGGTTAACAGTCTTAATATGACAACAGTAAACTACATTGCTACATTTTGCTACACCGAGGAGCAGTATGTTGGTTCCTAAGATCATGGGAAATAGGTGTTTTCCAATAGTCTTAGGCAACCCCTGTGAAAGGGTCGTTCAACCCCCAAAGGGGTCGCGACCCACAGGTTGAGAACCACTGGAATAGATGGATGCAGTCCTCAGTTCCTCAGTTAATCTTTATCCCCTCCAGTCCGCATGCAGTAATATCCAACCCACTCAAAGGTAACACTAGCTGTTTCAGAAAATCTGGGCGGCACAGCTGACTGGGATGGAGTTCTAACTCACACTATTACTCCAGACCACCTGACATTTGTCCAAAAGTTCCCAGGAGAACTGCCAGGTCCCAGTACCCTCAGCTTTTCCAATTTTATTTAAGAAGCGAAGTAATCCAGGAAACACTGGCAGTCCCATTCACAATTGTACCCTAGTCCCTTCTCTGAATTCTTAAGTGCTTCACGATGAGCACAGTATAAACTAAAACACTCCAGGTCCTTTCTGGCTTTCATCTTCCCGCGGCATCAGTGGTACCTGAGTAGTTGGTAATGGATGCTACAAAATGTTCTTCAAACATCCAAGACTGATTCCTCAAAGCCAGACATAACATGTCGTTCCCATTAAGCTAATTGTTAGAAACACAGCGTGGCAAAGTAGTGTGATGTTCATTCATTCCACATATTTATGCAGCACTTGCATAAATATGTGGAATGAATGTTCCAGGCTTTGTTCTGGGCACTGGCAATAAAACACAGACAGGAGAAAAATAATACAAAATTGCTGTTTCTTTTTTAAAAAATATATTTTATTGATTTTTTTTTTACAGAGAGGAAGGGAGAGGGATAAAGAGTTAGAAACATCAATGAGAAAGAAAAATCAATTCAGCTGCCTCCTGCACACTCCCCAGTGGGGATGTGCCTGCAACCAAGGTACATGACCCTGACCGGAATCGAACCTGGGACCCTTCAGCCTGCAGGCCGACGCTCCATCCACTGAGCCAAACCGATTAGGGCAAAATTGCTGTTCTTGTGAAGCTTAAATGCTAGTGGGAAGAGGCAGATTGCAAACACTTTAACTTACACAGTTCTTCTGGTGATAGCGAATACCACGAAGGAAAAGGAAAGAGTGAGGAGGACCTACAGTGAAAATGGCATGTGCCATTTCATACAGCATAATCAGAGAAGGCCTCGTGGCTATAGAATTTGACAGTAGATCTGAATGAGAGAAGTGGAGGCGCATATGTCCAGAAAAAGTGCCACAGGCAGAGGGGACAGCAAGTACAAGGACAGGACTTCAGGGTGCCTGGCCCGTGGCAAGAAGGTGAGTATGTGGGGAATGGAGGCTATAACCAAAGAGGAACTTGTTTATCGAAGTTGCTCATTCACCCACATAACGGCGCCTAAACCGCATGGAGTTTGCCTGCCCTGTTAAGTCTTTGGAAGCTCCTGAGAAGAGGAGGATCTCACTGAGGTTGTGTAGAGCGAAGGTTCTGAGTTTACCCCTGGGAGTTAGTTTCCCTATCTGTGAAATGGGGGTCACAATGGCAATGGTCTCATGGGATTGCTGGAAGCATTACATATGACACTTCTCAAAAGTTATTGGCAAATAGTAAGTATTTGTCAGTGTACGCAGTTATTACTGAATTTGATGGTTAATTCAAGAGAATTTTCTTCCAAGGAACAGAATTGGGGAATCTAAGAAGATCCAAAGGCCCGAATTTATCTGGGATTTGATAGATCACTGTCTAGAACTACTTATAATAAATCCTAAAGGAAGAAAGAAACACAGAAAAAAAATATGCATGTCAAGTGGGATGCAGCAAGATTTCTTAAAACTGAGATTGCTTTCCTTGATATATATTCCTAGAGGAGGCTTAGCAAGACACGTGGGTAACAGTGAGCTCGGGTAATATGTACGCTGGGCTTCAAGGATTGGAATAAAACTTATTTGAAAATCAGATCTCAGCCTCCCAACACATCAGAAAACCCTGCTTCATGGAGGTGAGTTGGTAGCATATTGTTTTGGAGAACTCAACTTATTTCTAAATAGAACTTATTTCTGATACCATGACCCAGATTTCTTCTAAAATATGGTTGCCCTATAACTTATTATTTCCCATTCCCCCAAAGCACTCAAATTTATTTTCTACATACTTCCTGCATTTTACAATCTTATTTTTCAAACTCCATTTCTCTCATCCTCTCAAAAATAACACGTTCTTCAATTCACTTCCATTAAGCAGCACTTCCAATTTTCAATGGTTGGCTCCAGTTTCTAATTGCAACACCAACTCCTTCAACTCAAGGCCTCCACTCTTCTCTCCCTCCCGAACAGTTAGTGTTTAGATGCTTCTTTAGCCTAATCTTTCCTTAAATATCCCTCTATTTACTTTCTTTTATATTTCATTTACAGTTTGCATTCACTATTATTTGGTATTGGTTTCAGGTGTATAGTACAATGACTAGTGATTTTCTTTTTATAAGCAAAGTGATTAGGGGCTCACCTTTCAAGAGGTGTCAGCACCAGGGCTGGTCCCAGTAATGGGTTCTGAAGGTGCCAATGCAGGCTTTGCCAGTGAAGGACCTGCTGAGTGACCCTGGGCAAGTGGCCCAACCTCTCTGAGCTGTTCCTTAATCATGCTGATTGACCTCACAAGGTTGCTGGGAGGAATCACTGATCAATCTGATTGAGAAACATTTTGTCAATATAGAGTGCTTTATAAATATTTACCAATACACCATTAGCTCACTGAGTCTGAGATCTGCATACACATAGAGAACTCTATCTGGACCCCAGAATCACTGTCAATATTATACCTAAAACAGCTCATTTCTCTTATCACTTATAAATACCTTCATTCTGAGATGGGGTAGGGTTCTCGTAAGTGCGGGAATGAGTCACATCAGTGAAGGTTTAGTCATCTACTAGAGCCTGTATTTTAGCATCAAATAAAATCAACCCCACCCATAAGACTATCTGATATTTTCAGATGACAACAAAGGAGAGGATTGTTGTAAAAAGTGACAGTGTGGTTGCTACTTCATATTTTATTGATTTTTTACAGAGAGGAAGGGAGAGGAATAGAAAGTTAGAAACATTGATGAGAGAGACATGGATCAGCTGCCTCCTGCACACCCCCTACTGGGGATGTGCATGCAACCAAGGTACATGCCCTTGACCGGAATCGAACCTGGGACCCTTCAGTCCTCAGGTCGATGCTCTATCCAATGAGCCAAACTGGTTTTGGCAGTAGTTGCTACTTTATTTTTTTTAATAGATTTTATTGATTTTTTTTACAGGGAGGAAGGAAGAATGATAGAAACATCGACGAGAGAGAGACACCGACCAGCTGCCTCCTGCATCACCCCCTACTGGGGATGTGCCCACAACCAAGATACATGCCCTTGACGGGAATCAAACCTGGGTCCCTTCAGTCCACAGGCTGATGCTCCATCCACTGAGCCAAACCAGTTTTTGCAGTGGTTGCTACTTTAGATGGAACGGCCTCAGAAGGTCTCTGATAGAGGGATAGAGAGGCAATGACATAGGCTGAGGCAGGGGTTGGTATGCACCAGAAGCAGAGGACAGTACAGGTACAAAGGCTGTAGGGTGTATTTGAGGAGCCACAAGAAAGGCTGGGGCTGATGAATAGAGAGAAACAGGCAGGGGCCAGATCACACAGGCTTCCTCCCAAGTACAGGGTAAGAAGCTGGATTTTCTCCTGTGTGAGAAGGAAAAGGCATGGGAGGGATTTGGTCAAAAACATGTCAAAAACTGACAACCTTTTTAAAGGGAACTTAGGCTGCTGAGTGAGGAATATACTAGAGTGGCAGAAGTGGAAAAAGCAGTGAGACTGGTGAAGTGATGAGTTTGGCGTGGACGAGGAATGCGGGCCAGGAGTCATTCATTCCTGGGCCAGGTTGGTGAGTGAGGAATACTTGGAGGTTACCATGGCATTATTATGGCACCAAAGCATAGTAATCTAGAATTACTTCTATTAATAACATCATAATTTCTATTTACAACATTCCTTATTTTAATTTCAATGTAAGCTCTTCTTTAGCATAATCTTTCCTTAAATATCCCTCTATTTATTTTCTTTTACATTTCATTTACAGTTTACATTTACTAGTATTTGGTATTAGTGTCAGGTGTATAGTACAGTGATGAGACAATAATATACTCTACAAAGTGATCTCCCCTGGCCCCATACATACTTATTACAATATTATTGACTATATCCCCTATGCTGTACTTTACATCCCCAGGACTATTTTGCAACTACCAGTTTATACTTCTTAGCACAACCTTAATTCTACGCCTGATCTTCCCTGTTCTCTCAGGACAGGGCCATTCCTCAGACACTACGGTTACTGACACACTGTAAGGAGTGTGGCTACTTGGAGATTGAGGAGGTGGTTTTTATAATCAACGTAAATAATTCAGCCGTGTATTAGCGGTGCTTTATTGTTATTGTTTACTTCAACTTGAACTACAGTTTGGGAGTTATGGACATGTTTGTTTTTTTTAATTAACAGAAGCTCATCCATCACTTGGCATCCCTGGGATCTAGCAGGTTAGAAAACTTGCTATTCATAGCAACGATCGTGACTCAAAATGAGAATCAATATTTTGTTCCCCTGACACTGAACTTGGGGTCAAGTACAGGATCTGCAGATGGATTTTTACAGGAAGGGATCTTAAAAGGTATCCTTGGAGATTAATGCCAGTGTGAGGGCTCAAGGCGATGCCCTCTCTGTCTGCTGCCCAGAAGGAAGATGGTCAGTAGTGTGGGTTGTGTGTGGAGCCACAAAGATGGGGGGTGGGGGGCAGAGAAAAGGCAGGTAGAATGCCCAGATGTTTCCACACTAAGGTGCACGAGCCTAAATCTTTGAAAATGAAGTAGGATTTCCCCAAATCCTTGCATACCAACTGCATCAGTCTTTCCATCCTGGTACCCAAAGATGTGGCATATGCATATCATGAAGACGTTTTTCTAGAACAAAGTCTGGCAGACGGAGACCAGCCCTGTACAGTCTTCTTGGTATAGTGCCTAGCATACAGCCTTAAGTAATCAGGCATTTGCCAAATGTTCCTGTGGCTAATGAGACTCAATTGCTATTTTCATATCTCCAAAAGCATTTCGGTCCTTTTTGTTTAAACTATTTCTGAAAATCTTGAGGCAGACCTTTTCTTTTTGCCACAGCTGGGATTTTATACAAATTATGAATAATAACCAATCGTCCTTAAAATCCAGGAAACAAATCTCAGGCTGTTTAATGGGCTTTAAAAGAAAATTTGAGCACCAATGTGTTTTTGAAAAGGGAGAACTTGGTTCCAAAAATGGGCACAGCCCTCAGCAAAATACACGGGCAGCGTTTAGTGACCAGTGAAACATAAAATGAAGATCTGATGTACTCAGCAGGACAAAATCCCAGGACCCGTTGGCAGTATTCTCGAGAGTGACCTGGTGGTAATTTTCAGATTTGGGAAGAGTACAGTCCACCCAGGAACCCAATCTCATTGCGCAGATTCAACAGACACCTCCCCACTAAAGATGAGTCCACTGCAGTATGCAGAACCCCCACTCTGGTGCCGGGGTGCAGAGGAAAGCAGCCATGACAGAGGCCAGGCCTGAAAAAAGCAGAAGGTTATTCTACAGCACCTGGCAAGGGTGCTTATAATACTAGATATTCTTCCCTATTTTACAGATGGTGAAAACAAGGCTCCTAGAATGGAGGGAACTTGTCCGTGATCACACAACTGACAATAGACAGAATTTGGTGTCAAAGTCAGTCTGTCTGAGCCCCAAACCTGTATCTGAAACCTCTATCTTACACTGTCTCTCAAACATACTACCCAGGAATGAACCGAATCCTACAGTTATTTCCAACCCTCATTCCCTATTGATCCATGTCCCCCTGAAACAGATGATCAGCTCATGTGTGACCTAGGGAATTTGTTTTTTGGCAACTTATTAAACATTTCTGAGCAGGCCAAGAACAGACAGGGCTCCGTTTAAAGATCCAGATACAACCAACCCATATTTCCAAGCTGGAAAATTTCCCTAAAGTGCCTCACACTTCAGCCACATTGTAGATAAAAAGTATTGACTAGCATAGCTTTGGGGCTACAGAACTAGAAAATACGTCTTTATGCTTTAAAAAAAATGAAAAAAATCTAAAAACATAATTTGGAAAATATTTCTAAGTTGAAGATTCCTAAATCTTAGGTCATCCAACTATATCAAAGAGCCATCTCTCACGAGCAGTGGTTCTCAACCTGTAGGTCGCGACCCCTTTGGGGTCACCTAAGATATCCTACATATTAGATATTACGATTCATAACAGTAACAAAATCACAGTTATGAAGTAGCAACAAAAATAACTTTATTGTTGGGTGCCACTACAACATGAAGAACTGTTTTCAAGGGTCGCAGCATTAGGAAGGTTGAGAACCACTGCTCTAGAGGAAAGTCTCCCTGACATTTACAATGGGGTTGGGGTTGTAAAGGGGAAGAAAGCTCGTTATAAATTCAGACTCCTGGGTCTCTTCCTCAGAGCTTCTAATCCAACAGGTCCTAGAAGTGCTCAGGAATCTATAATGCCCCAGATTTAGAACAATCCATTTTGAGAAAAGGTTTAGAGTGTCTGAAACCCGATAGGATGAACAAGGAGTAGGCTAACAAATGAGAAGAAGAAAGAAAATGGTCTGTTGCTATTTTTGTGTGTTAGAAAAAAGACAGTGGAACAAAAATAGAATTCTGCTCCATACGAGTGTGCAGAATCAGGTGCTAACATAAGAACCAAACATTACTCCTCTTTTAATAGCACAGTGATTCTCTTTAAAGAAGACAAAAAAGAATGATGATTTTCCAAAAGAAAGGCTACAATGGTCCAGTGTGAAGACCTTGACTTTGGAGATAGCTAGACCTCCATTCGGCCCCTGTCCGGTTCATTCACAAGGTGACTACAAGTAATTTCTGCATCTTCTCTAAGTTTTAGTTTCTTTTTCTGCAAAATGAGAACAGTAGCTAACACTTAGAGCTGTGGTGAGAATTAAAATAACTACTATGATTTTGGCTTGTTTAATAAATATCTATTCTTCTGTGTGCTCCACGTTTGAAACAAAAGTTCTGAGGGTGACAAATATATTCTAAGTTGACTAATCCCGCCCCTGGTCTTTAACCTTTTCAGAGAGATGAGCTTGTATCCCATTATATTTTAAAGGCCAGAAAAGGGAATTCATTAACATCTCTTAGTCATTTGTTCCAGGAACATCATTTATATCAGGAATGCCTTCTTCAAATTCCACTTAATAAAACTCAGGCCTATTATCGATCTACAACATGTACTTACAGAGAAGAGAAAAAATGAAAATGAGACATTAAGGTGGTTAAAGACCAATGGGCTTCACAGCAAGAGTCAAGAAGCTGAAAATGTGCTGCCATCCTAATTCACTAGCCTTGGAATAGACTTCTTACTATCGTTTCAATCGCCAGAAGATTGCAATAATTATGGTGCCAGTGATCCTTTAGGAGTCTTGTATTTATTCAGGCAAGATGCATTTACCATGTTTTATTGTATGCCGCAGGCCCTGTAAACACCTTGGACACTAAATGAATATCAATTGATCCATTTCCCACTGGTACCTCTGAGAGCAAGCTCACCTGTAATTAAATCTGAGTTACTATCTCTTTCAGATGCCCAATGGAGACTAGTAAATACCTAAACTCCCTGCCTCTGGATTTACTGTGGCTGCTCTTGGGCTGTCTATGCATCATCCTCATCTTCACCAAGATACCTGCACAATGACATGCAATTCACCTGGTTCTACCAATCTGATACTGGGCATTCGTACTGTTGATAATATGATCTTGATCAGGCTTTGAGAAACTTTTCTATAAATGTCTAGATGTTAAATATTCATATCTGTCATGCAATTATTTAATGCTGTCACTGTAGCAGGAAAGCAGTCAGAGACAATATGTAAAGAGATGGGCATGGCTGTGTTCCAATAAAACTTTATTTATCAAAACAGGTGGTAGGAAGATTTTGACTATAGCTTGCTGACTCTGTTATAGATTCTAGATTCTTTAGACCAGAATTCCTAGTTGTTGGCCTTACCTTCTTATCCTGAGATTACTTAATTGCAAGTGTGTGTATGCATACATGATCTAGGGCAGGACAGAGGGAGGGGGGAAAGAAGCAAAAGAAAAGCTGAGGTTATTCAGATAGAGGACTTTCCTAAAGATTTTTAATAAGAATAGGGCAGAGGAGAAACCAAGATGGCAACAGAGGTAAACACCTAAACTGTTGCCTCATACAACAATTTCAAAACTACAACTAAAAGACAAAACCAACATCATTCAGAAACACGGGAAAGCTACCTCAGTGGAAATTCTACAACTAGAAGAAAGAGAAAAGCACACTGAGACTCAGAGGACCTGCAGGAGGCAGAGATATTGAGACACATGTGCAGAGAGGGCTGGCAAATGAGTACTCAGCTGGCTTTCTCAATCGGAGGGAGACAAAAGCTCCCTACTGCTCTGAACTCCAGTTCCAGGTGAGAAACTGAAGACCTAGACTCAATCAGGGAGAAATTGAACTGTCTGGCAGCGGGTGGAACTCAAGGGTGGCTTTCTCTCAGAGGTGCTTGCAGTAATTACTATGGGACACTGAGACACAGGGGCCTCTTAGGCAGGGTTGCTGGGAAGCCATTGCTGTCTGCTCTGCCCCATCCAAGTTGAGAACAGAGGCTTTGGGAAGTCTTTTCTCATAAGGGTGTCTCCAGCACAAAAGTTCTCCTAGGACAGACACAGCTGATCCTCACAGCCAATTGGCCTGGAGGTCAGTTCTTCTCAGGGATACCAACAACAATCAAGGCTTAACTACAACAAGACTGGGCACACAGCCCACAAAGGGGTGAATCAAGAGTGTCCACCTCAGGTAACTGGGGAGGCAGAGCCACTGGGCCCTATAGGACATTTAGCACACAAAGCCACTCTATCAATTCAGGAAAGCAGTCAAAAGGCGGAGACAAAGAAACAGATAACAAATGAAAGAAATGGAGAAAAGCAAACAACTGGATATAGAGTTCAAAACCACGGTTATAAGGTTTTTCAAGTATTTTCTATAAAAGGCCAATAAATTTAGTGAGATCCTTGAGGATATGAAAAAGGACCAACTAGAAATTAAGCATACAGAAACTGAAATAAAATATATTATACAGAGACCTAATAGGAAACTAGAGGATCACAAGAATCAAGTCAAACATTTGAAATATAAAGAAACAAAGAACACTCACTGGAAAAGAAAAAAGAATCCCAAAATTTGAAGGTAGCGTAAGAAGCCTCTGGGACAACTTCAAGTGTACCAACATCAGAATTATGTGGGTGCCAGAAGAAAAGGGAGAGCAAGATACTGAAAACCTATTTGAAGAAATAATGCCTGAAAACTTCCCCCACCTCATGAAAGAAATAGACTTACAAGTCCAGGAAATGCAGAAAGCCCTAAACAAAGGGAATCCAAAGAGCAGCACACCAAGACACATCATAATTAAAATGCTAAGGACAAAAGACAAAGAGAGAATATTAAAAGCAGCAAGAGAAAAACAGTTCATTACCTACAGGGGAAAAACCATATGAATGTCAGCTGATTTCTCAACAGAATTTATGCAGGCCAGAAGGAAGTGGCAAGAAATATTCAAAGTGATGAATAGCAAGAACCTACAACCAAGATTACTCTACACAGCAAAGCTATCATTCAGAATTGAAGGTCAGATAAAGAGCTTCACAGATAAGAAAAAGCTAAAGAAGTTCATCACCACCAAACCAGTATTTTATGAAATGCTGAAAGGTATTCTTTAAGAAGAGGAAGAAGATAATGATAAAGATAACAATTATGAACAACAAATACATATCTATCAACAAGTGAATCTAAAAATCAAGTGAATAAAAATCTGATGAACAGGACAAACTGGTGAATATAATAGAATCAGAGACATAGAAAGAGAGTGGACTGACAATTCTCAGGGGGAAAGGAGTGTGGGCAGTGCAGGAAGAGACTGGACAAAAATTGTACCCTTAGGGATGAGGACAGTGGTGGAGGGTAAGGGAAGACGATAGGGTGGAAACCTAGTGGAGGTGAGCTATGGGGGAAAAAAGAGGAACAACTGTAATAATCAACAATAAACATTTATTAAATTAAAAAAATAGTAAAATAAAATAAATAAAAGCAGCAAGAGAAAGATAATTACCTACAGGGGAGCATCCATGGGATTGTCAGTTGATTTCTCAACAGAAACTATGCAGGCCAGATGGGAGAGGCAAGAAATATTCAAAAATGATTAATAGCAAGAACCTGCAACCAAGATTACTCTACCCAGCAAAGCTATCATTCAGAATTGAAGGGCAGATAAAGAGCTTCACAGATAAGAAAAAGCTAAAGAAGTTCATCACCACCAAACCAATATTATAAGAAATGCTGAAAGGTATTCTTTAAGAAGAGGAAGAAGAAGATAATGATAAAGAGAAAAATTAGGAACAACAAATACATATCCATCAATAAGTGGATCTAAATATCAAGTGAATAAAAAATCTGATGAACAGAATAAACTAGTGAATATAATAGAATCAGGGGCATAGAAAGGGAGTGGACTAGCAATTCCCAGGGGGGGAAGGAGTGTGGGGAGTGCGGGAAGAGACTGGACAAATATCGTACACCTATGGATAAGGACTGTGGGGGCAGGTAAGGGCAAAGGTGGGGTGGGAACCAGGTGGAGGGGAGCTATGGGGGGAAAAAGAGGAACAACTGTAATAATCTGAACAATAAACATTTATTTAAAAAAATAAGAATAGGGGAAAAAACAACTATATTATCTAGAGATATAGCCTGGGCCTAGATTTGAAGCTCTTTGCTAAATTATCCCCAAAACGAATAAACAAAAAAGCCATCAAAACCTTCATAGACTCAAGTTCCATTTTGATTATACTGAACAACTATCAGCACTTACACATTAGAATTTATATCACTCTCTCCACCAAAGCCAGGTGATAGGTAGAAATAATTGTTGAAAGACCCAGAGGGTTTGGCATAAGGCGTCATAGGCATGTGTGGGAGATATTCACTTACTTACTCTGCTCTCCTTGCCATTTGTAGCAAATCATTGAAATTTTAGAGCAAGCATATGTCTTTCAATTTGATTTGATTTCAGAAGAGCCACTTGCCACAAACCAGAGAGATGTGTCTGATCTGCATAAGCATGTTATGAGCCCAAGAGTACCTCTGAATGAGGGGTGAAATTCATAAGTTTAGAATATATTATCAGAAATGTGAATAATACCTTCACATCTTCCTACTTTGAAAGTGTTTCATTTCCTTTTCACCTCATAGATTCTATGCCTCGTTCAAAGATGGAATGGGAAACATAGGAGCTAATGTGCAGTCATAAAAAAAATAATAATTAGCAAATCTGTTAACTGAAGGTCCAGGTTGTATCTCTGTTGCTCTCTCCTGATTTCTTTGACTTAACACTTTCCTGACTCACCAGGGTAAAGAAAAAAAGAAAATAATGCTGTTTCTGACCTTGAACAGGTAAGCTGACCTTTCACACAGTGTCTGTCTTGTTCAGTTTGTATATGTTGGCAATCTCTAATCAAGAGAGAAAGTCATGCTCAAACTTGATAATGCTCCCAGAGTTAGAGCTATGAGCCAATCAATTAGTATTTTTTCTGCTGAGAACATCACTTTCTTCTCAGGTCACATCTCTATAACATCGTTTCCTCCTTTTTAATTCTGTGAGCTAGCAAAGTTGTCAAAACGTATTCTTCTGTCCCTTGATCCTTTTCTTCCTCTCTCCGCCCTTCTTTCTTTCTCTCATTCTCACTCACACTTCTGGCATTCCCACCAGGTGGTATGGGATGTGGGGCATTTGGGATGCAGCACCATGAAAAACATAACATTCTGTGCCTTTGTATATCCTGAAAAATGTAGCCACAGCCTGCTGTGGAATGAACACTTTCCCTCAAACAGAGTTCTGAGATTCTGAGATAAGATTATCCACTTGGAGGATGCGGCACCTTAACCTTCACATCTTTTTTTTTTTTCCTCTTTCCCTTTTAAATTTATGACACCATTTAGGGAGATTTCAATTCCCATTAATAATACGTGCAATTGATCTACATTTAAGAGAATTTAATCATGTCTTGGTGACAAATTTAGCTGAAAGCAGAGCTTCACTTAGGACTTCCAAGTAAATTTCTGTTGAAAAGGTCAATCTCTAACATTTGTCAGTTAAAGCCCATACCAGACAAATTAAATTTCCTTCCACTTGTCCGGAGCACAGAGACTGTCAATGCCAAATATTACCAGAGATTGTCAATTAGGAAACCCACCCAAAACATTTTTTAAGAAAAGACCTGAAGATATATTTATTCAAGAGTTAATTTTTTTGTTGTTGTTGTTCATACTGAAAAGCTAAAATGGTAATGGAAAAACAAAACATGATCTTACTGGATAATTACAATCATGTCAATGCCACAGGCATCTGAACATCTATTGTTGAGGAAGGAACTGGGGAAGGCTGGAAGCCCTCACTGGAGCTAATGTATTTCTCAGGGAGACAAAAGCACCTGAACCATGGAAATTAACATGTAATCATCATCAAGGACAAAGCTTGAAAAAAATCATGGTGCCCATGTGGTGCTGAAGATGGAATGTGTTTTGGAGAGGTGAAAGTCCATGTTGTTTTGGATTTCTGGGAAAAGGTTCATGGTACAGAAAGGATATAAATAGTCAATATAGGCAGACAGTGCCATAGAGATTTGATTATAGGTGTTGTGTTGTGATTTTTCTTTTTCATCTCTGTTTTATTCATTTTCTACATGAATTATTATACTAATAAAGATAATTTAAAATATTTGAAGAGAGGGCTTGGACAAAAGAGAAAATAAAAGGATTATTCTACAATTTCCACAGGTCAGTCTCAGATCAAACAAGACTGGATGCTCTGGTTTCTCTCCTGCTTGGCCCATAATTAATAAATCGCTCATCATTTACTCTGAAGAAAAGAACTCATGGCCAAATATCTACAGATGATTTTCTCCTTTGGCATGAGCAGCAAAGGACTGAGATTTGGCAGATCTTACAAAAAATAAAAAAGAAAAGAAAAAAAAGACTGCATTCATTATTCCATCAAATCAGGCTATCTCTGAGCACCATGGCATGGGGATTGGGGAGAGGGAGTAAAGAACACTTTCAGGGGTGGGAAAGCTGGGATTGGGTGCCCACGGCTTTATTTACATGCCTATCTGCTTTTTTAAAATATACTTTTATTGATTTTAGTGAGGAAGGGAGAGGAAGAGAGAGAAACATCAAAGATGAGAATCATTGATTGGCTGCTTCCTGCATGGCCTACATGGGGGATCGAGCCTGCATACGTCTTGACTGAGAATCAAACCATGACCTCCTGGTTTATGGGTCAATGCTCAACCATTAAGCCATGCACTACATGACTATTTTCTAATAACTAGGAAGACCTGGTGTGTTGTTGTTCTTTTTTTAATCCTTAATTTCAAATATTACACACATACACACGTACACACACACACATCCTCATCTTGGGTTGAGTGACAACACTAACTAAGCTGTCCCAAGATTACGGAGGAGGCAGTCTCTTCCAAGCACCTGTGATTACTATCGATCTGTTCAGCTCCTTGAAACTCAACATTATCAGGCTGATCATGAAAGGATGGATGGATGTTATTAAAGATCCTGAGTAGCAGCTCTGCAGGTATCATTTATTAGAAGTAAACGAAATATAGCGACTTTCAAGCATTCAGAAGGATTATGTAGCAGATTCACTGCCTTTCCAGAATCTTGAACCTCAAATGTCCAAGAGTACAGACAGGATTAAGTGGTAAGCACCTACTCTCTCCAAGTGTGATATGAAAGCTCAATTTTATCAGACAATACAAATCACTCAGCAAAGCTAAGACTGGAGACTCAATAACCACCAGTTATTTATTAAGCTATCATATATCCAGAGCTATGCCAGCCACTAAGCAGAGAACATTCAGAAAGAGAAGACCAGCAATACAGGAGAGGCCTATGACTTTGCAACATAGTGGTCTTTGTAGACCAAAGAATCAAACTCCTCTGAAATATCAGTTCCACCAGATTCACCAACATTAATGAAGTGCCAATGGACACATGTCAGTTACATAAGAGAGTATTAATTCATTAATTATAATTAATATTAAGATCAATTAATAATTGCTCATGATTATAATATTTCAACAAATCTAGTACAATTCAGTAAGTTGTTAAGCCTATGTAAAAATTGACATGGTAGCCGAGACTGGTTTGGCTCAGTGGATAGAGCATCGGCCTGTGGACTGAGGAGTCCCAGGTTCAATTCCAGTCAAGGGCATGTACCTGGGTTGCGGGCACATCCCCAGTGGGGTGTGTGCAGGAGGCAGCTGATTGATGTCTCTCTCTCATCAATGTTTCTAACTACCCTCCTCCCTTCCTCTCTGTAAAAAATCAATAAAATGTTTTAAAAAAAAATTTGACACGGTAAAATAAAATTTAAAAATGTGTTAATTGAGAGGGCATTGGGGGAAAAGAAGGACATATGTAATACTTTCAACAATAAAACTTTTTTTAAATGTGTTAATTTTATACTATTTTGAGATAACATCACCATTTGATCTCAACAATAATTCATGCAATCTTACTTACAGTATTTTTTAAAAATATATTTTATTGATTTTTCACAGAGAGGAAGGGAGAGGGATAGAAAGTTAGAAACATTGATGAGAGAGACATCGATCAGCCGCCTCCTGCACGCCCCCTACTGGGGATGCGCCAGCAACCAGTGTATGTACCCTTGACCAGAATTGAACCTGGGGCCTTTCAGTCCGAAGGCCAATGCTCTATCCACTGAGCCAAACCGGTTTCGGCACTTATAGTATTTTTGATGAAAAAGAATAGAGATTAAGATTGCAAAATTGCACCTGACATTCAATAACCTTGGATTAAAGGGTTATTGGAGAATGAAAAATGTTATTACTGTGGCACAGAGTTAAAACACTAAATTTAAATGAAAACTCCCAATAAAAAAGGAGATAGAACGTGCATGGCGCATAGTAGGCTTCTAAAAATGGTAACTGTCATATAATTAGCTTACAAAAAACCTTGACAAGTGACACAGAATCACCTTAAATAAGAAATCTAGTGTTGAGTACATCAGAAATTCCTTTTATAAGCTACAGTCTCTACTGCTTAAATGACTATAATTTTCATTACAAATGCATTGTTTCCTAAAGTGTAGGCAATTTACTGAATGTCCTGTACTTTTTGTTTCATTTCTTGCCCATACAGACACACTGTATTTGAAGATGAATAATCTATGTAGAAAAAGTCACAAAACTGTGTGCTCACTGGGTTAGGTTTCTACTTTTTCCTCTGTCACTAACTCACAGGGTGACATGAAGCAAATCCCCAACCTTTTGGACCTTGGTTTTAGCAACTATAAATGGGGACAGATCTGGTTTTCCTCTGCCTTCCATGGTTTCATGGAAGATTCTACATGGTAAAGACAATCTGAGAATGTTCTTTGAATTCTTAGAAAAAATTCGAATATAAACCCTTCCCATTCTTCAAAAGCTAAAGCATTATATATTTTACAGACTAAATAAAAATAATAAAATATTAAAAGCCTAATAAAGAGATAAAGTCTCCAGCTTTCTAACTTCATAGTCTCTTGAGTAAGTTCAGGGTGACCACGGCCTGCTCAAAATGATAAGGTATTTGAGGCTTTCCTGTTCATTAAAGAAATTAGAGCCTTTTCTTCCTCCTTCTTTTTTTTTTTAATGCTAGAAAAAGTATTGAAAATAAGTCAAAAGATGAAGCTGTGAGCAGTATAGGGGAAGTCATCAAGACTGTAGAATCTCAGAGGGAAGGTGGGTGGTGGGTGGGAAAAGATTAACCAAAGAACGTATATGCTACTGTTAATGAATCGTAATGTAAATATCTGTGTTTTTGATGGTCTTAGGCTCTACAGGTTGAGAACCGCTAGCAGAGTCATCTGTGAAGTAGCAACAAAAGACCATTACAGCAGCAGAATTATAGTTATGAAGTAGCAACAAAAATAATTTTATGGTTGGGGGTCATCACAACATGAGAAACTGTATTAAAGGGTCACAGCATGAGAAAGATTGAGAATCATGGCTATAGAAGAACCCACGTCCTAGCCCTCACCACAGCACTGTGTCATCCACTGGAGGGATGGAACGGAAGTAATGTTCAATAAATTAATTAACTACAGACGTGAAAGAATTTGGAAAATTTGAAAGCATTTCAAATTGCAAGGTTCTGTTTTTAGGGAGAGGCCTATGTGGCACAGAACCTGCTGGAGAAAAATTATGTATTCACCAAACATGGAGGTCATTCCAATAAACCCTTTCTTTCAATGGGTGGTTGATTAAAAAGAACAGAAAGCCTGTCTTGTGTTATGTTTTCAAAAAATAGATATAATCCTTCTTATAGCTTCAGAGAAGGATGGAAAGAGTCAAGATGTTACTTTCTGAGACAGCTGGCTGAGGCATCTTGGACTCATCCCTATTCTCTGGTTTTCCAGGCAGCCCAGACATTGGCCGAAAGCCAGACCTCTTGTCACGTGACTTTTACTAGTAGTAGCTCTCCTGGGTAGACAATCCGACCACTGCCCCTGCCAACTTTCCTGCGGGCAAAGCGCTGGAGAACCAAGATTCCATGGCCTTGCCACGCCAAGAGCATTCCATGCCTAACAGCAGTGGCACCATCACCTGTGAGCTTGTTAAGAGTAGTTTCACACCACACACACAGGTAATGGCATAGAGACCCAGGTACGTGGTGCTCACAGTAAAGCATAAGAAGCAGTGCCCTAGGCTAATGTGACTCAGTAGGTCCTCGGGTCACGTATGAGACCAGTTCCTACAGGGGACATAACACAGTTTTTGCTGTAAGTGGAAACCCACCTACCTAAGCACTTATGTCACTCGCATGGAGCAGGTAATTAAGGAAGTGACATAGGGAAAAAAAAATTAACAGAAAGATAACAATTCCTGACCTTTACTTGTGGTAAATAAATAGTAAAAAACGTAAAGCACATATGTATATACCTTGAAATGATGGAACATTTATTTTAAATAAATAAAGGGGATATGATGATGTAACCAAAAAAACGATGTACATTGAATCCAACATAACCTGAGGACCATCTGTTTTAGGAAACCCTGTTACCGCCATTATCTTTACCCCAATGTTTCTCAAAGTGCATTCTATCATGGACCAGTGTCTGGTGTGAATCCTCTGAGGTGTTAGTAAAAATACAGATTTCTGAGCTCTATCAGATATCTACTGAGTTGCCTGGTGTGGGAAGAAGCAATCTGAATTTTTAAATAATCAGCCCAGGCGATTCTGATGCACACAGCCTGATTCTGGGAAGGAGGCTGACTCTGTAAGACCTCAGGTCCATTTCTCTCTCACCCTTCTCCCTCTATCATTCAGAACTCTTGACATTTCCAGTTGACTTTCTAGTTCCCTCTATTTACACAGATTGAAGCTTTTCCTTATCTCTAAACCATCTGAGGACTGTTTTCCTTTAATAAAATGGCTACCCTCCTGACTCAGGAATGTGATAAACCTATGCCAATTACCTAATTGATCTGACAATCTGATTAGACGCAGAAAGGGGAAGGTTTCCTCAGTGCAGCCTCAGAGGAAAGGAGGAAGCCAAACAAAGGCCCCTGTAATTAAAATGTGAGCTCTGGTGAGGAGTAGGTAAGATCTGCCCTGAGGGGCATCAGTGATGGGAACACTTTTCTCAAAGACATCAGAGGGGAGACAAAGGAACACAGACAGTCACACAATCAGAGCACTGCTAGGGGAGAACTCTGACAGAAACAGGGCACTTGCTCCATTGAAGCTCATCAGGAACGTTGAAATCAACAAAACACGCTCATGATTTTGGTGGAGAGAACTTAGTTACTGGCCCCATCTGCTGGGTCACTGTAAACAGCCCCCTCTTCCTACTCCCCCGTAGAAGCCACTTACTGGCACCATTTGTGAGTATAGAAATTACATTTTCTATACAACTATGCTGAAAGGAAAATCTTGGGTACATATTTCTATTTTTATTGATTTTTTACAGAGAGAAGGGAGAGGGATAGAGAGTTAGAAACATCGATGAGAGAGAGACATCGATCAGCTGCCTCCTGCATACTCCCTACTGAGGATGATGTACCCACAACCAAGGTACATGATTGACTGCAATTGAACCTAGGACCCTTGAGTCCACAGGCCCCTGGTCTATCCACTGAGTCAAACCAATTAGGACTTGAGCACATATTTCAACAGGAATTGAATACATTGTCATATGGAGCAGAGTTCAGAGCATTGATGCCACCTTGTCATCATGGTAACCATGCTTGCTCCAGCAACAAAGTCAGCCCGAGGCATGTGCTCTGGTTTCAAAGGTTATTCATTTTACTATTAATTCATGGTCTGTTTTCTTCTCTGACTTCCTTTCAGGAGAGCACATCTTCTGAACTTGGGTAACTCCCAGGCCTTCAAGATCAGAAAGGCAACATAGCAACTGTGTTATTTTACACAACCAACATATCTGGGTCCCAAGAGTGCACTGAGAAATAGAATATTATTAGCTAATTAAGATAAACTGTCACCCTGGAGTGTTTGATTAAGTGAATTAATCAAACTGATGATGGGTCTGGAGGGAGCAGGAAGCTGTTTTTACAGTGCACCTGGTAAAGTGTGCTATTAGACAGCGGCCCCTTAGAAATTTAAAGACAAAGTATTTTTAGATGAGAGAGAAATATGTTAGCATACAGTAGATCAAGTGAGCGGAATGAATGACAATGCCTGTGTAGATACAAAATACACGAATGAGTGGACAGATTTGACTCTAGAGTTCCCTTGACCCATATCAATAGACTAAAGTAATGGGAAGTGTCCATTCAGATCCTCTTTAAATTGAATGCAGTGATTTCCCCTTTGAGGATTATACAAGACTAGAGGCCCAATGCACAAAATTCATGCAAGAGGAGGCCTTCCTCGTGCTGGCTACCAGCACCGGCTCCCCTCTGGCACCCAGGACCGGGGCTTCCCTTGCAGCCCTGGCTTCCTCCAGGAGGTCATTCAGAAGGACATATGGTCTAATTAGCATATAATGCTTTTATTATTATAGATGACAAATTGAAACAGACCAAACAAGAACCGACATTACAGGCTTTCATTTTAATTTATGACTCGATGAACCAATTCATCCCCCCATTCTTTTTAAAATACATCAAGGAGAATTTAAAGACCTCTAACTTAATTTGACAATCTACTCCCATGCATAACTCACTCTAAGGATTATATAGTTCTCTCATTTCCTTCTGGATAGGGGATAAAGCATTCCTTCCACTAGAGCTTTCTCAATTTGGTGAGCTTCAACGGTGATGTAATTCCATGCCTACCATTCTATGCCAAACTAAATATACATGTGACCCTGAAGGCTATGCACGGCACGTAGCCTTCTCCATATCTGTGAGCCAAGTCTCCAGGTATTGTATACCCCATATGAATTTGCTTCTAGGTTCATCGGCAGATGTAAAATTAAATGGAACGGACCAAGATTTTCCTAAGAGTCAACTTGACTGGGTTACCTATCAACAGGTCACCAACACTTCTTGGTGACCCTAGAATTAAGCAGCTTTGCAAATAGGATTGCAACTGCATTCTACTCCCCTGATTCAAAAATAAACTTTGAGTCTAAATCCCCTAGAATTTGACTTATTTTAAACAGATGTGGCTCTTTACCCATTTCAAGAAGTCCTAGATCAGTGGTTCTCAACCTTCCTAAGGCCGTGACCCTTGCATACAGTTCCTCATGTGGTGGTGACCCCCAACCATGAAATTTTGCTACTGTTATGCATCATGATGTAAATATCTGCATTTTCTGATGGTCTTAGGCGACCCCCGTGAAAGGGTCATTGGACACCCAAAGGGGTCTCTGACCCACAGGTTGAGAACCGCTGTCCTAGACAGTGCCCTCAATCAGAGTAGAGTGTCAGTTGGAAAAGCTCAGTGACTGTGTCATTCTTACACTCTATAGAACACATAACACGTTACACTATACCATGCAAGTATTTACCAAAGGATTCTTGCAGTTCAAAGCCTTTAAACTTGAATCACAAATATTGTAGGCACATATGTTGGGATCTAATCAAACACCCAGAATTCATCCACTCATTTACGCACTCATCCATTCTAAGAATAGTCCACAATCTTTCAAGCTGTCTCCTTCAGACAAGATGTAAATATATAAATAAGTATCGTTCCTACTCATTTATAGTTCACAGTGTGTACTAAAATTATTTACATAAATTAAACCTCATATATTATTTACAGAATTCCATGTTTCAAATGGAAAAAAGAAAAGTATGGTCTTTTTTATAGTTTGCAAAACCCCCTCAATAAATCATGGGGTGGAAGGGGGAAAGACCCGTTTGAAAATGTTATCAACTGTCCCCTCCTCTCACCCAGGGATTGAGTTATTGTTTTTCTAGAGCCTTGGCTCAAAGGATAAAGTTTTTGTCATCAGATACCAAAGCTGGTACATTCATAAATATTTTAACAAGTGGAGAAAGTCAACAAAATAATTGAGAAATACTTCTTTTGATATAAAATATTTAGTTTATCTTAGAATTTATAATGACACATTCATCATAAACTTATTCTGCTGGGGTTCCTTTCCCAGCCTTACGAAGGGTTCAGCATTCTGGAGAAAGGGGCTTCCCGAAGATGATTAAAGAGTCTGGAGACAAAAGATAATTTTGAAAGGCATTGGGGACCAGAGGATCTTCAGTTGAAGAAGCTAATGACTACTTTCTTGTCAAGGACCCCATGCTATATATTTAACACAATTTGTCCTAAGACAAGGTGGATACATACACTTCAAAGGGTAGGGTATCAAAGGGTAGAATACAGAAGCATTATCAGTATGGGGAATAGCCTATAGCTGTTCAGGTGTTTGGCCAACAGGAGGCAATAAAATGCCCGGAGCTGTCTGGCAGTTAACAATTATCCTATTCAGGTTTGGGGGAAGTGCCATTTAGTTTCTTACAGGTAAACTACATAGGTTGCTCACCCTTGTTGAGCCGCCCAAGTCCCATCAACCTTTTGATGGAACTCTTGTAATTATTACATGCTAGAATTGGTTCTCGGCATTATTCATCTATTTTTTCCTTCCCTGTTTGTCTAAAAGCACCATAAGGTTAAGGGCTATGAGTATGTCTGATCATTAATGTATTATCTTCTTATCTTCACTAGCACAATGCCTGGCAAATACTGTACTCATTAATTATTTAGGAAATGCATGAAATAAGTGAATGAATGAAATTAATGTAATATAATCTTACACACAAAAAGTTGTGAACAGATATAAACAGCCTTAAGATTTAAAAATTACCACATGTTTACCTACTCTAGTTTAAAATAAGTAGGAAATTACTACAGATAATTTTATATGACCTGAAAAGGTAATCTCCTTTGTGTGTGGGGGGGGCGGGGGTGGGGGGTTAATTATTATTTCTAGAAGATTCCCAGAAAAAAAAATGTGAGTAAAAAGAAATAGAAAAAGAGTAGAGGAAGAATGCAGCTCAAATGCCAAAATAAACATTTTTATTCAATACTTCATGGTCTTCAAAAATAGATAATTACGTGCCCAGCTTTTCAGGCCAGCGGCATGAGGCTGAATACATCATCAGTTCTGCTATCAATCATGAGTTTGCAAATAAACAGGAAGTTTGTCTTAGAAAATGAAGCTTTTTGTTTTCATAGAAGTTCTTTATTAATAACAGAGATGGACTTGCAACTACTTACTACAGCTGTGGCTCTCTCCCTGACATATGGAGCTCCTTAAAGGAGGAAAACAAAATACAAGTCTGGGATTTCTTAGCAAATTCAATTCCTTTTATTTTCCGGAGGGGGCAGGGATGAAGCAGCAGGTGGCAAATTCATCTTTATCTAATAATGTTTGATCATATGACATATTTTCTTTCTAGTTACTAGTAATATCGCTCAATGAAAAGCAAATTGAGAAAACCTGTCAGCATGTGAGGAGTGTGTGTGTCTGTGTGTGTGTTTGTGTGTGTGTGTGTGTAGTGTAAACAGGAAGGTGTTTATGGTGAGGGAAGAAATTGGTCTAGTCTATTACATGCCCTACACAGGAAAACTTTTAAGTCACTAGTTTCAATCCAGGTGGAGAGCAGTTTAAGGCAAATATGTAGGCTGTAGAGACCATCTATATTAAAGGAGACCTGGTGATCTCAGGCCAGGACTTTAGAAGAATGAACTTTCAAAAATAACCCCAGGACTGACAGTAGCAATACTGGGGACCTCCAAAGTGGGATGACAAAGACTGTGTGAAATAAACCTGTGTAATCTATGAAGCAAAAAAAAAAAAAAAAAAGGAATTGAGGAAGCCACCAAGAAAAGTACTTGCTCCAGAGTTTCAAAGTTATACCTAGTCTTTGATGCATGGAATAACAAGAAAACAAAGCTTTTAAACATGTAAAACAAAAAGTGACTTGTTATTTTTCTGACATGATTGACATTACGAAGGATTCCAGACTCTGGAAGAAGAGCCATCAATTCAACCTTGGTCTGAAATATTAGTAGTGGACAATCCTGCTATAAAAACACAACAACAATTTTTGTAATTAGACTTTTCTACCGCCTCCATATTGCTTGCCTGGAGGCATGTCTGCATGTGTGTGACTCAAAATATATTCTACCCTTCCAACATCCAAATTCCTCATAGGGAATTCACTCTCCACCCCTGATAAGGGTCATGGGTAGAATGGTCAAAAACAAGCATCTACTTCTCATTTTGGAATTCTAAGGGTTGGGAATCCTCTCCCTTTACTTTTTGGGTCACAGAATGGTCCTATAACCAAAGCTTGGCCAACAGGGCCCACTAGCCCAGGATTTTGAACTCTAAGTTGAGAACATAAGCATGGAATAAAACACTGGGGGTTTGGACATTTGCTATCGGCATCCTGGCCTGATGGTTCCTGAAGTCCCTGTTTTCTAGTTATTGTTTTGGCGTGGTCACCACCCATTCCTAAGCTGGGACTTCACCCCAACTGATTGTATAAGCAAGCACCGGTTCTCCCGCAAGGAAACCCTCCTTAAATTAAATTAGCTATGCCTAGTCCCTGATGCTTGCAAACAGAAAACACTGCCTGACAATGTCTATTTGCACAGGTGCTTTCACAAAAACCACGCCGTGGCCAACATTTCAACAAGCTCCCAGAACATCATGGACACCTCATTCTCTTGGTTCTTTTATAAAAAGGTTTGTAAATGTCTCCATGTTTCCACTTCCAGCCTTGTCATTTGCTCCTCATATTTTTTAAATGCGTGCTGATCAGCTGCTACTCTCCCCAATGATGTCCTAAACACTATTAAAATAAACTCACCCACAGCTCGGAGCCCGCTAATGATCCTCCCACCTAATTAGATGTCTGACAGCCAACTTTTTCAGCGGGATTTCTGTCCTTCTGTTGGGATTTCTATGCAGGCGTTTTATAGGTAGATTAGGCGCTAGTTAACCACCCACATGCATAAGCTTTGTCCTTTGTTTATTCAATAAAGAACAACCATTCCCAAATCCGCATGGTACAAGGAGCCACAATCCCAGGATCCAACAAATGGCCACAAAAAATGCAGGAATCAGAAGATGGATTTTTTGCATGGAGTGCCAGAAGTTGGTTCTCAGGGTCCAGATCTAGGTTACACTGCTGAGGAGAGGTATGTGGTATGGCTGAGAGCCAGCCTTGTGGGGGAGTAAAAGACAAGTAGGACTGTTAGCCTGAGTACATCCTCTCTCTCTCTCCCCATATATATATATGAGGATTCCCCAAAACAAGTATCTCCTTACTTTTTTTCCCAAGGAAATTGCTCCTGTTTTTTGTTTGTTTGTTTGTTTTTGTGTTTTTTTTTAATATATATATATATATATTTATTGAGTTTTTACAGAGAGGAAGGGAGAGAGATAGAAAGTCAGAAACATCGATGAGAGAGAGACATCAATCAGCCGCCTCCTGCATGCCCCACAGTGGAGATGTGCCCACAAGCAAGGTACATGCCCCCGACCGGAATCGAACCTGGGACCTTTCAGTCCACAGGCCGACGCTCTATCCACTGAGCCAAACCGTTCTCAGCGGCTCCTGGTTTTATTTATCACTCTCATGGTTTCCTCATCTGTTGTAAGCCATTGATTTCTGCCTTTACCTTTATGATTGCCTTTTCCCATAAACCTTAAAAGACAAGTATTTATACTCTGTCCCCAGTTCCTGCTTAAGGGACCTACTGACTTCTCTTAGGAGATAAGCGCTGGCTTTTCTTTCTTTCCCTTAATTTATGAATTAGTTATTTTTCTATGTATAGGTTTCTTAAGTATTTACCCAGCAGATTTTTACTCCTATGTCATTCATTTCTCAAAACAATCTTTCCCAGTGGAGAAGGACTCAACCCAATGTTTTACTAGCAGGCAATGGTACTGTTGGGATGAGAAAGCAGCACAAAATCATGATTTCTTGTTTGTCTTTTGCTTTTCTCCCCTATAGTAGTTAAAAACCAACCCATTTGTTCTTTTTTGGTTTACAAATAAACCCAGATGGCAGCCCCCACTAGCCCTAGCAACTTAACAATAGGGTTTGGAAAAAAAAGTGAATTATGCTCTATTGGGACTGAAAATTCAACTAGGCACTAACAGGGAAAGAAGGGAAGGGATGACAGATACCAAAGAAAAATAAGCAAGCAACACCCTGCCCTATTACACCATCTAGCCCTCCTGCCCCTAAATTGTCAATCTCTCTTTATAGCAGCCACTCCACAAGTGGTATAACCATGCAGTCAGTTGCCTAGTTTATAATCCTAAAAGTCATCCAAGCCTATTCCATCTCACTACTCTAACTCCCCAGCCCTCATGGTCTACCTCACCTCCTTTTGATCCTCTTTACTATTACTTAAATCCATTCCACCACCAGGGAGTGCTATCTTTTGCTAATATTTCTATAGTTGTTCCAGAACTGCTATCCTTGCTTCCAGGATCAAATTTCCACAAAGTATTTTCCTAAAAGCATATTCAAAGGGCTCCCTATGCAAAATCTTTTGATGACTCCCAAGGCTTTTCAGGAGATCCTCCACAATGTCCACCTGAAGCCAGCATGGCTCTCTAGATACGATAATTACCACTTGACCAAATAAACCTCCCTGCTAGATATATGGGAATATTTTTCAGTGCCAGGCTACCTCTTTTCACCAGCACATGCTTTTTGTTCATTATGTCGCATATATTTTTCTCATTGGGATGTCATTTCCTTCTTTGAAAGGCATCACCTACTCATCTTATCTAATAAAAGGGCAATATGCAAATTAACCCTCATTCCATCACAAAGATGGTGAGGCCCACAGCCACAATATGGCGGCACCTAGTCCTCTCAGCTCCTCTGGAGTCCCCCAGGCCCGGGGCACTGCTGCTGAGAGTGGGCAGCGTGAGTAGTCTAGTGGAATGCTTGTTTCGTCATCATAGCGTGGATGGACCTCTGGGCTTAGGAAGGCCTCTGATTCATGCATTGGGCTACTAGTACCTTAAAAGGTCCTCTCTATTGGAATATCCCCCCGACCCAAATTGTGGCTTCCCATCCTGAGTTCTCATGGTTGTCTCTCTTATGAGTTTCTATTGCACTTTGTTTTTTAATCTGAAACTGTTTATGAATCTGAAATGTGAAACTGTGTACTTTTATCACACTGTTTGTTGACGTACTTCTCTGTTTGTAACAAGATGTGAGTTACTTGAGTTCTGAAACCATGTTTTAGTCAATATATCCCCAATGGATTTCACAGTGTCTCACAATAATTAATGTCTGTTGAATATAATTAAAATCAGAAGTCATATTGCTTATTAAGGCATGACAATCATAGCCATGTTCAGATACGGTCAGTCCGGGAATTTTTAGTGTCTCTTGTTTTGGAATAGTAGCTAAGCTGTCAGTCATTTCCGTAGGCCTCTTTGGTCTCACCACTCTAATGTACTTAAATCTACTCCCAACAGTTTGTGGCTTTTCTCTAGTTGCAGGGCCTCCTCTTCTCCTCCAGTACCTGCAGAGACAGGCAGGAGGTGCCAGAGAATTACCCCCTGCAGCAGCCCTCAACCAATGACAGATAAGAGTTGGGGTATAAATACAGTGGTACCTTGAGATACGAGTTTAATTCGTTCCATAACCTTGAGGCGTGGGAAACTATGAGATGCTCAAGTCACGGTAAACTGCTGGGGCATGTGCAGCCGGCCAATCCGCGCAATTACTCCTATCTCAAATGTTGCTCATATTTCAAAGCAAAAATCGCTAGATGGCTCGTATCTCAAAAATCTCGTATGTTAGGGCACTCGTATCTCGAGTTACCACTGTAATCAAATTCTATCAATCTTAATACCGGCTAAGAAAAGAGTGTAAGTTCTACACTCACAGACTTCCCCAGTGAGATGAAGCTCCAATCATCCACAGTATGGACTAGCTGGAAAATGTGCCCTGTATTGGCAGGCTTTTCATGCTTGCCTCACTTCCCCACTCTCCAAATGTTGTTTCCAGGAATCCTCTCATGTATAAATAACCTGCTCTAGAATCCTCAGAGTCCTTTTCTGGGGAACTCAACTAAGACAGTACACAATACTATTTTTAAGGTTAAAACAGTTATGTAACTTTATGAAGTAGGAACTGATATTACCTTAATTGTACATATGAAGAAACTAAGGTACAGAAAGGTTAAACTTTCATTGAATTGAGGCTATTGTAACTGAAAGACAATCAACCACAAGTAAGGCTGCATGGGGGTTTTCTCCACCAGCTTTGATCTTCCACCGGTCCTTTTCCCACCTTTCATTAAAATGTTCACATGCCAGCTGTTAATGGTGTCCTCCGGTCAAAAGGCTGCCCTCTGGTCAAGGTTTATAGCCTAGCACCTAACATAGGTGAGCTGGGAACTCATTAAAAATGCAAGCGAAACACCATCCCTAAGAAAACATTATCGCCAAAATCACTCCAGAGTCTTGGAAACAGTATCACCGTCATGATGGTCACCCAGGATCTGAGGGATTCATTAACAAGAACTACAAACAGACAAACATAATGCATGAAGCAAAAATATGTACCTATATATTTTAAATGAAAACCAGACAAGTCAGAATGACATGTAAGAGACAAATGTATACAACCTGAGAGACAAGAGCAGATTAAAATGCTCATCTTCTTAAGCAAATGTAGCATTGGACTTTGAAAAATGAGATTTTCACTATTATATTGCAAAATCAACAAAGATTAATTTGAAATAATGTGTAAATCTTGTGTAACTTTAAAAAAAGAGAAACTTGGTATATTGTCAGTGAGAGTATAAGTTGGTAAAAAATAATTAAAAATTAATTTGCGCCTCAGCTGGGTGGCCCAGTTGGTTAGAGCATTGTCCCATACACCAAGAAGTTTGCAGGTTTAAATCCCTATCAGGGCACATACCTAGGTTGTGGGTTTGATTCCTGGTCAGGGCACATACTGGAGACAAAACAATCAATGTTTCTCTTAAATTAAATTAGCTATACCTAGTCCCTGATGCTTACAAACAGAAAACAGGTAATTCACACCTACACATATGTACATATAACAAAATTATTTAAGGAAAATCATCAAAATATTTCTATTAGAGCCAATTAAAAGAAATCACCTACATGCCAACCATGAGGAAAAAAAAAATTGTTCAACCATATTTTAAAATACTTAAATGTTAAAATTTTAGCTTTTGAAAGCTACAAATGGCATGGAAAATAATATATAAACATTAAAAGATATATTGTTTGTAACCTATCTAATAAAAGAGTAATATGCAAATTGACCATACCTCTGCTACACCCACAAGCCATGCCCACCAGTCAATTAGGAGCAAGTACACAAATTAACCCAACCAAGATGGCTGCAACCCTGGAGCGAGCAGGCTTGGGTTTCCCGAACAATGGAGGGAGCCAAGCTTTCTGCACACCAGGGCCCGCTTTGGACTCCACTCAAGGCTACAAAGTTTCAGTTACAGAAGATAAATAAATCCCAGATACCAGGGCCTCCGCTTGGGTCACCCGGGGGTGTGGCTGGCTTGCAAACCACCACGGGCCCCTCGCCCAGGCTGCCCCATGCCCCAAGGGAACCCCACCCTGATCTAGGACGCCCTGCAGGGCAAACAGCTGGCCCTCACCCATGCACCAGGCCTCTATCCTCCTATCTAATAAGAGTAATATGCAAATTGACCATCATTCCAACATACAAGATGGCTGCTCCTATGTGGTCAAAGATGATTGCCCCCCTGTGGACATAAGATGACCACCACAAGATGGCCAGCAGGGGAGGGCAGTTGGGAGGGAACAGGTCAATATGGGAGGGCAATTTGGGATGATCAAGCCTGCAGGGGAGGGTAGTTAGGGGTAACCAGGCCAGCAGAGAGGGAATTTGGGAGTGACTGAGCCTGCAGGAAAGGGCAGTTGCGAGGGATCCAGGCCTTAGGAAGATGGCAGTTAGGAGTGACCAGACCTGCAGGGTAGGGCAGTTAGGGGCAAACAGGCTGGCAGAGAAGCAGTTAGGCATCAATCAGTCTCACAAAGGAGTGGTTAGGAGGTGATCAGGCTGGCAGGAAGAAGCAGTTAGGGGCAATCAGGAAGGCAGGCAGATGAGCAGTTGGGAGCTAGCAGTCCTGGATTGTGAGAGGGATGTCTGACTGCCCAATTAGACCCAATCTTACCGGACCAGGCCTAAAGGGGCAGTCAAACATCCCTCAAAGGGTCTCAGACTGGAGAGGTGCAGACCAGGCTGAGGGAAACCACTCTCCCCAAGCACAAACTTCATGCACTGGGCCTCTAGTTTTTATATAAGACACAAAGTTACTTTTTGTTAATGTTCATAAACCCAGAAAAGACAGGGAAAAATGCTTCAAGTGATTAATACTTATTATCCTATATAATAAAAGGCTAATACACAAATCAACTGAACCACCAGGGGGCAGACACTCAACACAGGAACTGCCCCCTGATGGTCAGTGAGCTCTCACAGGGGAGCGCCACTCAGCCAGAAGCTGGGCTCATGGCTGGCTAGCGCAGCAGTGTTGGCAGGAGCCTCTCCCACCTCCACACCAGTGCTAAGCCGTCAGTCGGACATCCCCTGAGGGCTCCCAGACTGTGAAAGGGTGCAGGCTGGGCTGAGGGCCCCCCACCTCCCAGTGAGCAAATTTTGTGCACTGGGACTCTAGTAATTGATAATAGGATTATGGGTGACTTGTTTTCTTATTTACATTCATGACAGTTCCAAAATTTGTGCAACACACACATAATTTTTACATTCAGGTGAAGTGATTTTAAAATATGTATTGACTATTCCTGGGAAGTGACTCTATGGGTGGTTATTCCTGCATAACGGGATACTGGGCATTGAATCAAGAATAAACACCAGCAGGAGAACTAAACAAAATAATGTATGTAGTGTTTTTCCTTTGCCTGATGAGCTCTCCAAATCTAAATGGTGCATGCCTCCTTGCCCATTCCATGTTAATGTTTTCAGTCATAACACCCATTATTGGAGAGTCTTGCGGTGGTTAATGGGTATATGTTAATTTTAAGGGCTCAAAGACCTTCTGAAGGCATTTGTTTTTACATTTTCAATTAGGGTGGCAATTGACAAGCATAAAAAGCAGCAAAGCCAAGGCTATGCATCTGGTAATGAGCTACTTTCTGAATTGAGATAAATGAGGTTGACTGTGCGTGCCAGTTGCTTCTTGTCACCTCCAAGATTTCCAGCAGAATAACTTTTAAAAGAGAAAAACTGCCATCCAAGACGCTCCTGTTTTGTGCTGGCCCTGTGTTGATTTACCAAACCACTGTTTCTTCATTTTTCTCCAAAGTTTTGTAAATTAATGAACTTTGTTTATTTTGGAAGCTCAAACTGACTCAGCAGGGCTTTCTCAGAGACCAGAAAGAGTGAAGATTTCAAAAGGAAAGCAACAACTAAAGCAAATGTATTTTTAATTACCTTTAAATTACATCAATAACAACATTCTCAGCGGGACAAAGAAATCAAATCCTACTTACTATGCGACATCTCATTAGCTTGGGAAAAGGTTTCCCTCCCTCGTTTGCTTGGTTTTGTTTTCGGGACCTGACTGCAGATATTTGCAAATTTCATTAATGATGTCCATGATTGAATGCATAGGACTAGATTATTGATGTAGCTTTTGGTTTGTGCCTATTTATTGTGGTCTCTCTGAGGCAAGTGATGTGCTTGCATCATTGCCATCTAATAACATAAAAATCATCTTTCTTCTCTCAGCCCTGGGGGAGACAAAAAGAAATCAGGACTCTTAGTTCAAGGAATTCTTCTTGCTTACAGATGAAGCAGAGAGAAGTTAGTTGACACTGCCCACATTCACCTATTTGCTACTGGAATCATGGATACCACCCAGCTCCTTTAAATTTCTCCCCGGCACATTTTCAATGTCAACACCAAGGAAATTGTCTCTATAGTAAAGATAGACCGCTGCTTATTCCCACCGATCTCACAGGCAGACCTGATATCTGCTAAATCACACAGATTTACATCAAGTTCCAAGTTTAAATTTGATCTCAACATTTATTTGAAAAAGAAAAAAAAACAAACTTTCTTTAGTGCTTTATATGCATGGTATATGCTCAGGGATATATCAAATGATATAAGGAGATCCATATGTCAATGCCTCAGGCCCAAAAAGAAGAAAAGCACCAAGTGCCAAAGAAAGAAATGCATCTGAAGATCAAAAAGACAAAAAAAAAAAAATCACACCTCTGGGCTAGATGGAAGACAAGATCCCTGGATGCTTACACCATGCCTTCAAATAGACCACCAGCTGTTTCTGATAGAACTTCAGGGTTTTAATGGCGACCAGAGACTCCCTCCTGTCTCTTGGACAAACACGGGAAACCACAGAAAGATGTTCAGCAAGAGGTGATAAAGTAAGATTCCAGCTAAATTATGCCAAGCGTGGAAAAATCCTACCTAGTTATTCCGCAGATGAAGCCAACAGATAGACTCCTGTTGGCCAACTTATCTTTAGACATCTGGTCTAGAAGAAGGGGGGAAGTTGGAAGCCATGACTCTGTGGTGAGTCACATAATTTGCTAACTGCGAGAAGTAAACATAGCTTTAGCTGGTTTGGCTCAGTGGATAGAGCATTGACCTGCGAAGTGAAGGGTCCCAGGTTTGATTCCAGTCAAGGGCACATGCTTGGGTTGCGGGCTCCATCCCCAGTAGGGTGTGTGCAAGAGGCAGCTGATCAATGATTCCCTCTCATCATTGATGTTTCTCTTTCTCCTCTTTGCACTTCCTCTCCGAAATCAATAAAAATATATTTTAAAATTAAAAATAAAAGAAGTAAGCATAGGTTATTAAGCAATTTTTAGATAAAAATGGCATTATACTAAGAAATCAAAAACAATGTCCAAAAAAAAGTATAGAGTGAAAGGAGAAATAGAAAGTATAATTACAGACTAATTAGAAAGTAATAAAAGTACAAACACCATCAAAACAAGGAGTCAATTACAACTCCACCAAGCAGATAAAATAAATGTTTAAATTCAAATGTTTTAATAATTCAATAGTTAAAATGAAAGTAAAAAAAGCAAAAATTAAATTTAAGAAGCCACAACAAGTAATCACAATCCTTACAAAATCAGGAGAAAGAAATTAATACAAATAAAGACAAAAAAGAATGACTTAAAGGAGGAGGAAAACAAGAAAAACATTAAAATTGCTTAATAAATCTAGATGCTGCTTCCTAGGGAAGCAAATTTAGTATATTAATAGTAAGCATTTACATGAATCTGGTGAATATAATAAAGGAAAATAAATAAGTGAGAAGGAAAATATAAGCATGTCCTGTTTAAACAATATATAAATTTCTCTAACTTGATGTTAATATATTTGAAAAATCTAGATGAAATATATACATTTCTAAGAAAACAGGTATTATCAAAATATAATAAAGAACTTGAAAGACTTACCAGAATTATGGGGAAAGATTATTAAAAATTAAACTATTAGTCCTTCTTCCCTACCTCTCCTTTTACCCCCAAAAGGCTCTAGTGTAAGGCTATTTTGGCAGTAATTTAAACACAACCATAGGTACATATATACATGTTTGTATGCGTGTATTTTTGCATGTCACATAAATGAATTATAGTAAATATTGGCCAACTCTCCTATGAACCACGGAAACACTGAAGTTTAACCTTAGGAAACTCTAGGATGCTTTAAAATAGTATCACAATTTATTGCCAGTCTTTCCTATAATCTATTGAGAACTCTGTACTATTTCTGATGTTATAAATAAGTCAGTTTCTATTCTCTTATAACCCCAATTTCATCTATCTCATACAAACACTCTTCTCTCCTTTGGGGAAGCATTTAAGTTCAACAATTATCCGATATACTAGTACTATTGAAAAGCTAACATGCAAATTGTCTCCTTGTCCAGGAGTTCCAATGAAGTTTGAACTCAGAGTTCAACCGGGGTGGGGGCGGCAGGACCAGCCTGATAATCACCCTCCCCCCTCCCCATGACCAGCCTCCTCTCCCTGAGCTGGGATGGGGCTGGCTGGCCAACTTTCTGTATCCCCTCTGCCCAGCCAGCCAGGCCCAGCCCGATCAGTGATCAGGGTGGGCCAGCTGGACCCCATCTGTGCACTAATTCATGCACGGGGTCTCCAGTAAGTTATAATAACAGGCGAGTCTGGTCTAAATCCATACTTGTTCTGCAAGCATCTCCAGTCATTAGAGTGTGGAAGATTCAGGAGGAACACTCTGGGTAAGGAGCTTGTGACAAGTTACCAATTTGCCATAATATAAAAGAATCAGCCTCCGGACCAAAGGTCATCTGCACCCAGAAATGCTGTTTCACCATTCCTCCTTTCCATGCCAGCAGATGGACACGAACTGGAAAAGAATGATGGTACCACTTCTGCCAAGTGTGTGCTTGAATATAACTTTGCCAGTAGGAGTATATTCAGTGCAACTGTTCGAGAAAACAATTCACTACAGTTTGTGTGAACTTTTGCAATCCCTGATTAGGAAATTACTAGGTCAGACTATATCCCAGTATTACATACAACAGTAACACATGTGAAAGGACTTAATGTCCAATACTGGGGGCACTGAAAACATTAAAGAAATAGTGTCACATATTAAACCAGTAATGTACATTGCTATTTACTGACATGGAATTGTGATTAGTAGGCACTAATATTAGAAAAAAATAAAATATACAGATCAAAGGTACCTATTTGTGTCTATACATACAGAAATAAAGATGCAACACACACACATGCACACACATTATCTTAGGGTGCTGGAATCATAGTGCACATCCATGTGCAGGTATTGCTTTGATGTGGTGGCTGGTTTGGAGGAAGAATGAGGTCTCCAGAGCTCAGTACAGTGGAGAGAAACCTATGTTATATGGCACAGCAGGAAAGTGACTTTTAAGCTCTCTAGCAATTTTCAGTCCTTCTTGGCACTTTTTTCCTCCCCTACCCATGCCATTCCGTTTTAACGGAGCAAAACCACTTGTCTACATGCATTACTGCACCAACTCTGCTCTCCGTGGCCCCTGTGTCTGCACTTAGATGTATTCAGCCCCGCTTTGCATGTGCAGAAATTCTTTTCTACGGCCGAAGTGGAGGGCAGTGGTTGAAAACGAGGGTCCGGATATCAGGAGGCTGATTTTTCTACTAGGGTCACTTTGGAGATAAGCTACGTCACAATTCTGTGCCTCTGTTTTTTATACATAAAATGTGGCTAAGGTCAATAATGACTTGTGTGGTTTTATGAGATGAGACCTCATTCTTCCTCCAAACCAGCCACCACATCAAAGCAATACCTGCACATGTATGTGCACTATGATTCCAGCACCCTAAGATAATGTGTGTGGGTGTGTGTGTTGCATCTTTATTTCTGTATGTATAGACACAATTAGGTACATTTGATCTGTATACTACTTTATTTTTTTCTAAAGGTGTCCACCAGATACCTGGCACAGTGGAAACTCTAAGTGTTCCCTGGAGGCACAAGGTCACACACAAGTTCCCATCCCATCTGTGCTCCCCCCCCCAACCCCCATCCGCTACTGCAAGAAGTGTACAGTGTGTGGATTTATTATCACCATGGATAGTAATTGATCCAAGTGTCTCTGTGAAAGACAAATGGAGCTCTAGGGAGTTGTTTTGACACTGCCAGGTTTTCTCCACTCCACCTCGCCAACGATCATTATCTCTTGAGCATCTATGCACATACTATAATGGCGATACCCCAGTTTGGGTCACTGGTGTGCCACCTTCCCTGGGTTCCACCTGATCCCTGGACCACTCCATGTGCTGTCATTCATGTCACTTGATCTAATATAATAACCATGGCTTCATAGGGCTGATGTGCTGTTAATCATCCCTTAACGTGCACAAAATAAGTGGTAAAACCTAACGTTGTAAATACATCCATTCATGTTTCAACTATGAAAGTTACCTGCATTTAAAGCAGAATCGTAAGACTTGAATTACTGTCCCAGTGTATTGGCTAATATACTCTTCTTTATTTTTTAAATACAGTTGACATTTGGTATGATGTTATATTAGTTTCAGGTGTACAGTACAGACAATGATATAATTTTCAAAGTTATTTATATTTATATAATTTCAGATTAGACAGTGATATAATTTACGAAGTGTTTGTCTGATAATTCCAGTACCCACCTGGCACTATACCTAGTTATTACAATATTATTGACTATATTCCCTATGCTGTACTTTACATCCCCATGACTACTTTGTAATGACCAATTTGAACGTCTTTTTTAAATTATATTTTTATTGATTTCAGAGAGGGAAGGAGAAGGAGAGAGAGCTAGAAACATCAATGGTGAAAGAGAATCATTGATCGGCTGCCTCCTGCACATCCCCCACTGGGGATGGAGCCCGAAACCCAGGCATGTGCCCTTGACCAGAATCGAACCTGGGACCCTTCAGTCCGCAGGCCGATGCTCTATCCACTGAGCCAAACCAGCTAGGGCCAATTTGCACGTCTTAATCCCTTTACAATTTCACCAAGCCTCCCAAACTTGCCCCTCTCCCTTCCCCCTCCCCCCTTCCTCACCCCCTGTCTTTGGTCAATAAATTCTTGAGGTTTGCCCTCGGATAAGTCATTTAAACTGTAGACCCCTTTACCTCATTTGGTCCAGTTCACGGGTGTCTTGTAAAAGTCCAGAGAGAAAATATGCATGAAATGTTTCATAAACTGTAAAGCATTGCACAAGTACATGGTGTTAATTTTCAGTAGATGTCCCAGAACTATCCTGCCGCTGATATGTACAGATTTAGCCTCAACAAAAGCTGTCTTTTCAGAGAGAAAAGAGCTTCCTTCATCCCTCCGCTCCCTGGTGGACGAGTCACTCAGGACTCCAGCAAGGTACGCACCCCCAGCCAGGGGCACACTGGGGTTCCCTACCGTAGCAGCACAAACTGTCAACATCTCCCCCAGAGTCCGGGAAAGTGAACAAAACCTCCAAATGCCCTTTTATGACTTCTCCTGACATTTTATTCCCCAGTCACCCAGCCTCGGTTCTATTTTCTCTGCAGATTATCTTTGTGCCCTCGGCATCAGGAAGACAGGATCCTGAACTCGGTATTGAGCGGTGAAGTCCCCAGGGACAGGAGACCTGACCCCACTCAGCACTGTCCGTACCTGCGGCCACAGCACAAGTCCTTTTCTGTCTCTGCCAATCCCAGTATTACTGCGGCCGTTCGCATTTCTCTAGGCCAGTGGTTCTCAGCCCTGGGTGCACAGGACAGTCACATGGGGAAATGTTGAAAAAGACTAACCTGGATTCCAGCCCAAAGCAATTTAATTAGGATCTCTTGGTGGGAGGGGGGCTCAGACAGCAGTTTATATATTAAAAGCTTCTCGAATACCATCCTTGCTTGGGAATCACTGCTCTAGGTTAACGGTGGCCAGATGGTAAGGCTGCACCTACTGAGCATGGAGAGAAGCAGGAATACAATTTAATTAATAAGCTTCAGTTGGCTAACTCCCATAAGGCAGCAGAACCAAGTCAGAAATGAAAGGAAACAAGAAAAACATGGTAGCAACAACTCCTGACAGTCTGGCCTGCACCGCTTTTCCTCAGGAGGTGATCTTTTCATTTCTTGCCCAAGAAGATTTTATTAAATTGTAGATAGTACCTGGTCTTCACCCCTAAATCTATAGGAACCAATCTCTGGGGGCCAGAAAATCTGCAATTCACGGGCTCCCCGGAGCATCTAAATCCACAGAAGTTTATGCAATACATAAATTAGAGACTGCGCAATCCTGGTGACAGTGGAATCCATTTGGTTGCGGGAGAAGGGCTGAACTATTGGAGCTTTAGACTATAAGCACCCAGACTCTTCCATAGGTGGCCAGATGTGGGACCCGCATTGCTAATTTTTTTAAAGCTCCCTGAAGAACTGTAATTGAGGACGAAGAGGGGGCCTTACAAACCTAACAAGTTTGTAAGGCCTGCAAGATAGGCCTTAGGAACTCAGAGACTTCAAGTAACCGATTGGATGGTCTGAAATGAAAACATCCTAACTAAAGGTGAGCCATGGCCGGAACTGGTTTGGCTCAGTGGATAGAGTGTCAGCCTGCGGACTGAGAGGTCCCAGGTTCGATTCCGGTTGGGGGCATGTACGTTGGTTGTGGGCACATCTCCAGTGTGGGGCATGCAGGAGGCGGCTGATCGATGTTTCTCTCTCATCGATGTTTCTGACTTTCTATCCCTCTCCCTTCCTCTCTGTAAAATAATCAATAAAATATATTTTAAAAAATAAATAAATAAAGGTGAGCCATGGATGTTAGGCAGTCCTAGGTGGGTATCTTCCTTGAAAATGGTCTATCTTTACCTTAAGGAGGCCTCTCTATTGCCTTTTTGCATCTGCAATAATATACCTTAGGACTGTAAGAGTAATCCCTTTCCTCCAGACCCCTCAGGGAATAAGCACAGCACAGAGACCACAGAACCCTCACTGTACCTTGTTGCCCCATACCATCTCTACATGCTGAAATGTTCATTGTTAGTTATTCCACACCCACAATGTAAAAGAGGTGTCTATTTGTATTCCTTTTTATCACCTTCAGAGATTTCCCCTCTTTCCTTTGTCCTGCTCCCTACTCTAGCACCAATGGTTTTATGTAATAATGCCTTTGCATCTTCCCTTTGATTCTGATGTATAAACTAAGTGGTAAACTGCCATTTCCTAGAGCATTTTCTCAATCTGTTGAGATTTTGCTTCCTGACAGTTATCATCGGTTTGGTTCAAATAAACGCATCAAAATTCTTAGAGGTTTGGACATTGCTTGTGTCAACGCAATAGACGGAGGGATGGTGAGACTCTATCACACTGGCAGTGCCACTGGGCCTTACAAAGAACAAGAAATGGAGGGACCGCATTGCTAAAGAAGCTTCTCTTTGGTCAGGCAGGATACCTCCTCTTAGGTGTCCCAAATACAGCTCAAAATCAACTTCTCTGAGACTGGACTTAGGATCTTCTCCCCCAAATGGCTCCTGCTCTAGAGTGTCCTCTCCTCTATGTCATTCTCTTCAGACTGAGAAATAGAAGTTCTCCTTTCCCATAAACGTACCTTTTGCACAGAAGGGAACACACACTTAGAAAGTGTTCAAAGCCCACATTCCAGTGGGCACTAGAAGGTTCCTTATTCAGTGCTGGAACCCAAGGCTCCCAGCATTAATAAACACATTAATGAACAGTGTGGATGGATTTAGAGCAGTGGTTCTCAACCTTCCTAATGCCACATCCCTTTTATGCAGTTCCTCATGTTGTGGTGACCCTCAACCATAAAATTAGCAATGAAAATAATTTTATATTTGGGGGTCACAACATGAGGAACTGCATTAAAGGGAAGGTTGAGAACCACTGATTTAGAGGAAAAAGAAATGCTGCCTGAACTGAAATATACTGATTCTTCACTTAAAAGTCTTCTAAGTAAAGACCCAGGAAGGGACTTCAAGGTTTTCGTGTAAAAGGTGATGGTGTTTACATCTCCAAAGCCCAGGTCTACAGCCAATGGGGATTCAGAGAATGACCACAGGATGAAATGCAACTTAATTCTGTCTGTTAAGGAGAGAGAGCTCACCCTGCTGGGTGCTGTGGGTGCTGAGCAGCTACTATGGCCTGAACAAATGGAAACCCAACGCAGTCTCCACTTCAACTGCCTGGTTTGCTTTTCAGTGGGGCTTTGAGGCCTACAGATTGATGGCGAGCTGGTACCAGTCTGAGTTCATGGCTTCGCACAGAAAAGTAAGTTTTTCTGTAAGTCTTAAAGGCAGGACAGGATGAAGCCCCAGACCAGGTCATCTATTTCCACTCTGCGGGGGGCAACTGAAACTGAGCACTTGGGGGACAGAACCATAAGAAGTGCCCTGTGTCCAGACCACACTCTTTTAGGTGACAAAGGGAAAAACAAGAGTCACCTGCTGCCAAAACCGGTTTTGCTCAGTGGATAGAGCGTCAGCCTGTGAACTGAGGGGTCCTGGGTTCGATTTTGGTCAAAGGCATGTATCCTGGTTGCAGGCACATCCACAGTGTGGGGTGTGCAGGAGGCGGCTGATCACTGCCTCTCTCTCATTGATGTTTCTAACTCTCTATCCCTCTCCCTTCCTCTCTGTAAAAAAAATCAATAAAATATATTTTTTTAAAAAAAGAGTCACCTACCTGCCACTCACGGAGAAAAGGCAATCAGATCTCATCCCTGCTTTGCTCTTAAGTTCCCTCAAACCAAGACAATCAGCATGTGCACCCAGTCAGAGGGAAGTCCACAGTGAATCCGAAATGCCCCCAACTCCGTGACTGGCCTGAAAACACTGTCCTCAGTTATCTCAACAAGCACTCAGAAAGCGACTCAGAGCCTATTAAAACACCTTTGATCGGCCTTGCTCCCTCAAGCAAACCATAAACTCCCAGAATTTACAAGATTTGCTGAGGGGAAGGAGGAAGATGCTGGGTTTTAAAATCAAAGTTATTAACTTGCTATTAATACTGTTTCCTCCGTTCTCCCATTGGAATACTGAGAAACTAAAAATCCCAGAAACTGTAACAACCTGCTGTATTTTATTCATTTTATTCATATGATTAGATGAACTCTCCTGGACTTTTATGGGGTGACTTGTAAGTGTGTTCTAACAAAAAGCCACAGGACATTTTCCCTAAGGGCCTTGGGCTGGGTGATCAACATTGATAATCACAGTGCAGAGCAGTGAGGCAACACTGTATGTCACTCTCTTCACAATCAGAATTCTGGGGGACAGACCGAGCAGGTCAGTGAGATAAACGGGGACCAATGGCAGCCACACCACCATTAATAAGTAGAGGAAACTTGAATGAGACCCGTCTCCTCTCCAGACCTCAATTTCATCAATTGTAAGAGGCATGGGTTGATCTACACAAGTTTGAGGACCTCTTTCTAAACTACAGTCCTATCATCCTATTAGCTCATAGCCAGCCGAGCATTAATCAGCTACTTCTAGGTTTATGTGACTGGCTAATGTGACATAAACCTGGGACAGAAGTGTGTCCCTCTTGTGCTTGACCCAATGTCTGCCCCTTCACTTTCCTTCTCCCCCCAACGCAAGATCATCATTGTTCTTGGCTTTAAACTCTCTTTGGCTCTTTGCTTAGTTCAAGATTAGTGGTGCTGTGTGCAGGCATGGGGTTCACCATTTCCAAGCCTGCGGGTGAGGGAAGATGGATCTAGGAAGAGATGGGACTAGGACGGGGGCAAGGAGCCCGTCTCTGCGGAGGAAAGTGTCAGCTTTTCATTAAGCAGGAGCCGGCGGCTGCTTATCTGAGGCCCAGACCTGCATTTGGGAAACTCCTCCTGGATATCTCACACACAGCCCAGAACCATCCTTTCGGAGGCTGAATTTGTAATCTTCTCCCAAATGGGTCTCCTGCCAGTTTCCCCTCTCCGAGAATGGCTCTGTTATCTGTTCTTTGCCTTCACCCTTTGACACCCCATCTCCTTTATCTGGTTGATCCCCAAGTCTTATCTCTTACCCCTTGAGCATTTCTTAAAGGGAACAAACCAATGTATGTCACCCCAATAGGACCTTAACATATGCAGTCTTTCTCTCTGATGTTCTGCAGGATTTTCCTACATGATTTGGCAGCATTTCATCTTGGACCTTTAGAAATGCATGTTTGTCCATTTCTCTCCCTCCTCACGGGATTCCACTCCATCCGCCCTCCCTTTCCTCCTACTCTCCCCTCCATTTCACACTCTCCCCCATCCCAGTCTCCCAGGAGGCCCCAGTTCTCTCTTCTTGTCATGACTCTTCCCTCCCCATCCCACCCTACTTCCTGGGTCAACTTCTACATACCTCTTCTTCATTCCTTTCCTTAAAAAAGTCCTTCCTGTCCCTCCTTTCTAGTTTGAATCCTCTAATCATACATTTTAAAATATATTTTTATTGATTTCAGAGAGGAAGATAGAGGGAGAGAGAAATAAAAACATCAATGATGAGAGAGAATCATTGATCAGTTGCCTCCTGCACATCCCACAAGGGGGGCATGTGTCCTGAGTGGGAATTGAACCGCTATCTCCTGGTTCACAGGGCAATGCTCAACGACTGAGCCACACCCGGCCAGGTTCTAATCATACATTTTTATAAATACAAATATCAGGAAAGAAAACAAATATTTTAAAATACCCAGCAGCTCCTGGGAGTGGCGCTCCCTTCAAGTGTCAGAAACAGAAGCCAAATTGGCTGGAGCCGGTGCCAACTTCTTCCTCAGCAATTGTTTCCTCACTCGCTGCAGCTCGCTTGGAGCATCTTTGGACACTAGATGAATTCCTATCTTATGTGCTAGTCCCTGAACTCGCCAATTAAGATTTCATCGCTGTGACTTTGTTTTTTAATACTCTCCTGTCCTCTCCATCCCCCTGTGGCGGGAAGAATCTGCACCTGATTTATTTTATCGCAGGGCCTTCTGCCAGACACAAGAGCACTTGAGCAAGGTGGCTTCCTAATGACACATATTTGGCTGGACTCTTCCATTGAAAAGAGACGGGAAGAGGGAAAGGAGGAGGGAGAAGGGGAGTGGAGGGGATGTAAACAGTATGTCAGTGTGTTCTGGCCAAGAGTAAAAAAAAAACAAAAAAAAAAAAAAAATAATTATCTCCTTACCAGAAGTTTCTACATCTGAACTCAGATGCAGAGAGAAAAAAAAAAAAAACAAAAAAAAAAAACGGGCTGAAAAAGTTTTCTACTCAATTTTAATGGTAAATAAACGTTATATTGTGATAACTGTGTATAGGGGCAGATGGGTATTAGACTTACCAGGTGATCACTTCATAAGGTATATAAACATCTAATCACTATGTGGTACACATGACACTGATTGAAAAATGTGTGTGTGTGTGTGTGTGTGTGTGTGTGTGTGTGTGTGTGTTTTAAAAAGAACGGGAGTTGCCAAAACTGGTTTGGCTCAGTGGATAGAGCGTAGGGTCAGTGGACTGAGGGGATCCCAGGTTCGATTCCGTTTGGGGGCATGTACCTTGGTTGCAAGCATATCCCCAGTAGAGGGTGTGCAAGAGGCAGCTGATTGATGTCTCTCTCTCATCGATGTTTCTAACTCTCTATCCCTTCCTCTCTGTAAAAAAATCAATAAAATATATTTAAAAATTATTTTTAAAAAAAAGAACAAAAAAGAATGGGAGCTTTTATAATGACCGCCTCAGGCAGTGTATAACTTAGAATGGATGTTAATGTTCTCTGTAATTCCGACCTCTTAAACACCTCTTTGTGCAGAGGGCATGGTCTGAGAGCAATGTCCTTTAAACTCGGAGGAGTTAAATATTTGATAAATCCTGCAAAGTGCAGGAGTGATGGACTCAAATCCAGGTCTCCTGCCTTTAAATATTATATACTTCCCACCCCGGTCCCACCAGCTCTTACAAGGAGCAAACCTAATTGGGACTCCCCATCTCCTGTGCTAACGTAGCTGTCATTTCTTCTCTCTTTCTCCTGAATGTAGTCTGCCTCGGGGAAGAGTAGGTGCTGGGACCTCGAACCAGGAGCCTGTGAGAATCCCGGGGAAATACACTGCTTCCTAATAAGATACCTCCGTTCAAGTGCTCGGCTGCCTTCTGATAAGCCAGCGTGTGAGCCACAGGCCCATCAAGCATGAAGGGAATAAACAGCAAACTCCCAGAGCCACTCGGTTCAGGGGATGTGTAATCGTGTTGCACAGTGAATGGCATGGAGCTGCACAAAAGCAGGGGATGATTATATCTGTCCCTTCCAGCAAATAAAGTAAAATGAGATAATTCTATGGAGCAGAAGCAGCGGAATGTGAGTGGAATGCTCAGACAGATCTGTCCTGGTTTGCTCAGGACCACCCCGGAGTGTTCCTGTTATCTCAATGTGATTAGTCTCTGTGCCCCCTCTCCCAGGAGTCCCAATTTGGAAGCTAAATCATGCAGTCATTCTAACCATGCTCCAGTTTCCCCATGGCTGTGACTGGTTTAGTGTGTTTAGTTTCATGTATAATCTCACTGACGATGGTCACAGGTTTCCTCCCATAGACTGTGTGCATGGTTTCAGATGGGTTTGAGGGAGTGGGGGACAAATCCTCCACCTTCTTCAGAGGCTACAATATTAACCCCCCCCCCAAACTGAGTTTTACATGCACATCACTGGCACCCCATCACCCCAGTTGGCCAGAATACAGAGACCAGGGCAAGGAGAAGCACACGCAGAGCAGGAGCTGCAGGACACAGCCCCCACCCCCTCAACGGACCGATGAGAGGCCCACATCCATATTCCCCCCTGTGTCTGGGGCCAGGTGCTTAACAAGTCTGACTAGTGGCTTCAAACATGTTTGTTTCTATCTTCCCTTAAACTTTAGCCTTTTGGAAGAATCTTGCCCTATTCCTAGATCAAATCTGTGGGAGGTCCCTAAGCATTTTATTTACAGTGGTACCTTTAGATACGAGTTTAATTCGTTCCGTAACCTTGAGGCATGGGAAACTATGAGATGCTCGAGTCTCGGTAAACTGGTGGGTAGTGTGCAGCCGGCCGATCCACGCGATTACTCCTATCTCAAATGTTGCTCGTATTTCAAAGCAAAAATTGCTTGCTCGACGGCTCGTATCTCAAAAATCTCGTATGTTAGGGCACTTGTATCTCGAGGTACCACTGTATTTGTTTCCTTATTTATTTATTATTTTGAGAGAGAGAGATTAACCAGTTGCCTGCAGTATGTGTCCCAACCGGGGATCGAACCATAAACTTTTGGTCTAAGGCAGCGTTCATCAACGGGTGGTCCACAGACCATTGGTGGTCCATGGGGTACAAAAGGTTGGCGACCGCCGGTCTAAGGGATGACATTCCAACCAACTGAACCACCTGATTAGGGACTTTTTATTTCAACGTAACAGCTATCTCCAAAGTCACTTTAAAACACATACACTATCTTAATTCCATACATAAAATGTCCAGTGGAAAATAGAAATAAAAAAGTCACATTTGACTGTATTCGATCATCTCCCTTCTCCTTCCCTCCTTCCTACATTCCTATCCCGAACCCACCTCATCCTTTCTGGCAGGAAAGGGCTGTGGACTGCTGCTCTCTCAGTGTAATCCACTCTCGTCAGGACAGAGAAGAGGGAGAAGGAGTGAGGACCATTCTAACGGCTGCTTGTATTCCAGCAGGGACGCTGGGGCTGGCAGATGGTGACAGACTCTTTTCTTTGGTGAAGTCTTCAGAGCCCTGGCTGAGCTCCCTCCCTCGTTTTCCTGACCTGGATGGTTGCATCTCTAGTCCAAGTACCCAATAGAGGCCCTTTCCCCAGAGGAAAGTCACCTGCAGCCCAACTTCAAGGCCGAAAAAGAGCTGCGAGGACCCCAGCGACATTCTTTCCTGCTTGGTCCTCACCAAACACTCTGGCTTCTCCAGCCCCACCCACCAAAGCCCAGCACCTTCTCTGACCCAGCAGCCCCCAGCGGTCAACTCCTGCCTCTCCCTCTAGATTTCCCAGGCAGAGGTCAGACCCCACTCCACAAACCACCGTGTCTCCGTCTCAGATGCCAGTGTTTGTATCACAAAATTTGGGGGGTGCAGGTGAAACTGTCCTGAAGCCCATTCCTTCACCCCAGGAACGGGAAATGGTCCAGCTCTCTGACAATCGTTCTCAAGAAACCCCCCTTCACGCAGTCCTCACAGGCAATCCTACTGACCGCCTCCCCCTCCCAGTCCTCACCAGGCTCAACGGAAGTGACAGCTCTCCTGAAATAAGGAAGAAATGGTTGAGTGTAACTTTTTCTAGAGTCTCTCTCTTAAAGGATGCCAACAGACAAAATTCTCTCATCCCCTGACCTCTTTGTACATCCTCTCTCCGGCTCCTCTGTTTGAGTGAAGGCTGTCAGCGTCCTGACAGGTTACAGCAATCATCTGCCTTCCAAATCAGGACACGGGAGGCCTGCACTGAGGAGGAAGGGAAGCCTCCATCTCACACTTGCCCTGAGAATCATAACGTCTGTAGCACTGGTACCTCAGCAGAAACTATAGATTCAGTAACTACAAACCCTCTTTGAGTATTAATATAATACTTCCTGGTCTAGTGCCAGGAAGACCAAACCAGGTAAGCATGCTGGCATCCCTCCCCTGCCCATTACAAATGCGGTCTGAACAATGCTTATTTCTTTCTTGTGTTAACTAGGTTTCCAGAAACGCTAACCTCTCTCAAGGGTCCTACCTCCTACAATCCAAGCACCTCACTCCCTCAAGGGAAAGCTAAGAAATTGCCTTCTTGAGCGTTGTATTGTATACAGAGTTGAGAAATCCCCTCTGACCTGCTGAACTCTGGAAGTCCCAGATGTTAAAACCTCCATGAAATACATCAAAAGGTAGAGAATCTTGGAAAATGCCACTTGTCTTATTGAGTAGACAGGTCTACTCAGGTGGTGAGCAGGAGAGCTTAAGAAAGAATGAAAGGAATAGATTATTTGGGGCTCTTTAAGTCTGAGCCAGGGACAATTTTTTTTTTTTAATATTATTTTATTGATTTTTTTACAGAGAGGAAGGGAGAGGGATAGAAAGTCAGAAACATCAATGAGAGACATTGATCAGCCGCCTCCTGCACGCCCCCTACTGGAGATGTGCCCACAAGCAAGGTACACGCCCTTGACCGGAATCGAACCTGGGACCTTTCAGTCCGCAGGCCGACGCTCTATCCACTGAGTCAAACTGGGTAACACAAAGGTCCCCGCTCCTATCCCATCTTCCTGTGCAGCCAAAGGAGCTTCAAATTCCCCCATGGATCCTTAGAACAAGCCAGGCCACGCTGCCCCCTCTTCATGATTACCTTTCCACAAGGCACTGCCTTGAACTCCTGGGTGGGCCCACCACCACACTCAACTGGCAGCCCCTACAGCAGCCACTTCACCCCCAAATTCCATGGGCTCCCTGGTTTTCATGAAATTGACTTGAAATACCCGTGCTAATTGACAGCCCCTCTAGATAGCCTTCAAGCTCCCTACTGATATGCAACCTATGAAGACCCAGGATAACAGCCTGAGTTTCTCCCCTCCTGAATAGCGATTGCCTCCTCACATAGGCCTCTATTTGACAATCCCTTGAAAGAAGTAAGAATGTTTCAGGTTAGACAACCAGGTTTTCCTTTGATGTCTAGATAACCTGAAAATTTTTCCTGCAGCTTTTCACACATAATAGCTTCGAGTCTATTTCTGTGTTTTTTATGGTAAAAATTGTTCCTTCCCAGCAAAACAACACAATAGAAAACCGCTGTCCTGCATCTGGGTGGGTAACACTAGAGTCCAAGGGGCAGTAGGTTCCGGGGAGGAGTGGAGGCGATGTTTTTGTTAAGCTTTTCTTGATGAAAAGGAGGGACAGTTGCAAGGGTAGCAGGCTCTCTACAATAGCGGGGTTCCTGGAAATTTGGGCACAAACGAAACGTTTTCTATAAACACACTACCAGGGGTCTGCCATTAAATAGATTCTAAAATAGAACATTTTGAAAGTGAAAAGTGACTTTTTTTTAAAAAATATATAACTTCCTTGTTGGCAAAGCTGGAGGCTCATATTAGATACTGCCCATCTTTGGATGACACAGGAGGAGATCAGGAGACAGCAAATTCATTAAACCCAGCCAGAACATACTCTTATAAGTCAACTAAGAGTTAAGTCGATCACGGCATTCATTGTAGCAAGGAGAGAGTAAAATCAATGTAAATTTTAATCAGGGGATTTAATATTTTTAAGATAAAAAATACTAAAGTAAGATCAGTTCAATAAGCCATTAAGAATAGCTATTTTTATCCATGGACATGGACACTGGGGTGGGAATGGCTGGGGGTGGGGGTGGGGATTCAATAATCAGGAAAAAGGAGACATGTAAAACTTTAAACCATAAAAAAAAAAAAAGAATTATATTATCAAAACCAGGAAACTCATACAAAAAAAAAATCTATTTTTAAAATAATATGTGTCCCTTGAACTGAAAGCTTCAGAGTCAAAGAGAACAGACTTTTTAATACTGGCTTCCTCCCTACCAGCCTTTTAATATAATAGTCACTTGACCTTTCTGAGCCTCAAATGTTTCGTCTGAAAAGTGGGGATTAAACAAGGTAATTTCTGGAGTGGATACTATGAGAATTAAATGAGATAGTCTGTGTGACATGCTGAACAAATGATAAAGTTTTACTATGTATCACTATCTATTACTATTAGATTGAACCATTTAGTAGCTCAAAAATAGTCAAAATTATAATCTCATATGATTAAAATTAATATAACAAAACATTAGGAAAGAAGACAGGATACATAAATAGACTGTCAAATCTAACAATTAACCCTGAAGAAAGAGAACCAGTAAATAACTCTAATAGTAGTAAGATATTAGATCAACCACAACCATTCTTCCAAAAATGTCCATGGGGAGAGGTAGTCCAATCTCCTGGGAAGAGGCCAAAAAGAGGTGGGAAAATGAAGGCTGCCCCAAACACATGGGAGGCGAGTTCACAGTTTTCTCCTACCCATCCCTCATGTCCACCTTTTCTTACTTTTTTCCTTAGCAAATCAACTTTCTGTCTGTCACATGTTTTTCTCCAGTGAGAATGTTTGTATATACATGTAATTTTATAGGAAAAGTTAAAACTATTTTTTTACTTGCAGTTATATGCAACTAAAGAATTCTATTAAAGTATGTATGCTGATGACTAGATGCATTAAAACATCCGCAAGAAAGGTGCAAACCCTCACAGGTGAGAAATCAGAGCTCTCCATGTTCCAGGGCCACTTACCTTACACCAGGAACTTGAAAGGTAGATAATGAATTTTTCCAGAACAAAATATTTCTAAAATCTCAACTGTTAATCCTTTTCTCATTTGCTTTTCACTATACATTATACAGATGTCTCCCTGTGGCCATTAACAGAAAAATTCAAATAATAAAGAATGAAGAAAAAGGCCTGGGGTAGTAGACTAGAAAAAAGACTTTAGCTGGCCCATTTGGGGAAAGTGAGGACCACGTAGTAGGGCTTCTGTTTACTTTTCCTCCTGAGGAAGAGGGGCCTTATCATAAAAGGAGATGCTTTCCTGTCTCCAAGAGCGAAGCCTCACCGAGACACACCATTGCCCTAATCAATGTCTGAAAAACGCAGATCATCCAGGGAAGACTGTACTGCAGGCTCTCTGGTTCATTTTTCTTCCCTTGCTTTAATGTCCTGCATATACAGAAAATCACACTTTGTCACTGAAGCTTCTGTTCTTGACTACATTTGAAGAACCATCAGCAAGATTTTATAACACACACACACACACACTGGTGAGGGTCTATGCATCCACACTGAATCATCAGAACACCCCACTGTGGCGATCCCAACCAGAGAAATGAAAATAAATGATGCACAGTCATTAAGATTCCCGAACAAATAATTTTTGAGCATGGTGTCCAATGAGTGATGGCCCAGAGAGAAGGAATGGAAAGGCCCCCTCTTGCTTAAGCAAATGAAATAATTAAAGGGTTAAGGCCTCTAGGCTAGAAAATGGCCAGGAAAGGTCACTCCTAGCAGAGTCATTCAGCTGCGAGTGAACAGCCACCAGCTTCCCCTGCAAAGCAAGAGGCCGGGCGGCCGGATATCAGAATACAAATTGTTTGCAGAAGCCTCCGCTGGCCTCGCCTCATTTTGCCACCGGGGATGCGCAGAAGCTGGCATGTGTAGGTTTATGCATTAAGTGTGCATTAGTGCATCTCATTATAAATGACTGTCCTTGGATTAAAGAAAACAGCAGCTCCAGGCATGACACCCACGCAGGGGAGCGCTGTCTGTGTGGCACGTGCTTGAATCAGCTACATCTTGTTTTATGCTTTTCGCTTTTTAATCCTCACCCACGGATATGTTTGTTTTTCTTTCTTACTTTTTTTTTCTTTTGAGAGCCACAGAAACATAAATGGGAGAAACATCGATCAGCTGCCTCCTGGAGGTGCACTGCCCTGGAATCCAACCCACTACCTTTTTGATGTGCTGGACGACACTCCTACCAACCAACTCACCCGGCCAGGGCTGTTTAGTTTTTCTTAAAAGAATCTGAGAGCTGAAACCAGTTTGGCTCAGTGGAGAGAGCGTCGGCCTGCGGACTGAGGGGTCCCAGGTTCCATTCCCGTCAAAGGCATGTATCCTGTTTGCGGGCAGGTCCCCAGTTGGGGGCATGCAGGAGGCAGCTGATAGATGTCTCTCTCTCATCAATGTTTCTAACTCTCTATCTTCCTTCCTTCCTCTCTGTAAAAAAATCAATAAAATATTTTAAAAAAAGAGAATCTGAGAAGACATAGTGGTTCTTAGGAGTTACATTGTGTCATTGTGTGTGTGTGTGTGTGTGTGTGTGTGTGTGTGTGTGTTTTAAAGTTAAATTTATTGGGGGGACAATGGTTAATAAAATTCTATAGGTTTCAAGTGAACAATTCTATGACACATGATATCTATATTGTACCCAAGGTCTAGTCGCCTTCTGTTGCCATCTATTGGACCCTCTTTACCCTTCACTATCCCACACCTTCCTTCCCTCTGTAGCCAGCAGGCTGTTCTGTGTCTGTGAGTTTTGTGTATCTTGTTTGTTCACTGTTGCTTTCAGTTTTTATCTCACAAGTGGTTCTTGACTCTTGAGGGTGTTATCTGTTCAAATCACACTGTCAGGTAAGGTTCCGAAGTGCAATTTCTGTCAAAAATCTAGGAAGCCTCCAACGACCTCCTCCATAAACCACGCCTGCTCAAAAGCTGTAGTGACCAACAACATTCTGTAGGAAATCTGCCTTCCTAAGAAAGGAGAACCTGGGCCAATTCAGAGGAGATTCCCCATCAGAATGTCCTAGAGCTGAACTGTGACACCTGTGAGCACAGGAATGCAGATACAATGGTACCTCGAGATACAAGTGCCCTAACATACGAGATTTTTGAGATATGAGCCATTGAGTGAGTGATTTTTGCTTTGAAATACGAGCAACATTTGAAATAGGAGTATCGCTCAGATCGGCCGGCTGCACACGACCCACCAGTTTACCGCGACTCGAGAGTCTAATAGTTTCCCACGCCTCAAGGTTATGGAACGAATTAAACTCGTTTCTTGAGGTACCACTGTACTTGTGACCTTAGGATCTCCACCAATTATAGGTGGAAACCCTCGCCCGCCCTTCCTCTCCTGGCAGACCCCGAGGGTTCAATAACATTTGGAAGGAGGTTTGACCTACATCCTACCTAGAGAATCCCAGAAATATTCTTTTGGACCTTTATTTATTGGGTCATTAATTTAATTAATTTTAATAAGCTTATCTAATGTGCCAGGCACTTCATTGGGTGAGGGACATACAAAGAAACCTTGTCCTACCATCAAAGGGTTGACAGCAGAGGCAAGACAGAAAAGTAGTGAAAAACATTCGATGTCATGGAGCTAAAAGCAGTTACAAGAAGAGGGTTCCAGAACTTGTTAGGCAGAGCATAGAAGGGGGCCGGGGAAAGATTCAGCGAGAAGAGCAGGGAACTGTCTTCTCCTGCTGGACTCCATTGTCAAGTTCTTTCTTTCTCGGGAAGTTGGCAAACTCCCCAAATGCGCAAATACAGATGTTTGCTTGTTCCTGACTCCCGAACCTGAGACCCACCAGCTCAGAGGCATCATCACAGACAGGACAGCCTCCTGCAGTTTGCACGGCTCGCGCCGTATGAATAATGGAAATGTTCGAGAATGATTTTGGTGTAAGATCAGGGATAATTCCTTCTCGTGGGACTGCCGTGTATGCCAGCACTCTGCCCTGGTAAATTATCTGCGGACAGCACGGTCTATCACAATGAGCACACCACTGTTCGTTTTATCCTGCCCGCCAGGCCGTTTATTAACTGCTATTCGTTATTTTAAAGACACTTCTGGAATCCAAGGGAAGAACAAAAAGAAAAACAAAAGGGGGATGAGAGATAAAGGCACCACAAATCCGGGGGCATTTGCCAGTGCGATGGGGAAAATGTCTGGGGCAGGGACAGAAGTGGGCATCGGATTCTTCCAGAACAGACATGCATGGTCCCAGGAGGCTTGGGGACACTAACTGTTATGCTCTGGGGGTGTCCTTATGGGAAATGCTGCATCAAGCAGGTCAGCTGTCCACCTGATGACCCCTCATTCTGCAGCAGTGACAGGATGCGGATTTTCACCACCTCCATGCTCACCATATACTACAGTATTCACATGCTCTACAAGTATATTATTATTGCGGAGAATTGTATGACATTTTTGAAATACCTGGAGGTACCCCAGAACAGAGCAGAAATCACTGCCATGAGTGAAAACAGCCTCACATTTGGCTGCTGAGAGCTCCCTGGATACCATTCATTTGGCATCGAATCACCCTTCCTTGAAGCACCTCCCAGCCTCCTGTCACCTGCGTTATTACTGGGACCCTGAGTTGTTATTTCACGGTGTCACTGGATCACTGGGTGACAGAGCAAAGGGACATGTAGTCGCCTTAGAGTGACAGAGATCTTTCCCCTTAGCCAGCATCATACATGTGCATGCCTGTCTACAGTTTGACTGATGTTTTTGCTCCTTGCACAAAATCACACTTTCTTGGGACTCGGGAACTAAAGGAGAATGAAAATGTTAACCATCTGAAAAAAGAAAAAAAAAGAGCCAAAACCGGTTTGGCTCAGTGGATAGAGTGTCGGCCTGTGAACTGAAGGATCCCAGGTTCAATTTCGGTCAAGAGTATGTACCTTGGTTGCAGGCACATCCCCAGTGGTGGATGTGCAGGAGACAACTGATCAATGTTTCTCTCTCATCAATGTTTCTAACTCTCTATCCCTCTTCCTTCCTCTCTGTAAAAAACCAATAAAATATATTTTTAAAAAAAGAAGAAGAAAAAGAAAAAAGGCAACAATTCCAAAGAATCCAGACAGGTTCAGTTCTGAAGACATTCTCAACAAACAGCAAAGTGCGCTCATCTGATCTCCCCTCCTTCTAATCAGAAGCACCTTCACGGTGGCAATTTTTAGCTTGTTTGTGCCAACAGAACTGCAAACCAAACCGGAATTAGCCTCCGATTCACACCACCTAGCAGGCCCTGCCTCCTCATTTCATAGAGTAATTACCAATAGTTGTGATTCTGAAACCCATCTGAGACCCAGGCCTCAACAATTTACAACATACCAGGTTGTAAATCCCGATTTACATGTTTTCTTTCACGTGATAAAGGGGCCTAAGTGTATGATTGACAAGGACATTACAACTGTGCTTCTTCAGGACCAGATGCAGAAGAGATGACACTGCTAATGTGGATGATGACTTTGCATCCTTGACGATGTAGAAGACTTAAGCTATGCCGAATGGCACGATGGGAGAGCATGTCCCCTGAAAGCTGGACACCAGGAAGGAATTGGCAACATTAGCAAGCAGCCCAGTCAAGCAAACCCCAGGAAAACAACGGATCAAGAGTTTATTGATTCGATGCCCCTCGCACATGGAAGTCACTTGGGTAACTTTTAAACCACCCGTTTCTGGGCTCAGTCACAGAGATTCTGATTCAATCAGCTTTCAGTGGGGCCACACAATATTTTTAAAAGCTCCACATGAGATTCTAATGTGCCCAGGATTAAGAGCCCCTGAGTATAAAATATACTTAATATACTGCCAAGCATGTGATCAATAGAACATAAAGTAAAATAAAATCAGTGACTTATTAACTCGCTATTTCATTATAGAGGTAGATATTGAGAACTCATGATGTGGCGGGCGCTGTTCTCTGCTACAAGGCAAACATTTGCAAACTAAACACTTCCAAGGAGTCCTTTATCTGGTGACCTACACTGACTGGACACCTGCATCCAGCATGTCCCCCGCCCTGATGGAGGAAAGCACAAAAGTCAAGTTCTTCAAATCCCACTCCCAACTAAAGATAAGTAACACCCACTGGGCACTTCACAACCTACAGCGCACATGGGCCATCTTGATATCCGGTTATCAGACAGTTGTAGCAACTTTAAGTAAAGAAAGAATTTTTGGAATATGTACCATTTCACAGATGAGGAAACTGAGGCTCACAGAGGCTTTTCAGTAAACAATAGCAACTCTTTTCCCTTAGCAACCAGAAGGCCTGAGCTTCAGGTAAGTTTCTATCTCTTACAATTTACAATGTGCCAGACAAGCTCTTAATTTTTTTTATTTATTCTTTATAGTAATTTGATCGGTGGAATTATTATTATCCCCAATATATGAGATGGAAATCAAGGTTCAAAGACAGAAGTTAACTAACTTAGTCAATGTTATTCTCCGGTTTCTGTTATTTCAACCTGAGGCATGGGTTCTCTGTGTCAGTGGCCATGAAAACCAGGTTTCCTAACCTGAAACCAGTATATTATCTGTCTCTGTCCACCTCTAATCATCTACTCTAGAGTTTTGCTGTGTACATTTGAAGAAAAGACATCCTAGGAGAAACAGGGGTGCTAATGTTTTCCTTTTACAGTTCTAAAATATATAAGGACACCTGCTTCAAGCAAGGCAAATATTGGGGGCAACATTCTTAGAAATATGGACTGTAAAAGCTAGGTTGAAAATCAGAGCCCCTGTAATACACACTTGCCTTCTTATAAATAAGGATCCCAAGACTCTATGAAATAAAACAGTTTGTCTAAGATCCCACAATGAGCACAGTGCTAAGACTGCAACAAGACTGGCTCACACCAACTCTCAGACACGCACAGGACATACTGTTCACTTTGCATAAAACTCAACAAAGCAACGATCTCTCCAGTGGATGTAATACTTTAACCATATTTGCAAGAGTCTGAGGAAAATTCAAGTTGATGAACCATTCCATTTTCCTTTAGAATTTCTACCATTTCTAGAAAGTACTTAGAAATCTCAGAATTAAATTTTAAGGACTGGCAGCCTGTACGCTTCATTCTTTTTAATACAAACCCCCTATCACCCTCTGATTAGGGCACATTTGAATGCTAACTCTTCCTTAGTACCTCCTAAAAATATGCAGAAGTGATCTTTGCAGCACAGTGCAGGAAGCTAACTATTCTTTTTTAAAAAATATATTTTATTGATTTTTCACAGAGAGGAAGGGAAGATGGATAGAGAGTCAGAAACATCGATGAGAGAGAAAGACATCGATCAGCTACCTCCTGCACACCTGCAACTGGAGATGTGCCCGCAACCAAGGCATGCCCCCAATCGGAATCAAACCTGGGACCCTTCAGTCCGCAGGCCGACACTCTATCCACTGAACCAATCTTGGCTATTCTTAAATACTGATTAACTAATGAACATCTCAGTTTCCTTTTTTTCTAACTTTCAACTTGGCCCCAAACCATCAATTGTGACATAAGGATTCACAAGGACATCCCTGAGTCTTTTCCCTCCTATTTCTACTGGAGTTAGAAGAGATATCTTGTGAGTACCAGTTACATGATTTTCTTAGGCAAAAACTATTAGGATGGTTATAACCTGCTTGCTCAGATCCTACACCCAACAAACAGCAGGAAACTGAGATGAAATGTAGTGAAGAGACACTCAAGTACGAGACAGGAGCTTAGATTTCTGTTAGCCCACCTAAGAGCAGGCTTTCTCTTACCCCCAGTACGTTTGGTGGATCAATACCAGCCCCTTCAGGCACAAAGAAAGGAAGAATGCATGGAAAATGTGATGAATAGAGGAAACTTATGTTTAATGAGACCCACTATGTATCTCAGGCTTCACATACATTTCTTCTGAACATAAATCTATATGAGATGTACTTATGGGCAATTAGGTTTTCATGGATACTGGAAAGTTGAAAGTGAAGGTATTATTCAAGGATCCAGTGAGCTCTGATTTATATCACAGATCAAATGTGGCCCTGATGATAATTTTCTCCCTACCCCCAGAGGAAAATTATATCTCCACTAGAGGCCCGGTGCGCGAAGATTTGTGCAAGAATCGGCTTTCTTTCCCCTGGCTGCTGGCACCTCCTTTGCTCTGACCCACAGCTGCCCTCCACTTCTCGGCTTGTTGCATCAATTTGCATATTCCTTCCTTATTGGCTGTGGGTGCTGCCACCTTTGTCACAGAGTTACAGTCAATTTTCACATTCTGTTTTTATTATATAGGATTCCCTTAGTAGGAAATATTAACTGAAAAAAAATTTCTCCTTGAATATAATGCAAGCCTCAGCTATAAGAGCATTGTGGAAAATCAAAAGAGTAGACTTTTCAAATATGGCAGAGCACTACCCTACCCTGACAAAACCCGAGTGGTTCTTTGGAACCACCTTGCTTTTTATTAGTTTCTGCCCTTGGTTAATACAATGGACCCTCAATCTAATCTTGAATTAGCATATGTGCACTCCCTTGAATCTGAAATGCTGAAGTATTATTGGTCCAATTTAGCAGATGAAGAAAATGAGATCAGAGAAAATAACATTAAGGAAGCTTTGAATAGATTAACTAATCGACTCAACAATATTTATTCCATAAGGATAAAGAATCCAGCCGAGACCGGTTTGGCTCAGTGGAGAGAGCATCAGTCTGCAGACTGAAGGGTCCTGGGTTTGATTCTGGTCAAGGGTATGTACCTTGGTTGTGGGCACATTCCCAGTGGGGGGCGTGCAAGAGGCAGCTGATCTATGTCTCTCTCTCACTGATGTTTCTAACTATCCATTTCCCTTCCTTTCTGTAAAAAAATCAATAAAATATATTTAGGAAAAAAAAAAGATAAAGAATCCACAAGAAAATTAAGGCCAGTTTTATTTCCAGTGGGTGGGTATAGGGGACTACTGAGTAGTTGAAAGTATCATATCAATGAAGAAAACAGGCCTAGAAAGTGGAGGGAACAGGACCCAAAATCCACAATCTTGGTCTGCTCTCTTTCTACAAGGCCTATTTCAAGGGTTTAAGACACCACACACCCATCATCTTGATGTTTGCCATTATAACTCCACCTTGATCTCTGCCCTGCTTCAATGGGTCTTTGGAATAAGAGAACTAGCCCTCAATTTCAGTCTGAATATATCCTTCAGAGTTACACCTGGGGAAGATGAAGAACACAAATAAATTCAGACCCAAGAGCAAAGGTGGCAATTTGATGTGACTCAGGATGTCATTGTGGCTGGTGAACTTGACCTAATCACAGCTGCATGGAAGCAGCCACCTCATCTGTACCCTGCTGCCTGGAGCACTGATAGTAGCTGACTTCACTGCCCACCTTCCTCATCCTCCATGCTTCCTGGTGATAGAAGGAGCAATTGTGCTTTGACTGCCCAATGAATAAGCATGCTCCTTTTGAGCAAGAGTTTTACAGTTTTTGGATTTTTTAAAAAAGATATTTTTATTGATTTTAGACAGGAAGGGGGGGACAGAAACATCAATGAGAAAAGAGAATATTGATTGGCTGCCTTCTGCATGCCCCCTACTGGGGATCAACCCTGCAACCCTGGAGGGGAATCAAACCATGACCTCCTGGTTCATAGGTCAATGCTCAATCACTGAGCAACACTAGGCAGACAAGAGTCTTAGAGTTTTATAGATACTAAAAAACTGACCCAAACTTAAAAAGTGGTGGGTTCAGGCAGAGTGCACAGACTCATATGTCATCTCAGCATCTGAGCATCGGCCTCTGACTTCTACCAAGTTGCCAAGAAGGAGAACTCCAAGGCCAGACTTAGAGTGCAGCACGCATTGAAGCACTTATTCTCAGCAACAGTCTGACTGCCAAGGTTATTACAGGCTGGGACTCAATGGAGCCGAGGAAAAGGAGAGTCTCTATGTTATAACACTAGTTGGTTAAATTTTTAAAAGATGGTCATTGGGATTATTTTCTGTAACCCAGAAAGGGGAACTTCCCCATGCAATGTAGAAGGAAGAGTGGAGTTTAAATTTTGAAACTCATTTTTTTTTTAATTGATTTCAGAAAGGAAGGGAGGGGGTAAAGAGATAAAAACATCAATGAGGAGAGAGAATCATTGATTGGCTGCCTCCTGCACCCTCAACACTGGGGAAGGAGTTCACAACCTGGGCATATGCCCCGACCGACCAGGAATCAAACCGTGACCTCCTGGTTCATACTCAACAAGGAGAATGACAATAACAAATGGAGAAAGGGTGACGCAGAAAGTTGGAAAATGATGGCAATGGAAGTAAAAAACAAACAAACAAACAAAAAAAAAAACAAAAACCTGATATCCCAATAAATAGTAATCAAGTGCTAAGGGTTTTCAGATCAAAAATGTCCTTCCCGCCCCACAAAGAGAACTTATTTATCAAACTGTAGGCCTGGCTAACCCAAGTCCCCAGTAGCATGAAAAGGTATGTGCTTGGCACAACTGCGATGAGTACACATTTCCCAATGAATGTGGGTCAGAGCTGGGGATGGGGAAAGACAGACTTTTGTGAAGTCATCTTCTTTCTTTCAAACTCAAGGAGTCAAAGCTAAGTTCACACTGGCCTGACTCCGTGCGCTTACTTGAAAGGGGTGATAAAGCGGGACATTCAAAGATCAATTCTTTTCAAACGTTTTTTTTTAAGTCTTAGTCCCCAGAAATGCTGGCAGCAAAAAATATATATATACATTTTTTTTAAAGAAAAATAAAATAAGCCCTGCGCCTTTTCAAGAATTGATTGCTTCCTCGGCTTCTGGCTTCTGCAAGCTTAGCTAAGAAGTCATAATCCTCCACAATCACAGATTGTTGGAAACCAATAAAGCCGAGGTGATGACCTTGCTAATACATCCCGGCAGGAGACAGAAAGAAAGCTGTGTTGAGGAATAACTCTCCCGCACACCAGTTCCCTTTGGAAAGAGGGGGACAGAACTGAACGTGCCCTGGCTTGATTCACGGATGAACAGGGTCTCGGAAACTTCACCTGAAAGAAGGAACAGGGGTTTCTAAAATTCTCCACTAAGATGCATTCCCCTTGTCCTATGATACAAAGGGCAAAACCGCATCCCAGGATGGCAGCTTTGGTGACCTGCATGACTCCCCTGGACACTGATTGCAGCTGAGCCTGGTTTCAACAGTGTCCCCTGTCCCCCTGCCTGAAGTGAATCCTCTGGAGACGGTACAGTGTGCCAGCCTCAGGATTGATTCTAACAGGCTCCACGTGACATTCATGTCTAAGCACCACTCTAATGTGAACAGAAGGAAAACAAAGGAAGGGGCACTAACAGAAATTCACTCATTCCCCCTTTACCATCATATCAGTGTCCAGCACTCACGGGACCCCATGTTGCTCAACATGCTGAAGTCAAATTAATACAGTGGTACCTTGAGATACGAGTGCCCTAACATATGAGATTTTTGAGATATGAGCCGTCCAGTGAGCGATTTTTGCTTTGAAATATGAGCAACATTTGAGATAGGAGTCATCGCGCGACTACCCACCAGTTTACCTGGACTCGAGCGTCTCATAGTTTCCCACGCCTCAAGGTTACGGAACAAATTAAACTCATATCTCGGGGTACCACTGTATTTGTCACCTCCTTAATGGCCGATGACAATAAATGAGAGCAAGACCTGACCTCTGAGTAAACTAGCTTCCGTTACCTTGGATTGCCTGTGAGATACAGCATGGAACAAGCTTTGCCTCAATTAATTAAGTCCACAGATGACACAGGGAAATTTTTTTTTTTTAATCTTCTTTCCCCAATCTATGTGTCTTGGTGCTCCTTTTCAGGGAATATGTTTGGGCAAAGAATTGGACTTGCTCCTGAGGCTGCAAAGGTGAATAAGATAACAAGCAACCTTTAAAATAGCCCCAGGAAGGGCAATAACAATACAGGAAGTGCTTACAATTCCAAATGATACATTTGAAAAGGAGAAGATGGCAAAAGTAACAGCACCTGAGCGGTAATGTGTTCTGTGTGGAAGAGGGCGGTCAGGACAGGGATGGCATATGAGATGGTCTGTGTGATTTCAAAGCCTGGGCTCTGAATCTCATCTCTACTGCTCAGCATTCTGGTGACCATTTGTACAAGTTTCCTCATCTATGAAAGGGGTGTAAAGATGGTACCAAACTCACAGGATTAATTTAGCTGATATGCATAAAGTGCTTAGAGTAATGCCTAGCACATTAGGAAATCATCAGAATTAATGTCTATCATTACTTATTAAGTAAACCAAATAAAAGGGAAAATGTGTTTCAAGCAAAGACTAGAGAAACACAGGATCCAAGGTTTTTGTTTTGTGTTCCCGATGCATAGTGAACTCAAGTGTCACCATACTCCCAAGAGATAAATACTATTACAGCTGGTTCTTCTGATGAAAAAATGAAGCAGAGAACTAAAGGCACCTCCCCATCATCTCACCTCCCCATCATCTCAGAGTAAGTGGACAGAGCCTAGATTCACAACCAGGATGTCCAACGCCCGAGCCCCAATGCTGACCTGCTGATGGAACAGCCTTCCAAGAGCACAAGCTGTTTGGCCGGTCCTACAAGTGGCTCCCCGTCTCTGGGAGCATATAATGATCTTTTCTTATGGAGAATTCTAGTAAGTGCGGTGGTCAAAGCCAAGATATCTGAATATCTAATCGAAGAGGAATAGGAGAAGCCAAAGGCAAGGTCAATGAAGTGTCCGCAAAATTAAACTAAAACAAAAAATAAAGGAGGTTAAATATAAATGGAGCACGTTTTGAGCAAGGGCTCCAGAGCAAATTGTATTTAGAAAAAATAAAATAAAATACTATTTTTGAATATATTTTATTGATTTTTTTTTTTTAGAGTGGAAGGGAGAGAGATAGAGAGTTAGAAACATCTATGAGATGTGCCTGCAACCAAGGTGTGTGCGTCCTTGACCAGAATCGAACCTGGGACCCTTCGGTCTGTAGGCTGATGCTCTATGCACTGAGCCAAACCGGTTTTGGCTAAAATACTACTTAAAAACAAAAACAAAAACTGGTGATATCTGGGGTCCCCCCCCCTACCCCCACCCTTAATGATTGTAGATGTGGTTAAAATGCAGGTCTTAGGTCTTGGGTTAGGAGTTGGCTGGAGAAAATCTGTAACCAGAAGAGAGAAGACTGCTTAGAGTTCCTTGAAGGTACAGGGGTGAGCTATCACATGTATCTCTGAAAGTGGGGAGCCTGATGGCAGATCCAGCTGCCCCCACACATGCAGGAACACAGTACATAGTGCCTTCTCCTATGGAGCTCAGTGAATTTCTAACCAGAAGCTTTCCTAAAATGCTCTTCTGATTACCAGCACCTGCCATGACCACTTCCCTTTCCCACAGTCCCCTGGGGGCTACATAGGTTGTAAGTGTGACGTGAAAAGTCACACTTCTCTGCATACTATTCTTTTTTTTTAAATATATTTTATTGATTTTTTACAGAGAGGAAGGGAGAGATAGAAAGTCAGAAATATCAATGAGAGAGAGACATCAATCAGCCGCCTCCAGCACGCCCCACAGTGGAGATGTGCCCGCAAGCAAGGTACGTGTCCCCGACCAGAATCGAACCTGGGACCTTACAGTCCATAGGCCGACACTCTATCCACTAAGCCAAATCGGTCTCGGCTGCATACTATTCTTAAGTGTTTCTTAGGCTTTAAAATATGATCCACTGAGGGTCCTGCTATTTCACTGTTTGCCTGAGCCCAAACGTCAGTTTCACTTTTTTTCCTCTTTTTAGCCCAGACCCCATCATCCACCATTCCAACCCATCAGTCCTTCTGCCCTCTTGTGCTTTCTCAGTGCCTCTTCCCAACGCCATAGCTAGCCGCCTCCTTGATTATTTATTACTCAAGGCCCACCAGAGAGAAGCACAACCCTCCACTGTAGTGGTTCTCAACTTGTGGGTCGCGACCCCTTTGGGGGTCGAACGACCCTTTCACAGGGGTCGCCTAAGACCATCGGAAAATGCAGATATTTACATCACGATGCATAACAGTAGCAAAATTTCATGGTTGGGGGTCACCACCACATGAGGAACTGTATGCAAGGGTCGCGGCCTTAGGAAGGTTGAGAACCACTGCTCCACTGGGACCCAAGCACTGCGTGCACAGGACTTGCCTGTCCCTGAGCCGTTAGTCCCTCCCCAGGTCCACTCAGCAGCTCTCCCAGTTGGAAGCCTCTTCTGAAGTCCATTCGCCATTGACCTGACACCCCAATGGCAGGTGCTCCCTCAGCTCTGGTTTCTCAGGAAAGTTGCTCTGAGAGCCCCCTCTGGCCTCCCTGATTGGTGAGAGGGATGCCCCCCTCTGCCCAGCCCTCTCTCCACCCTGCTCTACCATGGCTGATAATTCCCCTGTGTAATGTCCAAATTGGCATCCTCTCTGCCACCTAATTCTCTACCAACTTGATTGTTTCCTAGTTTTTTCCTACATTTTCACCCTCTTCCCACTGATTTCTCGTCCTACAATCTATGGTCAGGGTTGTCCTCATTTAAAGAAAGTCCCTTTAGTCTATTACCTGTTAGGCAACATCACGTTTCTTCATTTATGTCCCTTCACAGCTCCTTCCATCGGAGAGCTGTTTTACAGACAATAGTGCAGTGAAAGCTGGGAAGGGAGCAGAAGTGTGTGTATGGGGGGGGGGGGGGCAAGTGAGTCAGTGTGGGTAAAGGGGACACATCTGTAATACTTTCAACAATAAAGTTTTAAAAAATAAAAATAATAAAAGTAAAGACTCTCTAAGAAGATTAAAAATAAATAGTTTTCTCCATACCCCTTTTCTCACTCACTACTTGTGGGTGCTCAGTAGGCCATGTCAGTAGAGCACATATGTGCGTTACATACCTCCCTGTCAACGCTACCCTCCAAGTCAAAGGCAGGAAGCCACTGAGATATGCCTCCCTCTCCCCTTCCCACTCATCCCATTGCCCTGTCTATTTTTACTTTATAAGATCAATTGGAATGACTGCCCCCCCCATATTCCCTTCTCCAGTCTCCATGCCCCCAAAGTCAGCTCCCTTTCATCCCTCACTTCTTCCCTCAGTGGCCACTGTCCTCATGATCAGCAGTTTTGCTCTTTTCCAAGTGAATTCTCAACATGAGGCCAAGATCATTGCCCCCTACAATTCACCGTTCATCAAACCTTTCCCTTGCTCCAAATCTTCCTATGGTGTATTACTTCCTCTGGGAACACACGGTACAGAAAACTGTGCATTTCTATGTAAAACCAGCCCTTTCTAGTCTTCCAAAATCATCTCCAAGCACACACAAAGACTGTATAGCAATCTTGGGCAGTTTCCTCAATATGCCACGCTAACAGCACCTAACGGGGCCTAGAATACAGTATAAACACAACCAAATACAGTATCTAATTAGCATTGTCACACCAAGTTACATGGTACACTACAGGGTTCTGAGGAAGGAACAGCTCCCTTTGCTTGCGGTGTAGGGAAGGAGGTCAACCTCGCCACACACCAATGAACATCTGCTCAGTATCATGAATAGTCAGGGAAACACTCCTTAAAACACACCGATCTGGCCACCATTTTCACCCCAAAACTAGTAAGATTTTTAAGTATTCAAAATACCAGGTGAAATCATTGGGAGATATACAATCTGTCCTTGCTCATGGGTACGAAAGCGCTCCAAACTCTTAGGAAGTAATCACAGGTACCTACCAACATTATAAACGCATGTATCACCTTTGGCACGCTAGAGTACTCCACAGAGAGAAAATTACCGAAACGCAAGAACCTGCTTACAAATACGTTTATTGAACCGCTCTAAGTAACAGCAAATATTGTGGGAAATTGGCTAAAGATTCACTGAAAAGGTAATGGAGAGGCAGTGCAGCACAGGCATTAAGAGAACCTGCCTGGGCCGAGACCGGTTTGGCTCAGTGGACAGAGCATCGACCTGCAGACTGAAAGGTCCCGGGTTTGATTCCAGTCGGGGGCATGTACCTTGCTTGCGGGCACATCTCCAATGTGGGGTGTGCAGGAGGCGGCTGATTGATGTCTCTCTCTCATCGATGTTTCTGACTTTCTATCCCTCTTCCTTCCTCTCTGTGAAAAATCAATAAAATATATATTTTTTAAAAAGAGAGAGAACGTGCCTGGGAAGAGCTCTGCCAGCTTACGGCCATGTGACCGTGGGCACATTCCTTACTTTCTAAGCCTCATTTCTCTGAGATGGAAACATGGGCTCCTGGTACTGCCCGCTCTGTAGGCTTGTGATGAGGATAAAAAAGCCCCGAGGACACCTGAGGTGCTGAGAAGTCAATCACGTGTGCAATCGTTTCGTTCAGTACACAACATCCACACTACTGGATGCTACAGACCTGACCCATTTTTTTTAATGTATTCCTCTGGCCGGACACCCTGACTCATTAAGTGAAATAAGCAGGTCGTCAGAATCCTATGAATAGTCACTCCTATTTTCTCACGCACAGATGTGACCCTGATATCAGCATATATCTGTTGGCATTTTCGAGTCGGGTCATAAAGACATGCACAGACTCACCCAAAACTCTAAGCATCACACCCCGCGGGGAAGCAGGATCTGAGTGGGAATTTAGATTCTATTCACTTTTTTTGTTGTTGTGGTGGTTGCTGTTGTCTCGTCAATGTTTGGCTCATTATAATAGTCATACATACTATCTCGCTTTCTAAAATCGGCAATCCAGTTTAATAAAGTAAATGTGGAATTCCAGGAACCACAAGGTGCTCCATGCGGCACAGATATGGGGATGGGGGGGAGGGTTATGAGGCCTGACAGAATCCAAAGGCCCAGATCCAAAGCACCTCCTCATCCTGACGGGGATCTGGGTTTCGGGGGCTCCTGGGGCTGCAGAAAACATTTGGAAACATGGGATGTGTCACACGAACAATCCTCCTGCAGGGAAATGACCCTACGCTAGCTTCATTCTCTTCCTTTTTCAGGGTGGGTATTTCTGTTCCATCCTTGTTTTCACCGTTGACAGAAAGCTGGTTTTTCTAGCAAAATTTCCTTTAGGGCAGGGATTAACCATCTGTCCCGAGCTGCCCCTTGCTTTTCCCTGGATGAGGCCCAGGAAGGGAAAATGGATCACTAGCCAATGGGGACCACCAAAGGGCTGGCAGAGTCACCAAGGTCAGGTCAGCTTCTGTCAGCCTGAACCCTGGGTACTCTCCAGGGAACACGGGCCAAAGCCATGACCTTCTCTCCACAAACACTCCACTGGGACACGTCTCAATAATCGCTGTGTCACACCCAGACTGGGACAAAGTGGCTCCTGGGATAAGGACACAGAATCAAAGAGACAATCTAACCCGCTCTCTCTACTTGAACCTTACGTGTTCCTCTGTCCCAGCGAGAGCAAGAACTGCAGTTTGACTAATGCATGATGTTGGAGATGTGTTCAGGAGACTGTGTGCGTTTCATGTGGATCTGAAAATAAGACACCCCTGAAATCGAAAGGAAGTCAGCTGTGCCAGGCAGTCTCTGTCACAGAGAGGCACCGGTGATGATGCACCCCTTTAAGAGAGCCGGCTTTGGTCCTTCCAGAATCGCCTAGGGCTTTTTTCACCAGCTAAGCCTCTGTCAGCATCTCGCTGATTACCCTGGCAGCAGACGGGGAAAGGAAGAATATATTTCTACTCAGAAACACTGTATCCAGTTTTTGATGTTTTATTTATCTCAGCCCTAAAGCCGATCTTGCTGCTATATGGTTAAACCAGCAGCTCTACCAAATCTCAAAGCTTAATCCACTGTGAAGTGGAGAAGATTCTTAGGGGCAGCTCATTGTTCTTTGTTGGCTCATTCCCCTTCCTTCTCGGGTTGACTCTCCCGAGTGAACCACAGCACAGCACAAAACCAAATCAACAACGTGCTCCAGGATTAAGGTGTAATCGATGACAAGTCCAACAGGGAGGGAAAGCTTATTCATTCAGTACAGCGGCCTCTCGCTCTGCCATCCGGGGCTCATTGACCCCGTGAGGTCAAAAGACGCGGGACTTCGACCACCAGGTCGGCCACCTCTTGGTCTCTCTCCTGTTCTAACACCCCAGGGGCGTTTGCCACTTGTTCCCCATTAATGATTCCGCTGGTCAAAGTAGTAAAGAATAAAGGCTCAATGGAAAAGTACGTGTTCCTATTTGTTGGATAAGAAACCATTTCCCAATGGCCCGGTATTTTTCAAGAACAGGGCAAATGCTGCTCAGAATGTCATAGTTCTTTGAAAAACAGAGGCATAGAAAATTAACATGTTATTTGCGTGGCCCTGGCCACATAAGTGAGTTGGTTAGATCATCGTCCTATACACCAAGACTGCAGGTTGGATCACATTCAGTTCCACATAAAAGAATCAATCAATGAAGGCATAAATAAGTGGAACAACCAATCGATGTTTCTCTCTCTAACATCAATTTTAAAAAAGTTTAACATTTGATTTGCTTACTTGGTTAGGTATAGAATGATCCACCATAAGGCGGATAGCATTCCAGATGACGGATCCGCAGTGCAATGATTAAAGTTTATTAACTAGCATCCTTGTAACTGCGTGGGCTATTATTTACTAACTGTGTGACACTGAATGCACCATAAAAGTAAATTGAGAGGATGCATATCTAGCGCTCAGCATCACGCCTGAGACATAATGATTATTCAATAAGAGCTGGTTTCTATCATTGTTGTCTTTATTAGCGGCTTCATTGCTATTATCCTTAAACCAGCAAAGTGCTGTGTTTAAAGGCTTAAAGACTAGTTGAGAAGAGAAAATATACACATGAGCAAAGTAAAGAAGCAATACGTACATTTTTTGTCATAACACATATGGTTGCTTGACAGTTTTTAGTTTTTATATTAGACTAGAGGCCTAATCTAAAATTCGTGCACAGGGGATGTCCCTCAGCCCAGCCCGCACCCTCTCTAATCTGGAACCCCTTGACGGATGTCTGACTGCCTGTTTAGGCCTTATCCCAGTAGAATCGGGCCTAAAAGGGCAGTCAGACATCCTTCTCACAATCCAGGAATGCTGGCTCCCAACCCCTCACCTGCTTCTGCCTGATTGCTCCTAATTGCTTCAGAATGCCAGTCTGATCACCCGCTAACCACTCCCTGCTAGATTGATTGAAGCCTAACTGCTTCCCTGCCAGCCTGATTGCCCCGAACTGCCCTCCCCTGCAGGCCTGGTCACCCCTAACTGCCCTCCTCTGCAGGCTTGGTCAACCCTAACTGCCTTCCCCTGCAGACTTAGTTCCTCCCAAATGCCCTCCCCTGCAGGCCTGGTCAACCCCAACTTCCCTCCTCTGCCATCCTGGTCATCCCTAACTGCCCTCCCCTGCAGGCTTCATCACCTCCACTTACCCACCCCCCCTTGCAGTCCTGGTCCCTCCCAACTGCCCTCCCTTGCTGGCCTGATCATCTACAACTGCCCTCCCTTGCAGTTGTGTCCACATGGGGGCAGCCATCTTGTCTGTTGGTGTGATGGTCAATTTGCATATTGCTATTTTATTAGATAGGAAGATTTATCTCCTTCTGGGATCTGGCGGTTCTGGGAGGCTGCTTAAGTACCTTTCCCATACGACACATGGCAGGTTACATGTAAGTTCATTTACATAGATCTTGGCCCTAAACAGTGAACACCTGGAGGACAAAATCTATATGGTGTTATCGATGTACCCACCCATGTTCCATCTCCTGGAAAGAACCACAAGACTAAAGGAGTTCAACAATTCATCTATGTTGAATAAATGAATGAGAAACATAATTATATATTGATTAGAGGCTCGGTGCATGAAATTCGTGCAAGGAGGGGTGTCCCTCATCCCAGCCTGCACTCTCTTCAATCTGGGACCCCTTGAGGGATGTCTGATTGCCCCGTTTAGATCCAATTCCTGGCTCCCAAGTGCTCGCCTGTCTGCCTTCCTGATTGCCCCTAACCACTTCTACCTGCCAGCCTGATAACCCCCTAACCACTCTCCTGCTAGCCTGATGGATGCCTAACTGCCCTCCCCAGCAGGCCTGGTCACCTCTAACTGCCTTCCCCTGCAGATCTAGTCCCCCACAACTGTTCTCTTCCTGCAGGCCCGGTCACCAACAACTTACCAGCCTGGTCACCCCTAACTGGCCTCCCCTGAAGGTTTGATCACCCCTAACTGCCCTCCTTTGCAGGCCTAGTCCCTCCCAACTGCCCTCCCTCGCTGGCCTGATTGCCTACAACTGCCCTCCCTTGCAGGCCTGGTCCATCCCAACTACCCTCCCCTGCTGGCCATCTTGTGGTGGCCATCTGTGTCCACATGGGAGCAGGATCTTAGATCACAGTAGGGCAGCCATCTTCTGTGTTGGAGTGATGGTCCATTTGAATATTACTCTTTTATTAGATAGGATGACAATGCAGAAGAGAGAGAATTGTAGTGTTCACTGTTCAGTTAAAAAACAAATACTTAGAGTGCTAAGTCCTACACTCAGTGCTGGGGTACCATGTGCCTCTACCAAGACCCCTGATTTTGGGCATAGGCAAGTATTCTGAGAAGAAAGTATAAGCTGGTGTGGGAGAAAAAATGAGCAAGGAATACCAGTGTGCTGTGTTTTTTTGTTTTGTTTTGTTTTTAAGTATATTTTATTGATTTTTTTACGGAAAGGAAGGGAGAGAGATAGAAAGTCAGAAACATCAATGAGAGAGAGACATCAATCAGCCACCTCCTGCAAATCCCACAATGGAGATGTGCCCACAAGCAAGGTATATGTCCCCGACCGGAATCGAACCTGGGACCTTTCAGTCCGCAAGCCAATGCTCTGTCCACTGAGCCAAATCGGTCTCAGCCCAATGTGCTGTTTTTCAAGGAAGGCTGCACTTGGTGACTACAACCACGAGCGGCTCTAGTCCCAATTCCCATCCTTGACCCACCAGGCCTGTCCCACGTCTGCTCTGTATAAGCCCCCCAAGTGGTTCACCAAAGACCAGATGGGCATGGTGAGCTGCCTGAAAATGCAAGTTCTACCGACGCACTTGGGAATATTCTAAATATTGTTCCTTCTTCCCTTTTTTATTTTCTAAACTGTATTTTCATTGAGGCTGGAGCTCATCTATCAAAGCATTATGATAAATAGCTCTAATAATGGAGAATACTCACAGTAGTCATTTGCCACATATGACATATATGGTAAATGACTATTGGGAGTATGTTAGAAAAATAAAACACATGGGTATATTATGTGTGTCTGTACATATGAGTGTATACCATATAAGTGCATGTGCGCGCGCGCGCGCACACACACACACACACATACACATATAATTTAGTGAAATTGATTCTAAGATTGAAAAGTCAGTGAGTCATTCTTGCCACACTCACCCAATCTTAAAACCCTGGGGTTGCTCCCTCAGAAGGGAGGCCTAATATTACTGAAATATTATGTCATTTTTATATCCCTCTCCCTTAGGATCAGAAAAGTACATTCTTCCCTGCCTGGGGCATGGGTAACAATGCTCCCTGCGAGAGAACAGAGCCCTTGAACATGAACTTCCGTTGTCCAGGACAAACTGCTCCTCCCGTCCCTCCCACATGCCCTTCCCACTGCTCAGGTGGAGAGTTAGAGCTGCTAAAAGCCTGTCCCCCGGAGCCAGAATTGCACACCTTTTAATTTCCTAATATTCCGACTACACTCTATGTGGCAGGTGCACCGCAGTATAAAAGCCAGCTTTTACTTTCATATATTTAAATACATTAGCGAAATCTATCAACGAAGCGTGAGCTTACTCAGAGTTGCTGAGATTCTGGTGAACGGGGACCGAATTTAAACAATACAGCAGGTGCCAGGCCCTTACTGCTTTAAATAACTCTACTTTTGGAGGCTCTACCAAACTTCCCACATTTTAATTCAGGTACAAAATGTCCTTGTGATGTAAACTCTGCATAATCGACCTCCTTAGTTGGGGAGGAGTTCAATGACCTTAATTCCTGGCAACAAGTAAAAGAATAGAATCGAGCCTTCTCCTTGGTCTACTAGAGTCTTCCTGAGGTGAAAACAGTTAACTTGGGACTGCCTGTATATACTGTCAAGCCTAATGGAGAATAGGTATCAGGTAAAAATGCACTTTAAGGAACAATCCCCAGGGAAAATAGATAGCAGGGTATGTAGATGCCTTTGTATGACAACTACATTTCCCAACAGATGCAGGCTCTGCAATCAGATCGCTACCATGTAAATCCCTTCCTAGTTATTGTGGACTAGACCAGATGGGGGACTGGGAGGGTGGGGGGCAGGGGGCGCAGGGATGGCGTCTTTTCCTCTGGACCCCAGCTCTGAGATTGAGAGCAGGTAATGGATCTCCCCGGGCATAGGAAAGGTGATAGAATGCCCACTGATGTTCAGCGGTGCACACTCACTGGTTTTGTCTGCTCAGAGATGTGGATGAAAAGGGGCCACATGCTAACCTGACAAGCTCAGGGAAGGCCTGCACGGAGGCCATGCAAACACCGAGATCTAAAATAACCACAAAGGGCAGAAACCGGTTTGGGTCAGTGGTTAGAGTGGCAGCCGGCGGACTAAAGGGTCCCAGGTTCGATTCCGGTCAAGGGCATGTACTTTGGTTTCGGGCACATCCCCAGTAGGGGGCGTGCAGGAAGCGGCTGATGGATGTCTCTCTCTCATCGATGTTTCTAACTCTCTATCCCTCTTCCTTCCTCTCAGTGAAAAATCAATAAAATATTTTAAAAAATAAAATAAAATAACCACAAAGGATGGTCTGAAATGAAAACTTTAACTAAAAGTCTTATAATGGGTAGTTATGTCCTACTGTATCTTCTCTGGCAAAGATGAACTTTGACCTTAATGGAAACTATTGTCTTTTTGCATCAGGGTAACTTCCCATTTTCCAGACCCCTCAGGGCCCATCCAATGCACCAGAGTGGAGACCATAAATTCCTTCATTGTTATTGTCATCATGTTCATTGTTGGCTGTTAACTGTCCTGTACCCACCTATATGTAAAAGAAGCATAAAACTATTATTTTACTTTTTATCTAATCTCAGAGGTTTCCCAACTTCTCTAATCTACAACAATGAATTTCATGGAAACCACTTACTTCTTCTCCTTTAATTGTAAGGTATAAAACCAGGTAAAAACCTGCCATTCTCCAGAGCATTACCTCAGTTCTTGGAGATTCTGCTTCCCAACTCAAAATCACACACACAAGTTCTTCACATGTTTGAATGTTTCTTATATTAACAAAGATCATTCCCTATTTTCATAATATAGTCACTCCTATTTAGTATGTGTATGTGTGTGTGTGTGTGTTTTGGGGATGGTGATCAAAAGTGAAGTCAGAAGTTAACCATTGTTATGATAAGAGCACTGACAAATCAGAATAATATAGGAGAGCGCATGAGCACTAAATAAATTAATTTACGTCAAACAAAGTTAAGTCAGGGGCCTGTTACCTGCTGCCTGACATGGAACTGGCTGACCTGAGATGCAACCAGATGGCAAGGCACCTCTAGAACAAAGAAACTTCTAGAAAAGATCCGATTAATAGCTCCTTAGGGTTTACCCATACCCTAAAGGGAAAGCAGATCACAAAATAGAACTTGTAAAAGAAAGCTGAACCCCAACGTTTCCATGCTCTATTTCCTCATCCCAGTAATTTTCCCAGGAACTACAAATAGATATAAACGCAATCTCTAGAGAGAGTTGGTGTCTCTCTTCCTTCTCATGAGGAGAGACCATCACTCTGTCTATGGAATGGCTTTTCCTGCTTCTCCTCTCTACTCAATATACTTGCTTCGGCTTTAACCTCTTGTCTGGCTCACGTTTTGAATTATTTGCTGCATGAAGCCAAGAATCCCCAGCTAGGGGCTCTAGTGAACCTTAGGGACTTGCCCCTGCAGCATCTAGAACACACTCAGCTTGACCTCAAGCCTGCGATCTCAGCCTGTTCTCTCTGGGATAGTTTCATCCTCTCCCGGGTTCAGAGATTATCATATGACCCAGGACTAACCAATCAGAGGCAGTGCTCTGCTGGCCTTCAGAGATTGGTTCAGGTATGGCCCATGCCACAGACCTCTCCATTCAGCCAGTGGTTGGCAACTGCGGCTTATGAGCCACATGCGGCTAGGAAGGAGTGGTTTGCCACTGTGTTGACGAATGAGTTTGTGGACCACTGGGATAGAAGCTTCATCACAGGAACAACAACAGCCTGTAATTATTGGAATCAAGAGTCTAGGTTAGTGGTCGACAAACTCGTTCATCAACAGAGGAGTAAATCAAGGTTGCAAGCCGCATGTGTCTCTCAAGCCGCTGTTTGCCAACTACTGCATTAAGCTCACAGATCAGTGAGAACCATGAGGACCAAAACCCATAAGGACAATCTAATGAACAGTTTAGCACCAAGATTTCACTGTGACCAAAAGGAGGATTGTATAAGGAAGTAAGGATCTGGCCTGCCTGCAGATAAATTCCAACCATGGCCTACAGCAGCGATTCTCAACCTGTGGGTCGAGACCCCTTTGGGGGTCGAACGACCCTTTCACAGGGGTCGCCTAAGACCATCAGAAAATGCAGATATTTACATCACGATGCATCACAGTATTAAAATTTCATGGTTGGGGGTCACCACCACATGAGGAACTGTAGGCAAGGGTCGCGGCCTTAGGACGGTTGAGAACCACTGGCCTACAGGAACAGAGAGCAGAGGAAGGAAGGGTAAAATGACCAGAGACCTTCTCACCTTCTCCCCTGGGAAAAAGGGGGTGGGGAGAGCAGTGGTGGGCACGATTAAATAACACAGCGATCATTTCTCTTACCTCCAAAGCGAGCTCTCAGTGATGCTCCCCAGGTTATAGTCGTAGAGCTTTGTCAAAATGAGGATCACCTGAAGGCAAAAGAGGAAATCACGGTTAGTCTCCAACAATTACAATCGCACAGAAGCGAAATGGCCCAAGGGAGGATTTGGGATTCCTTTAATGGGCGCTTAACATAATTGAATGAATTGTTACTGCATTCCCTCATTGATGACTGGGAAAGGATTTGCCAGAGCCTTCCATGAAACTGCTCAAGGCTGGTCCCTTCCCCAACTGTCTCCCTTCCACTCCCACAGCAAGTTACCTGAACACCCCAGACCTTTCTTCCCCTGGTGGGCTTAACACTTTCTGGGGAGACTTGCAAAGCTCTGAAATATGCATCCTGCAAGGTGGCCACTGAGCTGATGGTTTGGAGAGTGGAAGGTCCTAGAAATTATACCACAGGGACAGGTTACTTAACTTCTTGGAATTCTCATTATGCTATACCTCAGAAAGAGTTGCTGTGAGGAGTTCAATTAGGTAAGAAATGCAAGTTATCCCGGTTTAGCATGAGGTTCTTAAATGTTAGTTCCTCCCCTTTCTTCTCTGCAGGCCTGGCTGGATCAGTTTCTTCTCACCTCCCAATACTGAGGAAAGCCATTGGATGGAAGCAGACTCATGGGCTAAGCCACGGCATTTTAAGACTCCAATGTTTTATGGGGTTTTGAAACCTATGGAATTTGGGGAGCCCTCCATAAGAAACAGTATATAAGATTATGATTCCAGCCGAGACCGGTTTGGCTCAGTGGACAGAGCTTCGGCTTGCGGACTGAAAGGTTCCAGGTTCGATTCCAGTCAAGGGCATGTACCTTCCTTGCAGGCACATCTCCACAGTGGGGTGTGCAGGAGGCGGCTGATCAATGTCTCTCTCTATCGATGTTTCTGACTTTCTATCTCTCTCCCTCCCTCTCTGTAAAAAATCAGTAAAATATATATTTTTTAAAAAGATTATGATTCCAAACTTAAGGGCAGGTCCTAAAAAGGGACCCGTCCAATGAGGGACACTGAAATGCAAGGTTCATTAATGTCACAGTGAATCTTCCTCTGATTCTAACTTACTGCTCGCTCAGAGAAACCCAAACATGGCAGTTCATTCTTTCAGAATTCAACCAACACTTAATACCCATTTATTAAGAGCCTGAAATGTTGCCTAAAGCCACAGGAAAATACAAATACAGGTGAGGCCCAGGAGTGTGTGGCCCAATTAGAACAGTAACAAACCCGAGCTGGTGTGCTCAGTGGTTGAACGTCAACCGATGAACCAAGAGGTCATTGTATGATTCCCTATCAAGACACATGCCTGGGTTGTGGGCTCAATCCACAATAGGAAGAGTGTAGGAGGCAGCAGATCTATGATTCTCTCTCATCATTGATGGTTCTATCTCTCTATCCCTCTCCCTGAATTAAATTATATCTATCTATATATAGAAAGAGATATTTAAGAAAAAACACACAAAGTTGTTAGAGAGCTGGAATACCTGCCAGAAGCCAATTTCAATATGTCATAATTATTTAAGAGTTTTGAAACTTGGGGGCTCAATAAGGGCTGAGTCACATATGTAATCACCTGTTGGAATGGTTGAAAGGCACTTCCCTAAACCTGAATAGGATGATTGATTGCTGCAGATAGCTCAGGGTATCTCAATCTACCTGTTACTGCCTCCTACTGGCCAAACAGCTGTAGGCTATTCCCCAATCTGACAGTGCTTCTGTACCTTGCCCTTTTAAGTATATTATCTCCACCTTTCCTTAGGACACATTGTGTTAATAAATAGCAAGGGTCCTGAGACAAGGAGAACTTTTAGCTCCTTTAGCTGGTGCTCCTCTGACCCTCAATGCCTTTCAAAATTATCTTTCATCTCTGGACTCTTATTTAATCAGCTTTTCTCCAAACTGCTGAACCTTTGTAATGCTGGAAAAAGAACCCCAGCATATACCTCTTCTCAGCCCCACTGAAACTTAAGCCCCGCGTGGCTGCCTGTTTGGCCACCTGCAGCAATGACCAGGGTCCACCAGATGATGGAAAAGTCCTGACCCCAGCGATCTTGGGGAGACTGAACAGAGCCATGTGTTCCTAAGCACTGATATCCTCACCCCTTCTTACATAAGGAAAATAACCAAATGGGGCTGCTCCATTTTCTGTTGAGGTTCAGAGTCCTCGTCCGATAGACAGAACATCTGGCTCAGGACTGCCGTTTCCAACTCAGAGGAAAAAAAGGTGACATCTATTTCCAGGATTTTGTCTGCAGGCCAAGGGATCAGTTCTAGCCTCAGTGAGCAGGGAACATTCTAACCTTGATTTTTAAGGCAGTGGGCTGCCAGGAGCACTGAATCCTTCCAAGCTGCACTCTGCCAGCATTGGCCTTGATTTACTTAAACATCAGGGAGAGATTTTGAAGGCTTCTTTCTCAACAAGTGAACTGGAACTCCAGGACTTAGGTCTGTTCCAAGTTCAAAGGAATGCTGAGGGATCTGGGGACCTGGGCTCTAGGGCCTCCCTCTCCTACACCACCACACAGACTTCCTTCAAAGAACTGTTCAGAACATGCTTCTCTAGCAAAATGTGAGCATGTGTGAGGTGCTAGGCACCCTGTGGGCACATCAGATGGCATGCCTACGGCTGGGGCATATGTTGAACAGATCCGGGTGCCAATTAAATGGCTCTAAGCGCTAAATTTCAATCACCGCCGTCCCAGGAACACTGATCAGTGGCAGCGGGATGGCTATTCGTTTGGAGACACGGAGCGATTCGGCTGCTCCACCTCGAAGAGGCCTATAAATCCCCCGCGGAGGAACTGGGAGCAGGGAGGGCATAAAGCATCTCCAGGTAGTTGCTCTCCTGATACAAGGCAGAAGCAAACAAAATAATGATGTTCGGCTGGTCACAGGCTGGGTCTCCCATCCATCTGACAAAGGAAGTCAGAGGAACCCCAGAGGAGGGTGGGGCATGGTTGGGGCACCCCACTCATATGAACAGAAATCAGTGAAGCAATTCACAGGCAGGCAGGCATGAGGTACCAGTGACTCTTCTTACTGGGCAGTTCATCAATACTGCCCCAGAGAGGTGTCCTTCGTGGCATTTCGAAGCTTATCGCCTTGAGTCAACCTGATCTCTCTGTTTTCAGAATGTTACAGCAAGAGAGAGGGAGAACTTGTACATGGTCCTTATGTTTTCGGTTGATTCCTTGAAATCTCTCTACCCCTCTTTTGTCCCTTTACTGTCCATGTGTGTTATTTAGTGCATTCCTCCTGGTGATGAGCCATGATATGAGTGCTGCTTTGCTGTCGTTTGCTTACTTTTCTGTTCTGGCTTATTAGTAATACTACTGGGCAGGACTAACACCACCATGAGATGAGAAAATGGGGGACATGCAGTTGCCTGCTTATTCTGGCCCTACTGTCTACCATGTTTTGTGAACTTTCAAGCTTACAAAAAAAATCAGTGAAATTTTTTAAGCAAGTAAAATGTTATATGTACTCAAATAATATATATATGGTCATTCATTTTTATTCATTCAGCAACAAGTTTCATATAGTAAAATGTTAGTTCAATGTATCCAAGTCCAAATGAACAGTAATCCTATCTAATAAAAGAGTAATATGCAAATTGGCCGTACCTCCACTGTACCCACAAGCCTTGCCCACCAGTCAATCAGAGAGTGCGCAGGAGGGAGGCTTGGCTGCCCTTGGAGATGGAGGAAGCCAAGCTTTCCACAGACCTTGGCCGGCCAGGCCTCTGCTCCAGGCTACAAAATTTCAATTGTAGAAGATAAATAAATCCCAGATACCAGGGCCTCTGCTTGGGCTGCCAGGGGAAGGGGGGGAGAAAGTGGGGGGTGGGGGGCGAGGTGGTATGGCCAGCCTGAAAACCACCACAGGTCCCTCATCCTGGCCATCCCATGCCCCAAGAAATGCCCCCCCACCCCCGATCCAGGACACCCTTCAGGGAAAACCAGCTGGCCCCCACCTGTGCACCAGGCCTCTATCCTATCTAATAAAAGAATAATATGCAGATTGACCATCACTCCAACACACAGGATGACTGCCCCCATGTGGTCAAATTATCCTTCCCCCATGAGCACACAAGATGGCCACCACAAGATGGCCAGCATGGGAGGGCAGTTGGCAGGGACCAGGCTTGCAAGGGAGGGCAATTGTGGGCGATCAGGCCAGCAGGGGAGGGCAGTTGGGAGGGACTAGGCATGCAAGGGAGGGCAGTTGGGGTGATCAAGCCTGCAGGGGAGGGCAGTTAGGGCTGACCAGGCCAGCAGAGGAGGGATGTTGAGGGTGACTGGGCTTGCAGGGAAGGCAGCTGGGGAGGACCCAGGCCTGCAGGGGAGGGCAGTTAGGGGTGACCAGGTCTGCAAGGAGGGCAGTTAGAGGTAACCAGGCCCACACGATAGGGCAGTTAGGGGCAAACCGGCTGGCAGCAGAGCAGTTAGGCATCAATCAGGCTGGCAGGGGAGTGGTTAGAGGCTGATCAGGCTGATCAATCTGACAGGCAGAAGTGGTTAGAGGCAATCAGGAAGGCAGGCAGGTGAGCAGGTGGGAGCCAGCAGTCCTGGGTAGTGAAATGGATGTCCAACTGCCCGTTTAGGCCCTATCCTACTTGGATCGGGCCTAAACAGGCAGTCGGACATCCCTCTAAGGGTCCCAGATTGGAGAGGGAGGAGGCTGGGATGAAGGACATTCCCACCCACACCCTCATGCACAAATTTTGTGCACCAGGCCTCTAGTTAATTATAAACCTAATCAGTGAGAGCAGGTCTGTTTAGATAAACACATTCACACATAATGGAATCTCCATCCGCATCTGATTTCTCTATATCTTATTTACACTATTTAGTACCAAAATTGCCCTGATTCAAAACAATAAGTGGTGAGCTATATGGTCACAGCTTTTTTGGATTCTTCTCTAGATTGTAGGACACTTTAAATAGCTATAATCCAAATATTTATGGCTTCACAATTTCTACCTACATGGTACCAGACTTCGCTGCCCATGTACAGTGGTACCTCAAGATACAAGTTTAATTCGTTCCGTAACCTTGAGGCGTGGGAAACTATGAGACACTCGAGTAGCGGTAAAATGGTGGGTCATGTGCAGCCAGCGATCCGCACCATTACTCCTATCTCAAATGTTGCTCGTATTTCAAAGCAAAAATCGCTCGCTCAACGGCTCGTATCTCAAAAATCTCGTATGTTAGGGCACTCGTATCTCGAGGTACCACTGTATTTCTAGGATCTTTCACAATTACATCTCTAGGTAACCCCAGGCAGTCTAGGAGCCGCTACCACAGGCCATCTATGCTGTTCTTTTGTTGTGGTTCCTTACTCATTGCTTACAAAGCCCCTGGGGAAAACTTCCCTTTGTCCATATTTATAAGAAACATGAGCACCTACTGAGATGCTATGCAAGGCAGCCTTTCCTGAAAGAGGGGGAGGAAGCCGAAAAGAGTGCCAGGCTCCGTGCAGGGACCAGTGAGGGTCTTCATAGGAGTGAGCCTAGCCATCCTCCCCAGCACTGAGTCCACTTTCCACCCCCTGTGCTCACTAGCCTGTTGTCCTTCTTTCCCGGGTCTTCCAAAGCTCCTACTGAATCACTACAACGCCAGCCTCTCCCCCCTCACCTCTGTACAGAGGTGTGACCAAACCATCACAGCGAAAAAGTGCTCATACATTTCAGACCCAACGGAATATTATTCAGCCATAAAAGGAAGGAAATCCTGCCATTAGCAACAAGATAGATAAAGCTTATTTCGAAGTGAAATAAACCAGATGAAGACAAATAGTGTATAGTTCCCCTTAAATGTGGAATCTTTTTTAAAAAAATATATTTTATTTATTTTTTACAGAGAGGAAGGGAGAGAAAGTCAGAAACATCAATGAGAGAGAGACATCGATCAGCCGCCTCCTGCACTCCCCACAGTGGAGACGTGCCCACAAGCAAGGTACATGCCCCCGACCGGAATCGAACCTGGGATCTTTCAGTCCTCAAGCCATCGCTCTATCCACTGAGCCAAACCGGTCTCGGCTAAATGTGGAATGTTAATAAAAGACAAAAAACAAACACAAAATGATTTTGTAGGAACAGAACAGAAAGGTGGCTGTGAGGGGCTGGCAGAAGGATAAACGGGGAGAAATAGGCCAGAGGGTGGAAACTTTCAGTTATAAAAAGAACACGTTCTGAGGAGCTAATGGACAGCATGGTGACTACAGTTAATGATATAACACTGTGTATTTGAAAGGCACTGAGAGTAGATCCTAAACATTTTCAGTTAAAAACAAAACAAAAATAAAAAAACCTCATAGCCCTGGCTGGGTAGTTTGGTGGTTAGAGCACTGTCTCCACGTGCCAATGCTGCAGGTCTGATGCCAACTCAGGGTACATACCAGATCAACCAATAAATGTATCAGCAGAAAAACAAATCCATGTTTCTCTTTCTTTCTGCTTTTATTTCTCCCTCAAAACAATAAAAAACAGAGTTAAGGATGTGAGGTGATAGATGTGTTAATATCTCGAACACGACTATCATCCCACAATGTACATGTAGAGCAAATCATCACATTGTACACTTTAAATATCTATCATTTTTATTTGTCAATTTTTCCTTAATAAAGTTTTCAAAGAAAAAAAAGATCATCACAGAGAATCCTGGAGGTAGGAGGGAGGATGGAAAGGGAAATGTCAATCCTCTCCTTCCCTCTTCTACCCCTAAACTTTTTTCTGTGCTCTGTGCCAGAAAAAAAAAATAAAAAGCATTCACAAAGATAAAGACACCGCTATGTAGAAGACTAATGAGAGTGTTCTAGTTTAAAACAGCAAAAGCCAGTAAAAAACGTTCTCTGGTATCAAATGGCAGGCGAGCCCTATTTCCAGCGATGCGCCAGAATGAATCAACAGGGCAGCAGACCAAGACCCTACCTGGCACTCCCCCTTCTGCCAAGCATTTAGACCTGTGACAGCATTGAATGCAACAGCAGGGCTTTATTTTTAATGAATATAAGGCTATAATTTAGAAAAAAAAATCCATACATTTATGGGAACCCCTGAAACACCTTTCTGGTAATCTGATTCTGCGCAGTGTCCTTCCGAAAACATCTGCAGTGAAAGAACCCAAAGTGATTGCACACTTCAAAAGTAACAGCATTGCCGAGACCGGTTTGGCTCAGTGGATAGAGCGTCGGCCTGCGGACTGAAAGGTCCCAGGTTTGATTCCGGTCAAGGGCATGTACCTTGCTTGCGGGCACATCTCCAGTGTGGGGTGTGCAGGAGGTGGCTGATCGATCTCTCTCTCTCATCGATGTTTCTGACTTTCTATCCCTCTCTCTTCCTCTCTGTGAAAAATCAATAAAATATATTAAAAATATATATATAACAGCATTGGAATCCTCCCTTTATTTTCTCAAGGAAAAAAGCAGAGTGCCTTGACTCTCCTTTGAGAATTTAAAAGGATGCACCTCACAAGAGGTGGGACTATAAATGGCTGAGCGGGGAGTAAATGTATTTCTCATTCCCTTCTTCCCCTAAGAAGGAATGCACATACCCCGCTATGAAGGTTCTCTCCCAATTCTTTTGCTTAGGGGGAGCTAGAAGGTTGGAAACAAAGGGTTAATGGGAATCTTTCATGAAGGAGGACTTGACTAGCAAGCTGACTATTTTTCTAAGCTCTGGGTTTAGGGTAGCTCTAGAACAGCGGTTCTCAACCTGTGGGTCGCGACCCCTATGTGAGGCACATAAAACAATGAGTATAACTTTAATGATATTACTGATCTCCTGACCCTTTCACAGGGGTCGCCTAAGACCATCGGGAAATATAGATATTTACATCACGATGCATAACAGTAGCAAAATTTCATGGTTGGGGGTCACCACCCCATGAGGAACTGTATGCAAGGGTCTCGGCCTTAGGAAGGTTGAGAACCACTGCTCTAGAACTACTGGCCACTGGAGGAGATTTGAGTTCCTGCAGGACACTGGGCCTGGCCACTGCCCTTCACCTCATCTCACTTCCATCGAAGGAAAGTCTTGGGAAAGTAGGCCACGTCTTCTCAATATTCCATTGTTAATGATTTGCAGTCACTTCTGTTCCCTTTCTGCGTCCAACTGAGGAAGTGGAAACTAATCGCAGGGGAAACAAAGGAGTGACCTTGGGCTTCTTGGCAATGCGGGCTTTGGGGACAGGATCCCGGAGTCTCTCTCATTCCTGACCGTCTGTCCTTCCAAACCCCAAATAATGAAGAGGGTGAAGGAGGCTGTCTGTAAAACAAGGCATGTTCTTTTGTGTTGCTCTCAGACACTAGTGTGCCCAGGGATGGCTTGGCAGGGGTTTCTGTCATTGTCACATATGAGGCTCCACAGCTCAGCCGGGCTATCCTTTATCATTCCGCTCCCTGAGTGGGCCACCGTCTGGCTGGAAATGCCAGCAGCCCGAGACAGGGGCTGAAGCTGGCCACCTCCATCCTTCCCCCACCACTTCCAGCAGGTGGGGTGTCCTCATCCCCCAGTCTCCAATGTCAGCCTCTCTCCTTCCAGAGTCCATTCCGGTGGTCATGTTTCCAGATGGGCATGGAAGTGAATACAGGAATGGAGAATTAGAAGGGGCCTGATCTGACAATCTTTCAGGGGAAGTGAAGAGTTGGATAAAATATAAGGGGGTGTGTCCAACAGCCAGAAATTTGTTTTCATTATTATTATTATTGTTTCCTTTGCACTCCAGTTTTAGGGAACAGAAGCAAACCCACAAAGTGGTTTTCCAAAAAAATTATTCTTGTTCCATATTGTGTCTATAGCGGGGTAAGCATTTATTCAACTTTACAACTTAAACAGAGGTTCTCCTTCTTTAGAGAAGCCGCATATTCTTTAACAATCCGAGCAAATATATGCGAGGCACATAAAACAACGAGTATAGCTTTAATGATATTACTGATCTCCTGAATCCGAGGGGGAGGGGGGTGTCATGAATCCAAGATTAAGAAGCTCCTATAATTCCCAGAAAATGAGAGCTTTGTTCAGAAGAAAGATTTTTTCAGCTCTAAAATTCTGCACATTTAATTCAATAAACATGCATTAAGCCTTCTTAAGAGGCAGGAATCAAAAAATATGTGTCGAGAGGACACCAAGGGAGCATGAGACTCGGCACCCGTCCCAAGCTCACGGTCAAAATGAAGAGGCGCACGTGCACACAGATGGTTACAAAAGGAGGGGGAAAGGCATGCGGCAAGAGGAAGAGTGTTTCTGTCTTCTGGAGAGCAAGGACGAAAAGTATAATCAGGAATAGGTTCTTATAAAGGATGCATTGAAGACAAATCCCAGGAGACGTGTGTGATTCTGGTGGAGAATATATAGAGATGGTATTATTTTCAACAAATGCATTTTTATTTATTTCAGAGAGAGCAAGGGAGAGGGACAGGATGACAGAAAGTTCAATGATGACAAAGAATCATTGACTGGCTGCCTCCTGCACACCTCCTAATGGGGATCGAGCCTACAACCTGGGCCTGTGCCCCAAACTGTGACCTCCCAGTTCATGGGTCGACCATCAACCACTGAGCCACAATGTCATGGCTATAGAGATGGGATTCTAAAGGAAAGAATGATGAGAATAGACATCCATACTGTGAAAGTTCAAGGAACGGTCCTCAGCTTTAGCTGCACCTTAGAGTCCCAAGCATGTCAAACTCATGGCCAGGAGGCATGCGGCCCGAAGGCCACGAGTCTGACATGCTTGCCTGGGCTCACCCGAAGAGTGGGCACACACAGAGTATCAGACTGGAGAGATGCCTGCCACTCTGGCTGAGGTCCTTAATATTAGGATGGCAGGTGCTCTGTTGAGAAGAATAAAGTCTTTAGAATCAGGAGACCAGATTGTGAGTTGTGGTTTAGCCAATGTATCTGTGACTGTCTTTTACAGCAAGAAACAGAACAGCGAGACCAGTTTGGCTCAGTGGATAGAGCATCGGCCTGCGGGCTGAAAGGTCCCAGGTTCGATTCCAGTTGGGGGCATGTACCTTGCTTGCGGGCACATCTCCACTATGGGGCAGCTGATTGATATCTCTCTCTCATGGATGTTTCTGACTTTCTCTCTCCCTTCCTCTCTGTAAAAAATCAATAAAATATATTTAAAAAAAGAAAAAGAAACAGAACAGGGAAAATTTAAGAGATGTATTATCTTTCGGAGCAGGAGGCCCAGAGTGTACACAGTTCCAGGCTAGTTTAGCCAAGCGATGCCAATCAGACCCACACCACAGAGTCAACATTGGCGCTGCGTGTCCTCATGTTCGCAAGGCGCTCATAACGCTTCTCTGCAGCACAGACAGACAGAGCCCCACCCCGCTAAGGGAGCAGGAGCCTCTGGAGTAGGCCTGCTTTTGTTTTGTTTTGCTTTTATTTTTTATTTCTATCTTTTTATATTGGTCTACAATTTGATTCATTTCTATCCAACAACTTCTCACATCCATGCTTTCAAGACCACTTATACAAAATGTTACTCTTTTTAATCAACCGGGTAATATTCCCTAATGGGTACAAGGTAATCATGCAACCTACTGGTGGATATTTAGTTTAGTACAAATGTTTTTCTATTACAACAAACCTTGCTGCAAGTGGACATGCATATTTATAAACCTCTGTCATTATGTTTTTCCTTTTTTTTTTATTAATGTGTTACATGTGTACATATCTCTCCATTGCCCGCCTTCCCACACCTTCCCATGCATGCCCTAACACCCAGTGTCTTGTTAGTTGGTCCGACAGTTGTGGGTTATTGTTAAGCTGATTAACACTGTTTTGCTTTTAAAGGAGAAAAGAAACCTCTTTTCCAAGAGCCCTCCAGCAGACTCTGTGATCTCACTGACCAGGAATCAGCCCCATGCCCACCTGTGGTGGAAGGAAAGCTGGGAAAAGGAGGCGCTGGTATTTCCACCTGGTCTTTTCTATGCTAATAGGTGGGCTCTGCCAACAACTTGGGAGTGGCTGGTGCTTAACCATGAGTAGGATCTGCAATGGTGGGACCTTGAATAAGGCAAACACTGCACAGATTTCTCTTAGGTTAAAAAGGAAAAAATAAAAAAAGAAAAAAGAAAAGAAAAGAAAAAGAGAAATAAAAAGTAATAAAAGGTAATCTACCTCTCACCTTAGTCTTCTAGAACCATGGAAAAGAAACCGAACAGGAAGTGGAAAAACTCTGAGTAAACGTTAAGCGACTAAGCAAATGCAAGGAGTTGCTAGTATTAATGGTATTTATTGGATGCCTACTCTGTGTACCAGACAAATTTCATTATCAAAGATATTTCCAGTAATGAAATTTTTTTTCTAATGGGAAAATTGAGTCCCACAGAGGCTAACTTAAGTTACTCAGTTTGTGAGTGGTAGACAAGCTGAACTCACATTATATACAGGCTCTTAATCACAGTGTTTCACTACCCTCAACCCATAATGCCTATCTATAACTAGAGACTAGGCAGAACCCCTGATGATCCACACTTCCTGTTCAACTCCAAAGTACTGGACATCTGTTTTCCATCACCTGCGGTGCTGGCCTCAGCCTCCTCCTCTCTCCCTCTGCCTTCTTCCAGACAGTCCTGGAATATTTATTTTTCCTTAACAGACAAATTCATTCTTAGATTATTACTGATCTCATGTCAATGCTATTTAGACTGGTCATTTCTTCATTTATGTTTAAAATTTTTGAACTTTGGTGAAATCCTCTTTTAGGAATTGATCCTTCCACTTAAATCACTAGAGAAACGTGGCTGTCCCCAGATCAAGGATTCTTGATTTTCACAGAGAGCTTTACAATGTCATCATTTTCAGAAGATTTAAGTGAATGTATAATAGCGCTCAATTTGAGTCATCAAAGGGAAGAGAAATCAATAATTACTAAACTGGATTAATAAATCCCAGAGGGGAGAGGAAAGGTTGGTATGATAGCATGTGTACACACATCCACACACATACACTTGAAGTTTTAAGACCAAAAATCCAGTAAATGCAAACATAAGTTGAAATAGAAAACCAGTAAAAAGAACGGGATGAACTGGGGGGAGGAGGGTTAGAGTGGAGGAGGGTGGAGCCCTCCAGAAAGCAGTTAGATTTCTCCAAAGACCTTCTCCCTCCTCCTTTTGTAGGAGCCCACACATAACGTAATGGCATGTTTATTTATGTAAAATCCTTTGCATGACACGGAGATGGTGTGAGTTAAACAGCCACTGTGCCCCCTGGAGAACTCACTAGTGTAAAAGACCAGGCAGCCAGCAGTGAGGATGCGGACAGAAACAGAGGCATACAGATGACCTAACCAACGCTGGGCACAGAGCAAACGGTAGCGCGGGAAAGAGCCTTTGCGGAAAGCAGAACATTTTTCAATAAAATTTGCTGTCCTTCTTCTGAATCTGTTTCCCTGTAGAGGTCATTTGCTGCTGAGATGCAAGGTCAAGAGCAGCAAGACCAGCACCCAACCCCGGGAGCACTGCCTCAAGAGCTCCCACGTGAAAAAACTCAGCTCTCACTCTATCTCTTCCCCTCTGTCTGCTGAAAGTCAAGTGCTTTCCTGTTAGTATCAAGCAAGGGAATGCTTGTAATAAAAGGCAGTCACTAGTATACTCTAATCCTGGAGCCAGGTCACCTTACTTAGCAAACAAACCCAAGACCATCCAATCCAGGAGACCCAGGTTGCTTTTTCATGCAAATCTTGAAAGTAGAACTTGCTTTCCTATTCCCCAAGGGGAGAGACACTATCAACTATATATATATATATATATGTGTATATATATACATTTCACAATGCCAAACCAAGTAGACTAATGACAATGCATTCTTCTGTATCTTTCTTCTTTCTTCTTTTCCCTCCTCCTCCCCATTTTGAATGATTAAAAAGAGGATAATGGCCAAAACATATATCCATATCTACTGGGTAACTTTGACCAGTTCATAGCCCTCTGCTTTTATGTAAATTACTCTGCCATAAATTATACTCTATTTTAAGCTTCTGCCTCACACAAGAGGAAGTGGGTAGATCCTAAAGTCAATGTTGTTTGTTTATTCTAGAAAAGAGCCAGAAATCAGCACCAATGTAATCCGAAAAGAGCACCAAGATAAAATGATTGTATAGAATATGAAGACAATGTTGCCAAAACCTGTTTGGCTCAGTGGATAGAGCATTGGCCTGTGTACTGAAAGGTCCCAGGTTCCATTCCAGTCAAGGGCATGTATCTTGGTTGCAGGCACATCCCCAGTGTGGGGTGTGCAGGAGGCAACTGATATATGTCTCTCTCTCATTGATGTTTCTGGCTCTCTATCTCTTTTCCTTCCTCTCCATAAAAATATCAATAAAATATATTTTTAAAAAATAGGAGGAAAATGCATAGACAAGACTTATCTGTGTAGGGATAGTAAAATGGAAGATTAAACAGTCCTAGAGACTGACAGCCAAAGCTTCAAAGCCAGAAAGCGGCTGAGGCTAGGCAGTGGGGGACAGAAGCAGGAGACCCTACAGGTTGTTTGGAAAGAGAGCTGCAGTTCAAGGAAACCGAATAGAATACAGTGGTACCTTGAGATACGAGTGCCCTAACATACGAGATTTTTGAGATATGAGCCTTCAAGCGAGCGATTTTTGCTTTGAAATACGAGCAACATTTGAGATAGGAGTAATCATGTGGATCGCCGGCTGCACACGACCCACCAGTTTACCGAGACTCGAGCTTCTCATAGTTTCCCACGTCTCAAGGTTACGGAATGAATTAAACTCGTATCTCGAGGTGCCACTGTACTTAGAATCACAGAGGAGTCAGAGAACTGTTAGTTCAGAGTTATAAAACAATAAGAAAGTGTTTCTTGCATTATCCTCCCTCTCTGGAAATCTAGAAAACAAAGAGAGGAAACCTGCTATATGCTTAAGTACCAGGGGCACAACCTGAGTTTGGTAGGAGAAAGAGACAGGATGTGAGGAAGAGAGAGATTCCCTTTCAACTTCCTTGATTCACTGGTCAAAGAAGGGAGATGCCCAAGCTCCAAAATGACTCTCTGTCTGAATTATCTCACTATTGAGACTCTCCCTATGTGAGAACCCGCACACAAAGTGAACACCCCATTGAGCAGCAAACTGCCCGGTAAGGATGGGGGACCCTTGTGCTCACATGCTTCCTTATAATAAGCCGAAATGCAAAGAAATGAACCAAGACTTCCCCTCTCCTACTTCATTATCTTGGTTTTATTCACGGGTCTGAAGAGGTTAACCCAATTTTTAAAACATTATTTTTCAAGGTTAACACACCGTACTTAGAGGAAGCTAATAAAGAAAGATATGCATAGTATGGTGAGCCACGTGTCAGAACTTGAACCTCCATAAGACAATGGAATAGAAAATGAAAAGAATGTGAGCTTTTATATACCATATTTTTTTTTCATTTTCTTTCCTCATTTACCATACAGAGTAACTAACAAAAGCAACAAGAATAAAACACCAGAGATAGTCAGGTGCTAAGTTCAAAGATTTTCATTTACTCTGAGAAAGTCTTAAAGTAGACTAGGGAGGAAGAGAAACATCTTACTCTCTTAAAAAAGAAAAGAAATAAACAATAACTGACTTCTCTATTAGCACATCTTTTGTTTCACTTTGTCTAAATGCTAAGGTTTAATGGAACACAATTTGCCTGAAAAAAAAATTCAAAGCTTAAAAAAGCTGTCTTGAAAGTGAAATTTACTTGAAATTCCAAGTAAATCTAATATCTATATGTAAAAAAGCCTAATATGCTAATTGTCCCTTGGACTGCATGACCAGTCACTATGATGGGCACTGACCAGCAGGGGGCAAACTCTCTGACCAGATGTTAGCTTGCTGCTGGGGTTTGGCCAATTGGGACTGGGCAAGAAGGGCTGGACACACCCTTGAGCCCTCCCTCAATCCTTCCCAGCCCCAAATCATGCAACAGTGGAGTCCCTAGGCATGGCCTGCCTCCTCTCGCAATCCAGAACCCTTTGGGGGATGTCGGAGAGCTGGTTTCAGCCCAATCTCTACAGGCCATGCCAAGGGACCCCATCAGTGCACGAATCCATGCACTGGGCCTCTGGTTAATAAATAATAATGGTTTCTGTCAGAGGGGGAAAAAAACTATTACAGTTAAATTATTCTTATATATCCCTTGTCATTTAATCACAGAACCAAAATGCTTCTACGTGATTCCAATTCTAATCCTTTACAATGGCATCTAGAAGGCTGGTGCATGGCTATAAAAAACTTAGCATTTGGACACTCTTTTAAAAGAAACTCAAAGTGCTCTATCCGGTTTGGCTCAGTGGATAGAGCGTCTGCCTGCGGACTCAAGGATCCCAGGTTCGATTCTTGTCAAGGGAATGTACCTTGGTTGTGGGCACACACCCATTGGGGAGGGAGTGTGCAGGAGGCAGCTGATTGATGTTTCTCTCTCATTGATGTTTCTAACTCTCTATCCCTCTCCCTTCCTCTTCGTAAAAAATCAATAAAATATATTTAACAAATAAAAAAGTAAAATAAACTTAAGGCAAAATTGGGAAGTATTTGAAAGACCATCTAACTCCAACCACCTCCTTTGATACAAGATGTATGTAGGTTATACTTTTAGAAGAATCAATTCTTGACTAAGAAGCTTAAGAAAGTAAAGAATCATCTTAGCATATCATATGCCATTCTGGTGCATGAAACAGGAGTTCCCATGTGCAGAAGGGAGGACTGGATGGGGCCAGTTCTGCGATGGGGATTTGGAAGAGGTAGACTGAGGACTGCACCAGTAGGATCTGATATAGATCCAGGTTTAGAGAGAATGTGAGTCATACAATTTGGGGGTTTCTCTTTAAGAAAAATGATGCAAAAAAAAATGAGTCTTCAAAGTTAATATTTACTAGACTGGGAAAACCCATCACAATAAATTGCCAGTGCCAGAAATGCATGTATACGTTTCTTCTGAGATTTCTCCAGGCAGATTGGCAGGAATGAAGGCAGAAATGTTTTCTGATTGCAACTTCACTTCCTCTCCCTGCCAGGAACAATCTATACCTTCCCCAAACTCCCAGAAGTCTCAGAATCTCATGCCTATAAAGGCTCTGAATCATTAAAAAAATAATAATAATAATCTGATAGATTTCAGAGGGGAAGAGAGAGGGAGAGATAGAAACATCAATGATGAGAAACATTGATGAGCTGCCTCTTGAACAGCCCCACTGGGGATCAGCTGGTCATGTGCCCTGACTAGGAATTGAACCAGGAACTCCTGTTTCATAGTTCTACGCTCCACCACTGGGCCAGGCCAGCTGGGCAAATGACTCTGAATCTTAAGCTTCATTAGCTTCAATAGAATTCCGCCTTTAAGTGGGATTCCACTTTAAAAGCTCATAAAGTCTTTTTTTTAAATATTTATTGTTGAAAGTATTACATATGTACCCTTTTCCCCCAATGACCCCTTCTAGCCCATCCAGCCTCCTGGCCCTACCCCTCACCATCCTTTTGCCTGTGTCCATAGTTTATGCATATAGGCATATGAGTTCTTTTTTAAAAAAATATATTTTATTGATTTTATACAGAGAGTAAGGGAGAGGGATAGAGTTAGAAACATCGATGAGAGAGAGACATCGATCAGTCGCCTCCTGCACGCCCCCTATTGGGGATGTGCCCACAACCACGATACATGCCCTTGACCGGAATCGAACCTGGGACCTTTCAGTCCACAGGCCGACGCTCTATCCATTGAGCCAAACCAGTTTTGGTAGCATACAAGTTCTTTAGTTGATCTCTACCCACCCCTTCTTTCCCTCTGAGATTCAACAGTCTGTTCCATGCTTCTATGTCTCTGAATCTATTTTTTTCATCAGTTTATTTTGTTCATTAAATCTCTTAAGTGGAGGGATCTATTTCAGCAGACGTGGGTCATGAGTCAGAAGACATGAACTTGAGCCTGGGCTCCGCTGCTCACACACGGAGACCCTGAGGAAGCCAATGCCCCTGCTTGGGCTTCAGTCTTCTCTGCAGTTACTTACATTAGACGTTTGTACGTCTCTTGCCATTAAATGACCATTCAATGATGATTACCTTGACTACTCAATCTTCAGCGTGGCCAGGCTTAGTGAATGCTATTTATATCCCTAAAACTAGAGGCTCAGAGTCTTCCTGGCAAGTATCCCCTTTTTCTCCCCAAATCTAATCAGTCACTGAGTCCTACACACCTCTCCCCTCTGACTTCACCTCACCCTGGCTCACACCAGCTCTCACCTAGAAGAATGCAATACCTCCAACAATGGTCAGCCTCTCCTCTTACTTCCCCTAAAGTCACCCTCTCTACTGCTACCCCTATAATCTTCTGCTAAATAGCAATCATGTCATTTTCTCCACTCTTTAGACACTTCCGTGGCCTATTGATCTTAAGATAAAATTTAAATTTCATAATCCGACCTACAAGGTCAAGTAGGAGATGGCTCCTATTCTCATAGTCAAATCAACGTCACATCAATGCCCCCGTTACTCTCACAACTCCGTGTCAACTTAGACATAATGTGCCCCTGCTGACCTAGAGAATGTCAGTATCTGCTGATGGTCTGACTCAGCGTGGTGATATTAGAGATGCACTTTGATAGGCTTAAATAACATGTTCCGTTACATGAGCAGTTATTGTAGGATGCCTCTAGGGTATAGTGGGATCACAACAGTCTGAGTATGTTCAACACAAGAGCCTCGTCATATCATCGAATTCCAGTTCTAGGAATAATCTTCCAAACACTTTGTATTTCCTCCTGAAAGTGTAGGCTAATGACAGGATTAAAAGCTACAGGAAATTCAATGCTGTATCTCCTTGGGGAGGCGTGAGTAGATGTAAAACATGACTACAACCCAAATGCAAAGGTTTATTGATTTCTCTGTCCTTTCATCGAAAGGTGCTTGCTTTCATGCACAGACGTGTGAGGTACCTGAAGGTTGGCCAGGATACTGCAGAGACCCACTGCCCCTTCTGTGAGTTTCTAGAAACAGACAGCCCTGGAAAAATGCAGGTGCATCAGAGTACAGATCTGAAATCAAAGTCTGAATTCAAGGTCTACCGCCCATTTCTAATGAGACCCTCAAAATCACTTCCACTCTACAGTGGGGGCAAACCCAGACAGAGGCTGTATGGGCATCAGAGTGAGGGCCTAACGCTCAAAGTTGAGAGTCCTGGATCTGGTACAGAACCCATTTTAATTCCTTTCATGACCTTAGTCAATGTGTTTGATTTTTTTCATTTTCCTATTATATATGGGATAGATAAAATTAGAAATCCCTTTTCTAACTGGATTATCAGCACCAATTTACTTAATTGAGCACTTTTAAAATCTCTGTCATTTGGCTAAGCATTTTGCATAACAATTATATATATATAATCCTATATAGCTAATGCTCATTTTCTTCCATCCTTCACTCCTTCCTTCCTTCCTCCCTCCACCCCTCCTTTTCTTCTCTTTTCTTTTTTTTTTATTTTCACCATTTTCCAGATGGCAGATTGGACAGTTTAAGGAATTTGCCCAAGATCAGCTAGTGCTTAAGTAGAAAAGCTGCTGTGTGACCCCAAATAAACTGAACCCAGAGCTGAGGTACTTAACCACCACGCTGCATGACCTTTATGGAGAGGGAAAGATAAGAGCTTCAAAGAATTTCAAGGGCTTATACGTCTTGCTTTCTATTAGCTGGATGCTAGGCTCTGTCTGCCCATCTGTTCTCTATCTATCTATCTATCTATCTATCTATCTATCTATCTATCTATCCATCCATCCATCCATCCATCTATCTTTCATCTATCCAACTGATCAGAGTGTATTTTTTTTTTCCTGAGTGCCATCCAGGATGCAAAAAGAGAAAACAGACACCTCACTATGCATTATAGCTGGGGAGAATTTCCTTGAACTGAGCGGTTAGAAGGGAACGCTTTAGAAAGGAATGTGTGGGAATCAGGAGCAAGCCCCTGGTACATGTAAATGTGACCTCTTGAAGCTCTTACAACCAGCCGGATGCTTTTCACACAGGAGGCCATTTAATTCACTTCAGAATCCTGGTGAGAGGGTCCCTGTCTTCTCACTAAGGAGGTGGGCTGGGCTGGATGCAGGTCACACATAGTTAAGCCTAAACTTCTTGGCTTCTGAGCTGGAGTTGGGGCCTTGAGGATGGGCTGAGTTAGCTCTTCCACCATCATGGCTGATGGGTCATGTTTACTGCTCCCTCGCTGAGATCTCTGTGGATTCTGGGCCAGAGAGCTACACCTCTCTTTGCCCTCCAGCAGGTGTAAAACATGGAGAGGTCAAGTGCGAAACAGAGGAGAGAAATGTCCCAAAAATCTACAAGACCATCAATCTGCTCTTCTGCTAATGAAGGACTCATCCACAGAAAGTCACTCAAATGCCACCACCTCAAAACAGGAAGTGGGGCTCCAGTTAAGGAGGGATAATCAGGCTGGAAAAGAAAGCTATCTCTCTTCCGAGTGGGAAATCGGTGAGAAAATGGGTATGTGTGGCACTGTGCTTCTCTCACTTTTTAATCCTTTAAATCCCAAATCCAGACACCAGTGAAATTCAGAAAGCCAGCACCCTGTGTGTCTAAGGAAATGCAAATCTCCCAGGAAAGAGCTGAATTCCTGGCACTGTGACAGGACCTGGCCATCAGGAGTCTCTCTCTCTGCAGAGAAAAGCAGCCACACATTCCCAGCGCTGAAAGAGGTGTGTGGAGTCCCTGGGCCCACTCAGGGGGCTTCGGTAAGGAACAGGGAGCAGCTGGGGGTGGGGGTGGGGGCATGAAGCAGGAACTCTCTCCAGGAATGCTGCAGGAGGCAGTAGGGGAAAAAAAAAAAAGAAAAAGAAATCTATTTTCCTGAAAACGGAACCTCTTCTTTAGATTTCCTCCTTTTTCTCCCCCCTCTCTTTAAAACTGTCCAAGATTAATGTGGCAAAAATAAAATGCCCACAGGCTGCTTATTTTGACGCTTACCAAAGCACATAAAAGTGAAGAATTAGCACGGAATGAATAATTTATTTCGAGCTGTACTGTTGTCTTAAACAAATCACTTCCATGAAGGCAATGTGTATTCAAGCAATAAATCATTGTTTAGCGCTCTGTCTCCAGGAAAAGATACCACTCCGCAAAATTATTGAATGGCAGTGCCTGGCTAGGGAGGTGGGCAAACTGAAGATGAGGTGATGCCCTCGCCTAACGGGGTTTCCACTGGGTCTGGAGGAGGCTCGGTGTGAATGAGATTCAGTATGGAGACCCTCCCCTTCACGCACAAGGTTTAAATGAGCACGTACCTGTGCTGATACATCAGATTATTACCTAGCACACTACAACTTATTATTAGCTCATAGTCATTTTTATTATTTATAACAAGTACTATGGGCCAAGCACAGGCCCGAGTGTTTGGGATACACCAATGAAAACATGATGAATGTGGCAAAAATAAAATGCCTGCCAAGACCAGTTTGGCTCAGTGGATAGAGCGTCAGCTAGCAGACTGAAAGGTCCCAGGTTCGATTCCTGTTGGGGGCATGTACCTTGCTTGTGGGCACATCTCCACTGTGGGGTGTGCAGAAGGCGGCTGATCGATGTCTCTCTCTCATCGATGTTTCTGACTTTCTATCTCTCTCCCTTCCTCTCTGTAAAAAATCAATAAAATATATTAAAAATAAAATAAAATACCCACAAGCTGCTTATGTGGATGTTTACTAATAATTCCAGGAATTGATCACTATCCTGGGGCTTCACGCCACTTCATACAATATGACAGGTATTATGACAATGGAGCATGCAAAGTGCTTGAGGACCTGACTGGCAGGGTGAGGGGAATCTGGAAAGATTTCATGGAGGTGGTGTCACTGTATCCCAACCTTGGTTTAGTCAGGGAGCCAGAGAAAGGGGAAGAACATTCACCGAAATCACTTTTGTGGCAGCAGATGAATGCAAGAATGAAGCCATGTGACCTTCGGGTGGAGGCGGTGTGCTGATGTGGCACAACTCAGCGAGGGTGGAGAAGGTAAAGAGTGACGGGAGACAGGAGAAGAGGTTTAAATGGGAACCAGCAGCCCAGCCAGTGTTGACCTCTGAACCAGGAGGTCACGGTTTGATTCCCAGTCAGGGCGTATACCCAGGTTGTGGGCTCCATCCCCAGTGTGGGGCATGTAGCAGGCAGCGGATCAATGATTCTCTCTGATCCTTGATGTTTCTCTCTTTCTCTCCCTCGCCCTTTCTCTCTGAAATAAAAATATATTTTAAAAAATATTTAAAATAAATAAAATAAAATAAAAGGGAACCAGCAGAAGCAGGATGACCTTTAAGGGCTCTACACATGTTGCCTCCTGATAAAATGGCCCTGAAACCAGAACCCCAATGAGCTTCTGTCTGCAAGGCAAGGCTGCCGATGCTCTTCTCTGCCAGCCTCGCTATTTCCCAAACCCACGAGCATCAGAGCCACAGCAAGGAAAAGGGTCTCAGGACAAAAGGCAGAATGACCTGGTCCTCTCCTTCCAGTCCCATCAGACCTGTTACTCTGCTATTAGCCTGTTTGGCCAAGTTCTGAGAACGAAATCATAATCTTAGTTGTTGTTTTTTAAGTATTTTTTAAATTGATTTCAGAGATGCAAAGAGAGGAAGAGAGAGACTGAAACACCCATGATGAGAGAGAATAATTGATTGGCTGCCTCCTACTCGGCCCCTACTGGGGATCCAGCTGGAAACCCGGGCATGTGCCCTTAGCTGGAATCGAACCGGGGACCCTTCAGTCCATACGCCAATGCTCTGTCTCCAGAAGCAAACCGGCTAGGGCCATAATCCTCATTTTTACTAGAGGAAGAAACAAAGCAGTTCCCACAGGGCTAATCTATCTCAGGTTGCAAATTTCAAAGTGTCTTCCCTTCTTTCTAAAAGTCAATGTCACAGACCTAGCCTGAATGGTACTCTTCAGCTGTGAGGCCTCCCTGAAACTCCCTGAAACTGGTGACAATGAGGGCAGGCTGGTCATTCCTGTCACTTACACACAGCAGGCTGAGCGCTTGGTGTCCAACATCTGGAGGAAGGGAAAAACCTTCCTATTCTATCATCTGCATCAAAGGTTCCCGAATTATCTCATCTCCCTCTGGTTTAAATACAGTGGTACCTCGAGATACGAGTTTAATTCGTTCTGTAACCTTGAGGCGTGGGAAACTATGAGATGCTCGAGTGGCATGCAACATCAAATGTTATTGTTGCTCGTATTTCAAAGCAAAAAAACGTTCACTCGATGGCTCGTATCTCAAAAATCTCATATGTTAGGACACTCGTATCTCGAGGTACCACTGTACTACTAACCAAAAGCCTGGCATCCGTAAAGAGTACAAGAACCAGTACTTCCGAATTCTTCTGTAAATGGTTTAAGGAAGAATGAACTTCCAGCCCCCACTAGATAGTTTCAAGTTGGCCAAAATTATGCTGAATGCTGAAAACACTTCTGGCGACAAGAGTGAAGGTGACAGGCGCTGAGAAATGTCTTGAATTTGATGCTTCTCATCACCTTCATGTTATTTGCTGCCTTAAAAAAAAGAAAGAAACTATCTTGGTGTCAGCATTTTATCAAGCTCAGAGAAAACTCAAATGTTGCTGGCTTCCAGCCAGCCCGAAATGTTTCACCCTCAGGAAGAAATTAATGAACAACTCCCTATTCAATGTTCACCGTGTTCAAGGCAGAGCTGGCAGACCCTGCGGGAGGCAAACACACACACGATGCGATTCCTGCCAGCCGGGAATGCACAATCTAGGTGGAATCTGATTGTCACTCCCTTGTTTAGAAACACTCAGGTGTCCCTCGCCTGGGTAGGATCAACCCCCTGTTCTTCAATAAGACACGCAAGGTTCATTCTCTGTAGTAGTGGTCGCCAAGCTATCACACCTCATGGACTACCAGTGGTCAGCAAACCACTGGTTGGCCACAGCGGCTCTGTAGCATGCTTCTCTTTTCTAGTTGTCACTGTTGCCACTTCTTGCAATATTCCCATCCTCAGCTCTTTGCTATTCTTTGAACTGCCATGAATTTTTAGGCCTCTGGGGTTCTCTCGATTTCTATACCCAGCTCAACTGGCAGCTCTTCCATGAAGCCATCCTAGCCTCGGGACAGGGTTTCTTCCTTCATCTTTGCTTCTTTAGAATTTTGTTTCTAAGCACATCATTTTTATTATGTTTTTACCTGTATTTTCCATTAGATTGTGATGAAATTGCTGCATTCTTTTTATGTAATTTCTTGCAAGCCGGACATGAAAGAAGCTCCAGTATATGGTCAATGAACAGAAAAGCATGTTTAAAATATAAGTCCGTATGAGACTAATGAAATTATATGTGCAAGCCTACTACCATTCTTAGTGGGTTCTCAGTAAGTAGGTTTATTAGAACCATAAATGTCCATTAAACATCATATTTCAGAGAATGATGGGCTGCATATTGGTGCTAGTACATTATCAGAAGTTCCGATTTAGGGTGAGCGTGGATTGTTTGTGATTCATCATGTAAACCACCCGTGTCAGGATCACAGTGACATTAAACATGCATTGCTGGCAAAAGAGATGAGGGTCATTTTTGGATGGCGCCTGATGCCAGGCTGAGCAATCTCTACAAGTCAGTGTATGAGGTGAGTCATTAAAGGGTTTTGAGCTCAGAGTTGATCATAGAATATTGGAAATGCAGCATGAAATCTCACAGCTCTGTAAAAATTAACTAGCAGGCATCATCCAACTTATTCCCAAAGGACAACAGAGTAAATATGTTAGGCTTTCGGACCAGACAATGCATGTCACAACTACTCAGGTCCACAGCTGTATCATGAGAGCAGTCACAGACACTGTGCCTACAAACGGGTGAGCTGTGTGCCATGGCATCCATATTTACAGAAACAGGGGTGGCCCATATTTGGCCTCAGGTTGTAGTGGGCCGACTCCTGCATTAGAGCAATAAGTGGCTGAAAGTTAAGAAGACACTTAAGAGTCTAATTAATGTGATGTTGTAAAACTGTGGAGGTTTATACCAGAGAGGTGGGGTTAATTACAGGATTCCAAAGAGGGTATATTAGATACTGTAGGGAAAAACGAGGAAGCATAAAAAAGATAATATTTTAAGGTTTTGAAAAGAATACAGTGGTACCTTGAGATACGAGTGCCCTAACATACAAGATTTTTGAGATACGAGGCGTCAAGCGAGCGAGTGATTTTTGCTTTGAAATACGAGCAACATTTGAGATAGGAGTAATCGCAGGGATCAGCTGGCTGCACACGACCCACCAGTTTACCTCGACTCGAGTGTCTCATAATTTCCCACACCTCAAGGTTACGGAACAAATTAAACTCGTATCTCAAGGTACCACTGTACTAGGATAATAAAGGAAAAGTCAACATAACAGGGTTTTAAATGCCTGGGGGAAATTCTCCTAAAAAAAGTGGAAAGAAAGCAATTTGCAAAGATGCACACATGGAAACCAGAAACTTGAGAGAATTAAAGAATTATAGAGAATTTGTCCCTTTTTTTTTTAATGTATGAGGGCGGGTTGTGTTTAAATCTGATCAGTAAGTAGATGATTGTCACACCACAGGATTCCCAAATCGTATTTTGTCTGTCTAATGCAATACTGGCTCTCAACATGTTTAAAAACAAAACGCATCAGTTGCCAGCATTTAAAATTGAAAAGTTTAGCCTGGGTGATGGGGCTTAGTGTTTGAGCGTCAAATATGAACCAGGAGGTCAGGGTTTGATTCCTGGTCAGAGCACATGCCCAGGTTACAGGCTCGATCTCTAGTGCGGGCCATGCAGGAGGCAGCCCATCAATAATTCTCTCTCATCATTGATGTTTCCATCTCTATTTTGCTCAGTTTGTTCATTAATTTCCATGTATAAGTGAAATCATAGGGTACCTGTCTTTCTCTGACTGGCTTATTTCACTCCTGTCTGTTTCAAAAGCGGATGAGAAAAAGTGCTAAGTCAACCAACTTTGGCTAATTAGTTTTTTCTACTTGGTGACTGTAAATCAATGACAAGCAAACTTCTAATACTTTCACTCTGGCGGTGGAGCTTGCTGCCACCAGCTATCCATCACTCCGGCCTTGCTGAGCTCCATCTAAATGCATCGGGTTCTCCTGTTACATGCAAGCCCTCTGTTCTGCAGCCTATGGGAAAACAGCTTTTTTGTACAAAGCTGAATGCAGGGTGAGACCAATTGTAATGCATAGGCTGTATTTTCTAACCTGTTTATGGATTGCAATTTGTAAGGTTATAATGTCATCTGCTGTCAATAATTCAAGATGGAGAATTACAACTGTGAATGGACAAATTCGTCATTCTTCGTCAGCACTCATCCCCTTAAGAGATGTAATTTATTTTATTGAAGTGCAGATTCCCTGAACTTTGAACTGAAGGTTTCATTTATTTATGGGGGAACGGGGAGGGAGGACACGGGGTGGAACGCTGTAGTTTCTTCGCAAGTTCCAAGGGACTTGAACCAATCAAAAGACCACCGTTCAGATAAGAAAGATTTTCAGAAGTCTATTTTCCAGAATCGCAGTGATCTGAAAAATGTGTTTGTGTGGTCAGCATACAGGAGGCTTGGGGCCATTCCCTTGACTCCCTCCACCAAAAAAAAAGTAAATAAATAAAATGGAAGGCAAATATTCCTGGAATGCACCAAATATTGGAAACCAAAGGGATTTCAATATGTTTGTAAGAATGTGTTTGCTACAATTGTGCACTGCCAGTAATGTGTCCAGATGCTTGATTTGGGAAAATAGTTAAATCTGAAATCCATCAAAGCTGTGGTTGCTGAGCTTGGGCCTGGGTTTTAGGAGGTTATAAACTTCTTTGAGTGCTTGATGGCAGCTATGGACACTACACACGCCACTTCTCATAAACAGTGGCTCTCCACAGCATTCCGGAGCAACCTTCGGAAGCTCATTTATTGAACTCTGGGTAATGATCTCTGCTGATAGAAAGGCAGGTGATCTTCCTCATTCTACCAATGTGGTGTTCGGTTTGGTTTTGGTTTTGGTTTTTCAAAACAGAGGGTAGAGACAGACGATATAAACCGCTTCTGTTGGGTGCTTCCTAATCTCAGAGGATTCAAAAGAATGAATGAGTTTTCATCTTTGAGAATTATTTCCCTACTTCCAACTTTAGACTGAGGTGTATAAAATGGCGGTGCTCAGGGAAATAATGTTATCCAAAGAGAAGACAAGAAGGACAGGCTTCTCATCACAGTACCAGGGGGCATTAATCATGCTGATTGGCTGGTTCTTCCAGGATATCCCCCAAACATATATATGCATATTAATATACTATATTTTTATATCTTAACGTTTATGAACATATATTAATATTACTAGAGGCCTGGTGCATAAAAGTCACGTACTGATTGGTTCTTCCAGCCAATCAGCCTCATCATGCCCCCTGATACTGAGATGAGGGGTCTGTCACCTTCTTCCCTATAAATTCACTTCCAACTACTTGATTCTTCTATGTCCATTAGTTTGGCAACTCTCATGGAACTCTTGTGAAAAGGTCAGAAAATGGGATAAGTAACAAATATTCTGAAGGCAAGACCCAAACTCATTGGTTTCCACCATTTTTCCACATCCCAGGTCACCATAAATCAGATTCCAATACATTAACCAAAACATGGCAATTAGTTATGTAAAGATTGTGGCACGTGGAGGTAATAAGGAATCATTAAGAGAGTTACAACATAGTCTTGGATTAGAATGTCCATAAGAAGCTGAATTGCAGTCTTTAACCATAAGAAAGGCCATCCCTGAAATCTGATCACCGGAAATACAATCTTAGGCCCAACCATGACTTAATGCCTATAATTCTCACTGTGAATCCTATATAATAAAAGCCTAATATGCAAATTGTCCCCTCAACCGTAAGTCTGACCAGGAGTTCCACCGCTCACTATGATATGCACTGACCAACCAGGGGTGGCGTGTAACATGGAAGGCACCAGGGATGTGGCTCTGGCAGGGAGCAGCAGTGGAGGCATCGCTGGCCACAACAGGCCCCTATGAGAGCAGGACCACAGCAGGACAGTGGAGCAGGTGAGTGGGCAATGCCAGGCCGAGGCTGGTGAGAGCAGGGCCCAATCACCCCCCAGATGGCAACCAGTGGAGGGAGAAGGAGGTAGGGCCACTGCCCAGCTCCCAGTCACTAAGGGAGCCAAGAAAGATTCTATAACTCAGGTGGAGGGGGGTGCACAAGGGCCCGGGGCCCAGAGGTCAGCTGGGATCTCCCTTCCACACCAGATGTTTGAACTTCAGTCACCGGCCAGGCCTAGGGACTGCACCCATACGTGACTTTCATGCACCAGGCCTCTAGTAATGTTAAAATATGTTCATAAATGTTAAGATATAAAAATATAGTATATTAATATGCATACATATGTTTGGGGCATATCCTATAAAATAAAACCCTAATATGCAAATCGACCGAACTGTGGAATGTCCGGTCGCTATGACACGCATTGACCACAAAGGGGAAGATGCTCAATCCTGGTGGTCAGTGTGCTCCCACAGGGGCAGCACCGCTCAGCCAGAAGTGGCCTTGCTGCTCCCTGCTGCCTCAGAGGCCAGAAAGGCTCCCGCCATCTCTGCTACGCTCGCCACCCGGGAGCCTCTCCCACCTTCACTGCAGGAGGGTGGTAAGGAGCAAGGTCTCTGGCACTGTGAGAGCCCTGGACTGTGAGAGGGATGTCTGACTGCCAGCTTAGGCCCAATCCGCAGGGGAATCAGCCCTGAGCCGGCAGGCGGACTTCCCCTGAGGGGTCCTGGACTGTGAGTGGGCATAGGCTGGAATGAAGGACCCTCTCCCCACACGCATGAATCTCATGCATTGGGCCTCTAGGAGGTATATAACTAGAACTAAATAAAAATTGATATAAAAGACTTGCTAATAAGATTATGCTCTGCCTGCCAAGGTAAGGATCATGCTTCTTCAACATACTATGCGTTAGCTAAGACATCTAAGGTTACGATTTCACAGTGCTATATTACTATCATTTCCAGAAATCTAACTCAACAGTTAAGAAAAATATATTTTCAAGTAATCAATTGGTAAGAGAAGCTCTCTGCTGTCTGTTGCCTTTTCTATCTTTTTTTTATTTTTTTGTTAATCCTCACCCAGGATATTTTTCCCATTTTTTTTTTGAGAGAGTGTGTGGAAGGGAAGGAAGGGGTAGGTGTGTATATATACATACATATCTATATGTAGATATAGATATATATGTAGATATATATGTGTATATATATATATATATATACATATACGTATATATATATGTGTATATATATGTATACATATATATACACATATATATACACATATATATATACGTATATGTATATATACATATATATATATATATAGAGAGAGAGAGAGAGAGAGAGAGAGAGAGAGAGAGAGAGAGAAACAGAGGGAAACATTGATGTGAGAGAGACATCGATCAATTGATCAGTTGCCTCCCACAGGAGCCCCAACCAGGCCAGGGATCAAACCTGCAATCTCGGTATTTGCTCTGGACCAGGAATTGAACCCACACCCTTTGGTGCATGGGCCTGTGCTCTAGCCACTGAGCAACACCAGTCAGGGCACTTTCTCTTTCTCTATGGGTTTGATTTTGCTCTCAGTTCCTTAAAGGAATCAGAATCCCTGGTGAAAGCTGCAACCAGGACAATTAAACCTCCCCGGCTTACTAGGGCTGCATTTAATATTGTTGAAATATTATCAGAGTTTGGGCAAAATTCACCCATTCATATGTGTTATTTTTTTAAGGATAGGAAATAACCAAATAAAGAACATCTGATTAGTGCTGACAGCATTTTTATATCAGAGACCTTATGGTATTTGTCTTATTATCATGTGTCCCTAAGTTCCTGGCACAGGGGTATTTTCACTGACGGTCTCATTAATAAAATACCAAAGCTACTCTAAAAGGACATTCAAACTAGAGCTAACTTTCAAATACTCATTTTGGCAACAACTTTCAGTTGACTGCCTCATTAACTCAGAATACTTATGCATATTATTTTCTTATAGAATAAAATAGTTATAGACAGTGGACAATCCAATGTATAGAAGTCTAAGAACAAAGTGTGGTTTCCCCCTTTCAGGGGAGGATGGGGACCTCACCAAAACCAGCACTGTTTTTTTTTTTTTTTTTCTGCAATGTCATTCAAGTAAAAAGTAATCCCTGCTTCCCCAGGATTTATCTGCCTTTTGTCACTACTAGAGTTCTCATAAGCTACAACACCCCATGGTCTTTGAAACCAGATTGTGCCCACATTCATAGCCATTTGTATGAATAGTAATCGCTGGCGAACCATCATTAAAATTCAGAGAGCGCACCGCCCTCTTGGTGCTGGATTTGACCACAAAATTTCAAATCGAAGAACTCAGTCCAGAACAGCAAAAACAAAACAGAAGTCTAATCACCCAACAGAAATCAGGAGGAATTTTCCAGCAGGGGAAGCAAGGGCATCCTTCTGGTTGTCCATCCTGCAAAGGTCATATCGAACTCGGTATGCATAGTAGAGTGGTAATTAATAAGAAAGATGACAACATTTATTTTTTTAAAAGGCAAGTTAAGAAATTTTAAATGTAAGAGCAAATGACTTTCACCAATTTCTGGGTTAATGGAAATTACCAATGCACTTAGTCTAACAGAGGAACTGGAGTGTTCATATGTTAATAAGGGATGACATACTTAAACAGGCTGATACATTTTAATCAGTTATAAAAGAGAATCATAAAACTTCTTTCCGTGGGAAAGAGAGTCCCATGGAAACATTATTTTTATAATCAAATGGTGAGATCTCAAGAGGATAGAAAGATAATTAATAGGGGAGAGTTGTCAGTTGATCTCTTTTACCAATTTAGAAATATTTCCAGTGACACATGCTTATTTACTAACACGTAAATGGCCTAACCAGTGTCTCAAGTATTGCTCAAGTTGCCCTGGAAAGCTTTTGGCAGAGCGAAACCAATTTAATTTTTCACAAATGAAATAATGCTCACCATCCTTAATTGTAAGAATTAGCCTTCTCATCCCCATTCATGCGGTACTACAAGGTATGGCAGTGAATTTTCTCTCTCTGAGCACACCCTTATCAACACATTTCAAAGATGCTTTCATGCTGAAATCTCCTGGACACACGAATACCATGAAAACGTTAGCCAACGTGAACTGTGACTAAGTTGCTTAAAAACACAGATGAGCACGTTTGCAAAGTTGTGTGTTTCCCAGCAGGTCCTCCAAAGCCTTGCAAGTGGAAACAAAATATGAACTCATTTAAAAATCAAGTTCAAATTCCCAGGGGCCTTTGACTTAGAATTAGAAAGTGGATTTTTTCTCTCTCATAAAACATACCTCATGTCTTCTATCGCAGAATCATTGATATTCAAAGGCGCTCTAAAGGCCCGGAAAGAAGAAAGGAAAGGAGGAAGGAAGTGAGCATAATGCCTCCTATGTGGCATTACATTAAGTCTGCGCATGTACCCTTATCTCATTCAGCCTTCACAACAGCCCCATGGGGTACCTATGGTTACTGGCAATCTTACAGGCGACGAAATGTGACACAGAGCGCCCCTTTCTCCAAGGGCTCAGTCATTAAGCATCAGAGCAAGAATTCAAACCCCGGTCTGTTTGTGCATAGATCTAGCATGTTCCTTCTATAGCCTTGGATTCTACTGCTGATTGTGATGTAACAATTAATTTGAGTGTTTTGTGTGTGTAGGTTTTAGAATCAACTTCCTATTAGACCACAGCCTTGTCTAAAATGAATTTTGAAGCACAATATTGTTTTATTTTTAGCAGCTTGACTATGATATGCAAAGTGTGGTTTTCTTTGCATCTATTCTATTTGGGGTATGCTGAGTTTCTTAGATATTTAAACATTTTAAATGGTACTTCAGAATGCTGAGGATATATAAGTGGATAGATCTGTTTTTACCCCATGTCTCTCTCTTCTCTTTCTGGCTCTCAATGTACACATATTTTAAATTGCTTGAGATTTTCTCACAAGTCACTACATAGCTGTTTTATGTTATTTTACTTTATGTTATGAAGGGAGAGATACTTTTTCTGTATTCTTCAGATTGGGTAATGTTTATTGCCCTATCTTCAAGTTTATTACTCTGTCCAGTTTCCTCATCTAATAGATATTTTCATTTCAGAGATTATTTTTTCACTTCTAGAATTTCCATTTCCCTCTTTGATATTTTCCATTTCTCTTATGAGATTCCCATCTAGTCTCTCAATATAACCACCTTTTCCTTTAAGTCCTCGAATACATTTGTAACCAATACCTTCTTTATTATCAATGCTAACATCTAGACCAGTGGTTCTCAACCTTTCTAATGCCGCGACCCTTTAATACAATTCCTCATATTGTGGTGACCCCCAACCATAAAATTATTGCTACTTTATAACTGTAATTTTGCTACTATTATGAATCATAATATAAGTATCTGTTTTCCCATGGTCTTAGGCGACCCCTGTGAAAGTATCATTCGACCCCCAAAGGGGTCGCAACCCACAGGTTGAGACACTGATCTAGGCCATTCTCAGGCTGGTCTCTCTTGACCATGTTTTTCCTTGACCACAGGTGAGTTAAATCCCCTTTGGTTTTTGCTGTTGTTGATCCCTCTCCAATGTCTTCAAGGAGTTTCTGCAGGTCTTTTTCCCCTTCTGAAATATTTTTCACTTTCCTTGTTTTACTAGCAATCTTTTATGGCTCATTCAACATTGAGGATATATTGCAAAGAATGGGATTTTGTTAGCTTCTCATTTAGATTTTTTCCCCTCTTCATAGGCTATGAAAAAATTGTGTCACCACCTAGACCTCATGGAGCTTTAGCTTGACACCTTATCTGGGTGACAGTTTGGATTTTCACCTAGGGACAATCCCTTAGTTCTTGTACATACTCTTTATTCCTATGGTGTGTCCCTTCCGTGTTTCAATGGAAGGCTCAAGGTATTTACTAAGCCTTTCTTTTTTCTTTTTCATATATTCTTATGGATTTCAGAGAGAAAAGGAGGGGGAGGGAGGAGAGAGAAAAGGATAGATGGAGAGAAAGAGAGAGAGAAACATCAATGATGAGAGAGAATCATTGATAAGTTGCCTCCTGCATGCCCTATACGGGGGATCAAGCCCACAATGACCTATCCAGAAACCATGACCTTCTTGGTTCCTAGGTCAACACTCAACCATTGAGCCAAGTCAGTCGACCACTAAGCCTTTCTTGTTTGGGCAGAATTAAAACTCCAAACCAGTGGTTCTCAACCTTCCTAATGCCACGTCCCTTTAATGCAGTTCCTCATGTTGTAACGAAAATAATTTTATGGCTGGGGGTCACCACAACATGAGGAACTGCATTAAAGGGACGTGGCATTAGGAAGGTTGAGAACCACTGCTCTAAACTCTGTTCTCCTTGCGGTAAGAACCTTGCTCAGCCCTTTAGTTTCAAAGCTGTTTCTGTCTGCTGGCTCCTCAGAATTTGGGGATTAGCAAGTCTTTGATACAGATTTTGACCCTCCCTCCAAAGCCACTAGCTTCTTTGGACACCCCAGTTTCCACCCATTCACAGCCTAAATATAGCAGCCCCCCAGAGGTCTCTGCACAGGGATGGGAGAAAGTCACAGGGGAAAACCAGTATAAACATCCATCTCACCCAGGTCAGTGTCTTTCGTTCATGAGCGAAATCCCCTCAATGTCTGCCTGTTTTTTTTTTTTTTAATATATTTTATTGATTTCCCACAGAGAGGAAGGGAGAGGGATAGAAAGTCAGAAACATCGATGAGAGAGAGACATCGATCAGCCGCCTCCTGCACTCCCCACACTGGAGATGTGCCCGAAAGCAAGGTAAATGCCCCTGACCGAAATCGAACCCGGTACCTTTCAGTCCGAAGGCTGACGCTCTATCCACTGAGCCAAACCGGTCTTGGCTGTCTGCCTGTTTTTGATCCCTCTCTTAGTCTTCAAGTAGTTTCCCCCCTCCTTCTGAGTTTATAATTATTTTCTAGAGAAGGCTAGTCCAATACCAGCTAGTCCTCTAACACTCTAGAGCTTATTCTTAAAAAAAAAAAAATCTGCCTTTCACACATGCTGTATACTTTTTCAAGTGTATTTTGTTGTTGTTGTTAATCCTCACCTGACAACATTTTTTCATTGATTTTTAGAGAGAGTGGAAGAGAGAGGGAAAGACAGACAGAAAGATGGATGTGAGAGAAACACATTGATTGGTTGCCTCCTGAACATGCCCTGACCAGGGCCCAGGACAGGGAGCAGCCTGCAACCAAGGTAGGTGCCCTTGACTGGACTTGAACCCTGGACCTGTTGGTTCACAGACCAATGCTCTGTCCACTGAGCCAAATTAGCTAAGGCAGTGGTCAGCAAACCACGGCTCATGAGCCATATGCAGCTCTTTAGCCCCTTGAGTGTGGCTCTTCCACAAAATACCATGTGCGGGCACACACGTACAGTGTGATTGAAACTTCATGGCCCATGAGCAGAAGTCGGTTTTTGGCCTGGGTGAGTCTATTTTGAAGAAGTGGCGTTAGAAGAAGTTTAAGTTTAAAAAAATTTGGCTTTCAAAAGAAACTTCAATTGTTGTACTGTTGATATTTGGCTCGGTTGACTAATGAGTTTGCAGACCACTGAGGTAGAGCAAGCATGTCAAACTCATGGCCCGCAGGCCACATGCCTTATTTATTTGGCCCGTGTTAGCCTTTCAGTTTGACACCCTTGGGCTAGGATTTAAACTCTATTTTAAACAATCTTTGGAAGGTGATTATTAGTACAAAATCCCTTTGCCTACCTATATTCTATAATGCTTTTACTTGTTTTCTGGTTTTGTTCAAGGTTGATTCCTTCAGGGCCAACTTCAACAAAAAGAGATAAAAAGGGAAATATACTGACACCTTTAGAGCGAGGCCATTTCACCAGACTCATCCTCCTTTTCTCTCGCCATATTACAGAAGAATATGGGTAGCTATCAGTCTGCCATTGCTTTCCATGCCCAGTGAGTGTCCTGTATCATGTACAATGAAGTCATCAGAAGAAGTAATAAAAGCAGAGTGGACCTCTCTCTCACATGTCAATATTGTAAGACACCTTATTCTCTAAAACAAGGGTCTCACCATACCCACATGAACACAAGGGAAAGGGATTCATCTAGCCCGGCTGATATGGCTCAGTGGTTCAGCATCAACCTATGAACCAGGAGATCACAGTTCTATTCTCAGTCAGGACACATGTTCGAGTTGTGGGCTCCATGCCCAGTATGAAACATGCAGGAGGCAGCCAATGATTCTTTTTCATCATTGATGTTTCAATCTCTCCTCACCCTTCCTGGCTCTGAAAAAAACAAAACAAAACATATTTTTAATATATTTTTTTTATTTATTTCAGAAAGGAAGGCAGAGGGAGAGAAAGACAGAAATATCAATGATGAGAGAGAATTACTGATTGGCTGCCTCTTGCATGCTCCCCACTGGGGATCAAAGAATAGAACCATGGACCTTTTAGTCCACAGGCCGACAATCTATCCACTGAGCCAAACTGACTAGGGCAAAAAAAAAAGTTTTTTTGTTTTTTGTTTTTTAAAGAAAGGAATCCATCTACATACTCCCAGGATCTAAAAATCTGGTGGTTTAATTTTTTTTTTTCAGAGAGGGCAATCAAATACCATATCTCAGAAGACAAAGAGGGTGGTGGATAAAAAATATATCATCTCTGTTTACCATTGTCTAAAGTAAGGCTGCTTAGTACAGCTTGGAGCTAGAGGGTTGGGAATTATGCCAATCCTCTACTGGACTTCTCAGTATCCAGGAATATCGCTGTCTACTTCTAGAGAGAAACCCATTTCTAGAGAGCCACTGTGTTGAAAAGTGGGTAATCATCTTATTTTTTTTAAACTTCTCTACAAGAGGGCAGCTTTTTAAGAGTAAAGTAGGGCAGCCCCTAGGCAGCTTTTGCCTGCTTTTCCAAAATTATGCACTCACACGATGCCTGGGAATCAGCAGAGGGGGAAAAAAAACGCATTAATATTTAACACCCATATTGCAGTTTAAACGCTTGCAATGCCCTACAATAAATAAATTCAGGTCTTGAAATGCGCCTTTTTAACACAAGTGTAGCAGAGAAATATCTTTAGACTTTGTAATAACTTCCCAGGGGAAACAGCCAGGAGTCCCATCGAGAAAAACTCTAGTATACGGAGCAAAGTGGAGGAGGCGTTTCTATAAAACAGGATCTTGTACTGATGAGACAGGGATCAAATGTCCCCAGGAGGGGCTCTTCCCTATAATTGAAAAGATGTTAGAATCCCGCTGGTGCCTTCCCTAAAACTCCCTCCAGGCTGTCCATCTCCCTTGGCAGTACCCTCATTCTGTCAAGTTCACGAATAGTGATCAGTAACCTGGATGTATGGGGAGCAAACGCTCTTGCACTCCTCCTCTCTAGCATCCGTCTTCAAGCCTCGTCTATTTCTTGTCCCCATTTGGCAGGACATTGCTGATAACTTAAGGTCATCATTCAGTTTCACAGTGGAGCCTTTTCCCATGATTCCCATCATGGAACTTCCAAGTTGAAGCAATTGGTCCTGGGTATGCCTTCACTGACACAATCCATCCTAAAGCATAGCTTCTCTTTATGTGCACCTGTCTTCTTCACTCAGCTCCATCCATGTTGTCGTTAATAGTAAGGGTCTTGGATTGAATAACACAAGAAAGGGTCACCTTGTTAAAATTCTCTTCCCTGAAATAGCATGTAGCTTCCTGTCTAACATCATCTGCTCAGAAGCGAGTAGTCGAGGAGATCGTCTCTGTAGATCCCTTCAAAATCTAACATGTCTTACCTGGTCAAGCAAGCTTTCATCCTACTCTGAAAACTCAAAAATCTTTCACACACTACAGCTCTGGAAGTATATTTCACATTTCCAACTGCTCTTTCTTCAGAACGAATGTTGCTACTGATAGCATGGTGTATGTCATGGTGTATGATTGTGATAATACAAAGCACACAGACAGGTGGGGAGCAAATGATGGCAATGAAGAAGAATAGAATTTAAGGAGAATGGAGAGAGGATAAACCTTCATTTGCCATTTCTACCTCTGTCCTATTCGTTTTTCATGCACACATACAGTTAATACAACATGCCTCCATTTAAAAGACTGTAAGTGAATCAGATGCTAACATAAAACAGGCAAACTAATACAACCAATTAATATCCAAAAATAATTCTAAGTCCATTAAAAGACTATATAACTTAAAGATACTCATAGATACTTCTCTTAATTGAGGTGAATTCCCCTTTTGCAAAGTGACTAATGACCTTTTCATGTATGCTTTTCACAGTTAAAAGTGTTGACAAAGTAAGTTTTCTTACATGGAGTCTCATCCATAGCCACTGACTCCTAAGCTCAATCATTCTCATTGTGTGGAAGGAAGCTGTTACCTCTCCCCCTGCTCAGCATTCCAGGAGCCCAACTGATCTGCCTTACGCTTACGTCCGGCCATTTGTCAAACAGCAGCCACAGCTCCGAACTTTATGTCCCATCGCCTTTGACTTACATCTGATATTTGACATGCGAGGCCCTTGGGATACAAGAGAGCTTTCCACGCAAAACAATGCCGCCTCAGCATGTGCTCCAGAAGCCAGGGTATTATTTGAGCTTTCGTGCTTCCTGCTTGCACAAGTCAAAATGGCTCAATAATTCTCATTTGACAGGCTGGATGGGGGGAGGACACACTCATCCTGGCCTTTTCACTCCTCAAATATATGAAACCCGAACCTGAAACAACGAGAACACGAGTCCAGCTGGACTGAACCGGTGAGTTGAGCTGAAAGGTCTGAAAAGGCACAGATCTTAATTGGAGTGGGTAATTTCAACTTGAAAATGGATTTCCTCCGAACAGATCTTCTCTGTGTGATTTCTCAACGTATGCCTGCCAGTGTCACTGACAAAAGTAGTTATGCCTTGTCAATAGATTCAGAGAAAGGTAAATCCATGATTCCCATCCTTGCACATCACTGATAATTATCTGTCTTTGATTAAAAAATCATCATCCCAAGGGCAGGGCTGGATTTGAAGTTCCTCATATGTTACAGAAAATACTAGAAGGGGTAAGGGGGGAAAATACACAAGGAGAAAGAGAAGAGAGAGAGGGGGGGAGGGAGGGAAAGGGAGAGGGGAAGGGAGAGGAAAAAGGAGAGGGAGAGGGAGAAGGAGAGGAAGATGGAGGGAGAGGGAGAGGGAGGAGAGGAAAGGAGAGGGAGGGAGAGGGAGGGAGAGGGAGAGGGAGAGGGAGGGAGAGAGAGAGAGAACAGAAAAAGAAAGCATGAAGAGTTGGGGTTGCATAGTCATTTCTGCATTTTCCTCCGCAGTTTCATTTCAAAGCTATGCAAACGTCTCATTAATTTCTACATTTGGAATCCGAATCTGATGGTAAAAGTAAATTACTCTTTGGGGCCTTTTTATCTCCACTTGTACTAGTGACAGATCTGAAAGAGATGAAATATTTTTTATGCAATTAAATGTCGCATGTGACAGTGTGAACGCTGTCTCAATAACTTAAGAGGAGAGTGCAGGAAATGAAAAGGTAAAGACCGGGCGATCCACGCAGGATCACAATGCACGGGCTGTTGGAAGCTTGTTAGTAATTTGCTTCTTGGTAGACGAACAAGAGTCTGCATGGGCTCCAAAGCGCAGGTGCTGACAAAGGAGCTCCTGGCTTCCGTCTATGCTTCATAACACTCATGGGGCTCAGCCTTCCTTCCTGGTCTTGATAATGAGGAACTGGGGTGGTCGTGTCTATGGGCTCAAGCCAGGAAAATAGAGGCCAATTTTAGACATAGGAGAAATGGATTACAATGGAGTGGGAAATAAAGATTGACCATGACTTCTTCCGAGTTGAGAAAACTAGAGGTCTCTAATGATGTGTATTGCAGGCCCCTAGGCCAAACTTCCTTGTCAAGTCTATAATGATTAATTTCTTACAGGCCTTTCCTGTCAGGTCTCAATACTACATCCTGGGCCAAGGTTCTGAGCACCTCAGTTTCCCAAATGGGGCTGCACACTCTTCCCACCTGTCTCTTTTCAGAAGGCCTTCACACGTGGGCTCTGGCAGTAGACTGTGCGCTCACTTGCTTTGATTGGTGAAACCAACTTTACATGGAGATCCGCTGGTCATTTTGATTATGGTTGAATGCACTCACAATTTAAGCCTCAAAGCATTTCTTTTACTATTTACCACTCCCTTTTCAAGGTTAGAAAGTTGAGGTTCAAATAAAATAAAGGTTTAACTATCAAAGATGTAAAGCAAGTGGTAAGGGTTGAACTTTGAATGAAAATCATTGGCAACTAGAAGAGTGCATTTAAAAAAATGTTCTTAAAGCTAAAAAATAAAAATATATATTTTTATTCATTCTGAAACAAATATAAGTACCAAATTTGGCATATCATGTCCCAATGGTCATAGTTGAAAGTATAGGCACTTTATTCAAATGTATATATGAGAAAAAAGTAATCTTCAGGAAGTTAATAATTGACACAGTAAATTTTATTCATCCATGGATGTGATATGAAAAGGGAGAAATAATATATATATAAGAGAAAATTAGAAACAAAAATATTTTAATTCATAATCCTGATAAGAAAAAATAAACCCAATTTTCTATTCATATACCCCTATTAGAATTCTAATGAAACCTAGTCCCAAGGAATTTAAGAGAACCTGTGTGATACTGAAATTCTCCTACCTAGAAACTGATTTTTTTAAGTCAGCTCCTTATGACCACAGCAAGACAAAAATCCTTAGGAAACATGCTGAATGTCTTAAAAAATAGGCATCAGAGAAAAAATAATATAATTGGATATCCATTTCTCTATCAGTATGTTATTGTAAGTCATCAGGGGATAAAAATAGGATTAAATCATATAAATAGCCAATAAAGATTACAGAAATACAATTATAGTAATCTAGCCATATTTAAGCTAGCAGACACTTTGGGAAAAGATTTTGAAACTATTTTTATTGAAAACGCTACCAATTGAAGTGGTGGTTTTGATTTTAGCAGCGGATTAAAACTATGTTGGACAGAATTATATGCCGACTGAGCTGTTTCTGCCCTGAAGTAAAAGTAATAGTTCAGATTCAATTTAAATGTTCCTGGCAAATACGCTATTTAACATTCCCTGAATATGAAATTGCTGGTGATGGTTGAACAAGTCAGGATATCACAATCAGATATGGCGCTGACTATTTTTGAGGACAAGGGTGAGATGAAGATACAACAGCTCAGTGACAGCAACCTGGCTAAGAGCTGACAGATACCCTAGAGGCAGACACCAAGATGTGATCTGCCTCCTCTCCGTCCTTTGTGCACAGAAAGCAAAGTGAACCTACCAGTCTACCTCGTGAAATTAAAAAGAAATACAAGAGAATGATTATTAATTATCACAGAAAGGATGATACAATACATGTGGGAGGGTGGATACTAGGAGTTAAAAAGTGAAATCAGCCCTGGCTGGTGTGGCTCAGTGTGGGTAGAGCATCACCCACACACCAAAAGGTCTCAGGTTTGATTCTTGGTCAAGGGCACATACCTGAGTTGCAGGTTAGATCCCTGGCCCTGGGTGCCGGGGTGGTGGGGGGGGAGGGGGCGGGTTGGGCGAGGTGAAGGGAGAAGATAGAGAGGCAGTCTTCACTTCCTCTTTACTACTCTGTCTAAAAATCCATTGGAAAAAGTATCGTTGGGTGAGGATTAACAGGATCTTGGAGTCACACATGTGCCATGTTCTGGGGAGGATTCCCAGAGAGGAAGCTTTGCCAGCTTACCCTGTAGGTTGGGAAGGGCTAGAGGGCAAAAGTTGGTGCAGGCGTGAAGTTTCCTCTACGCTTTGCCAGGGGAAGCATGTGAATTCAAGTTACCTGAAGTGTTGCCTTTAGGAGTATATTACTCTTCCTAAGCTAGAACTACGTGGGCATTGGGTACTAATATTATCCCCAAAACATCATTCATGGTCCAACAATAGTAGCAGCATCAATAGTAGTCATAATAGCATCAAGGATGATAACGATACAGCACTGAAAAGTAATTTTCAAAATCCAGTAGTCATGGCTCATCTACACTAATAAAAGAGAAACATGCAAATGGACCATCACTCTGCTACACCCACTAGCCAATCATGAGGGGATATGCAAATTAGAAGGCCAAAGATGGTGGCTGGCCAGCTGTTCCAGGTGAGGAGGGCTGGGTGGGGCCAGAAGCCTGCTATGAGAGGGAGGACGGGGTGAAGGGATCTACAGGAGCAGTGCTCCGGCCAGGCTGCAGCGAAGATGAAGACTGCAGGCTCAGGCCTGAGCAAAGGCCTGAGTCCCGGGTGCCTGAGGAAAACTGGTGCCGGAAGCCAAGGGAAGGAAGGTTTATTGCACAAATCTCTTCATGCTAAGGGCCTCTAGTACAGATATAAAAACAGCACAGGTTAATGATTTTTTTTATTTTTCAATTCACAATGAGGGAACCTGGCAGATGTTGCAAGTGGTCAAAGGAGAAGTCCAAACAAAACCAATTTGTCGGGATTAAAAAAAAAAAACGCTGAAATGAGTGTGCAAATGGAGACCAAACTGCCTTCAGAGGATCGGGGGAGTCAACCGACTCTCTACAGGTGGGGACAGGATCTGCTTATCTGTAGACACAAATTGTTTCTCATGGCTATCATTTACCTGCTACCTGAGGAACTGTAAAATAGCTCGCCTAAACTCAGAATCAGCTGACTACCAGAAGGGTGTGCTGCAGACAATGTTTAGTTTGCCATGGAGGCTCAGCTCTTTTTCCTAGAACAGTAAAACTGGAAATCCAGGATCCCTAGAAACCAGAATTTCACATCCAATCTCATGCCTACCTTCCTCGTAGGCATTATCTCAGCCACCGCCCACCTTTCTTAGCACCAACAAACTGGAAGCGTATTGTTTTCAGGGTTACAACTTTCCCATGGGCAAATGAGGGGCCCGATGCTGTAACAAACAGCAAAAAAAAAAAAAAACCACGAGGGGATCATTCCCTGTGACATGATCAGGACTATCACTTATGTGAATATGATTAGCGCAGAGAGTCTTTGGGAAAATGATAAAGGCAGATTTGTGAGAAACTTACACTCAGTATCTCTAACACTCAGGGAAGCTTGCCCGGTGCCCATATGGCAGTTATAAAGGAATGTCCGTGATGTTTTCTAAAAATGAAAGGAAACATGTTTAACGTTATAAGAGAAGCATATGGGACTCCATTTCCATGGCTATTTTTTCCCTTGGATTTTCTTTTCATTTAAGAAAAAGGAAAGAGTAGGAGGATTGCATGACCATGTTTTTACATCCTTTCTCTCTTTATAAAAACGGCACCAGAATACTCAGTATGTATCTTCAAATTGCTGGGTACAGTGTAGCTACCACAAAGCTGGTACCACAAAGAGTCTGATCTTCTTTGCCCCATGGTTCTAATCCCCTGAGGGCAAGAGCTGTTCATTAATTATCTTGATTTCTGGGTGCCTGGCACACACAGTAGCATGTGATAAACAGGTGTTCAACTCAGCCTTCACCTTGTTCTCAGTCTTCATCCAGAGCTGCTCACCATGTGCCCACCCCCTGGTCTCCTTCCTGCTCCCGCTGTCGATGCTGCTGGGCTGTGAGCCAGGGTCCACGCCCGCAGCTGTGCCAGGCTCCTACACCTCACTGCTGGCCCTGACCCCCTGAATCTGACCTCCAGCCTTCCTCTTTGACTGTGGCCGGACTGTGCAATGATGAATATGCTGCCCCAAAACAATCCCCCAACTCAGCCCCCCGTAAAATAATAGTCCCGACTCATCACATTCCTTAGCACTTTATGCCCAAACAAGCAGAGGACGTGTTCCAAACCGCCGGAAGAAAAATTATAACCAAGACACAGAATGTCCTTATTCAGGAAACCTCGCCAAGGACATCAGATGCCAGACAAATGCTAGTCGATGTTTTTACTGTACTCTGAAGGTTCCTCCCCACTGTCCACATACACTAGTATATGTGGTTTAAAGTGTGAGACTATGACTTGGCCATTTCTGCAGTAAAAAAAAGAAAAACTAAACATAAATTCCAAGCTGTCCTTCCCTCCACCACTTAAGAGCACTCTTTCTCCACGGCCTCCCATGATGCCCACCTTCATAGTTGCAGGGTGGGGAGAGGAAAGAGAGAGAACTTGGCTTCAGTAACCAGTCATTCTGGTCACTTCTCAGAGATTCGCCTGAGACTTTCATTACTGCTTTTAATCTAGGAGGAGCTATCACTTCAGTGCAACAGATGAACAGCCTCGCAAATAAAAGAAGCCGAAGGTATGAAATCTTCTTATAACAATGATGTTATCAGACCTACAATGTTGCCCGGGCCGGGTAGCTCAGTTGGTTAGAGCTTTGTTCTGATATGGCAAGGCTGCATGCTAGATCTCCAGTCAGGGCACATACAAGAAAGAATCAATGAATGTAAAATGGGTTGAACAACAAATCAATATATATATCTCTCTCTATCTCTATCTCTACCTCACTCCTTTCTCCCTCACTCCCTCTCTCATTTCCTTCCTCTCTAAAAAAAAATCAAAGAACTCAAATATCGTAATCACACCCTAACACAGGCATTCATACCCACTACCTTTCCATGACTTGTTAGCCTTTTCATTAACATACTAGATGCCCAGTGCATGGGATTTGTGCACTCAGATTGGGTCCGGGGGGGGGGGGCAGTCCTTCAGCCTGGCCTGTGCCCCCCTTGCAGTGGGGAGCAGGCCTAAGCCAATAGTTGTGACAACCTTAGCACCACTGTGCTGGCCAGCTGTGAGCCCAGCTTCTGGCTGAGCAGTGCCCCCGCTGTGGGAACGCACTGACCACCAGGGGGGACCTTCTGCAGTGAGCGTCTGCCCCCAGTGGTCAGTGCGTGTCATAGCAACCGTTCGTTCTGCCATTCGGTCGATTTGCATATTAGCCTTTTATTATATAGGATGCCTGAATCCAGGGGGTAAACTTTCCTGTGCAAAATCTCGGCTCTGAGAAACAGCTCAGCTTCTGGAAGCGCACACCTGCGCTGGGTCAACATGACAGAACTAATAAGGCCCGCTTGGTTACCCAAACTACGGGGGTCACTCAAGCTTTCCTTTCTGGTCATCAGGATTCCCAACCTCTGGCTTCTTTTACCTCTTTAGTGATCAATTAAGAAACACATTTTGTTTTCTGCAAAGGGACCCGGGTAGGAGCGAGGTGAAGGAGCAATTGAGCACAATTTCATCTCATACTCCTTTTATGTTAAAAGTGCACTTTAATATGACAGCCAATCTTAAACTACTTTTAAAGGCTGATGAATTGACCTGGAATAAAAATGCGCTGTATTAGATCCTCTCAGATACACCGTTAAAGCGCATCGGCCATTATCTTTTTTACATTAAGGGAAGGGCAGCCGCCATCGCCTTTCATTTCTCCGGTAGATCAGATTGAATTATTCATCAGCGCTAAATGCTTCCAGACTCCCTCCCCCACGCACATACCATTACCTCATTTTAACAAGGAGCCCGTTCCATCTCTTCCAAAAATAACCTCTCTGATACATGGAACTCCTCAAGTTTGGGACTTCACCAAAATTAATTCCTGCGGTTCGCGAAGCAACAGGCTCTAGAGTGGAATCAGACAGTGGAGACAATAAACGAGCAATTAAAAAGCAGCTCCCTGTCTGCTTTCTTGGGCCTCCCATTTGTCACCGACTCCAGCACCTCCGAGCTGAATAATCACCGGATCTGAGCGGGCAGGGAATGACTCCGAGTAAAATCCTCAGCAATCGCTGGCCTAAGACTTCTAAAGGGCCTCCCTCAGGTCAAATGAAGGCAGGCCCTCAGATGCCTTCCCAAGAGCCTGCGACAACTGACAGCCTTAGATGTACACTATCCAGGCTTAACGGAAACACATGTAACGTCCAGGACCTTCAGACCAGTAAATATGCATGTATACACACATGTCTCATCAAAGACACATACACGCTTTCACATATACAGTGCCAAACACACACACATACATCCATCAAGTACACACCCTGAAAAACACATACATGCATCCTTTTATACACAAAGATGTTTCCAGGCATAAGCACACATACTATACTTCCAATCATATAGACACCACCCCATGCATAGATACTGACAGACACACACAATGCCAAACACACAAATACCATAAAATACACAAACCCTCATACATAGTCCATCAAACACACACACACAGCAACACCAAACCCACACACTGATACATGGACACCCATAGACAAACTATTTGTTCTCTAAGATCTGATTTCTAGGCACCAGGGTGTGTATTTCAAATGAAACCCCATCTCCCTTCTTCTATTATGATCACTCCACACCTGCTATGTCCTGTTTCATTAACTTGCCAGAGCCACACTGGAAGGTGCAAATGCATGGCTTCTATCATCATGGATAGCCCCATTGGTTTCATTTAAGAAAATATGTTTAGTCACCGGCCTCTGATTACACCGCTGACACAGGACCCAGAGTTTGGGTTCCATATTTTTTCTCACCTCTTCCCTTTGTCAGAGAGAACGCCCTGAGTTAACTTCTAAGATGAACATGAGCAACAGAAGCTGGGCTCCTTCCAACAGCATCTCGGCCCCCCAAGACTTCTGAGCCATTCTCCTTAGCTTGGACAGCCGGGGCCTGGATTCCCTCTCCTTCACCCAGGCCTTCCTCATCCAGCCCAGGGCGGGAACAGGAAGTCTCCAGTATAACTATGTCTGGAACATAGCTGTTCCTTAAAATTAATGTCTAATGAAGTCCTAGGCTGAGGTTTGGCATAAACAGAAGCAGAGAAGCAGGAAGAAGCAAAGTGTATGTAGTCAATTTCAAAAGTCTGGTTTGTCTGAAATTCAAGTTGAGTAAGGCAGGAAACAGCAGGAAAACATGGCTCTGTTACAGGTGTGTGTGTCTGTCTGATGTCCAGATGTAGAGGGAGCTAAAATGAAGTTCCATTGTTGTCTTTAGGCAATGAGCAGTGAGATGGAACTGGTCGTGGTCAAGGACATATGGCACATTTCAGAGTAATGAGGCCAAAGTCCCTCTTTGCCCCTATGTAGAACATAGTAGGGACAAGGGGCTGTCTGTATTCAGAACTGTCCACTAATAGCTCAGAAGGAGGCATTTCATAGTCTAATTAAAAGCAATCCTGACTGGTGTTGCTAAGTGGTTAGAGTATCAGCAGGCACACCAAAGGGTTGTGGGTTCATTTCCCACATAGCTGGGTTGCGGGTTTGATCTCTGGTGCATGCGGGAGGTGATCAATTGATGTTTCTCTCTCTCTCTACCCCCCTCTTTCCATTCCTTCGACTCTATAAAAATCAATGGAAAAATAACAATAACAAACGCAAAGCCATGGAGTTTCCAGCGAGGATAGCAGTGATAGAAAGGAAAAGGAGTGGAGCAGTGAAAGAGAGAGAATTAGGCTCTTTCCATCAGGGGCTTTCTTCATGTCAGTTCAGCAACTGTTTATTGAGCACCTACTGGGAGCGCTAGTGACTAAGGCAGTTAAACTTAACTCTCAAAGGATTCATGCCGAAGTGTCACACATTGGTTATCATTGAGATTTGAGTAGGGGGAAAAATAAAAAAAATTTTTGATGTGTCAAAAAATTTGAAGGGAAAATTCCTAAGATGTATAATTTCGTGAAATGTTACACAGCCCACCAACACAGCACAGACCACTGGATTTGCCTGCCAAATCGGTGAAAAGCACAGCCCGGAGAGAATTAAAAATCATCTTCTCATTATTAAAGCGGGCCCGGAGGCATCCCCACAAAAGGTGTTAAGCTATTAGTGGCTGGTTCTGAATGGAGCCCCAAGTAATAAAGCCATGTTTCAATTTAAAACGTTACATTTTTCATGCTTCTCATTAAGCCAAACTCATATCTCTCCCAACAATTCTAAATCAGGAAGGTCAGACTATCTAGGAACGAAAAAGTAATTACGGAGTGAGTGTACCTTCCCAGTCTCCTTTAATTACTGTGTGAGACCCGGGCCCTGGGAGAGCTTGTACCTGTGACTAATGCAGGAGCCTCTGACAGTCACTCTTTGAGGCTATTAGATGCTGTCTGTCTCCCAGTATGGCACTCCTTCCCATCCCCGTGCTGAGGCAGAGACTGTAGCTAATGAGTCCCCATTTCTACAGCTGCAAAAAACCTGGGAGAATTTAACAAAACACAAGATAACTTTCCTGAATATGCCACGGCACAGGAATTGTGTATGCGTTGGAGCTGGGATAATTATCTCTACAAATCCGGGCTGCATTCTGCGCAGAGAAGTCATCAATATCTATCTAGAATTCAGCCAGGAATTTCCATTATTGTCTCTTCATCACTAAACACCTCATTTTAAACCCCAGCAGAAAGAACCTAGGTTATTTTTAAACAAAAGTGTAACAGGCCACGTGACCTTTGTTCCACTATTTGCTGCATACATCATTCCAGGCGAGGGGGCAGACATTCTGACAGAAATCAGCTTAGGGCTGTATCACTGGGCCCACTCATTACTATAAAAAGTTGTTCTACAGAAGGTACCTAGCTCCATCAATAAAATATTTGCACCTTGCGTTTCTCTAATAGGGTAACAATGTAAGAGCATACAAGTTTATGTAAAGCTAAAGTATGTATAGATGCTGACCTGTCGATCTATCAATCAATCAATATATCCATCTCCTGGAGAGATGCTATTAAATATTTAAATAAACAAATGCCCATGGGAGAATATTAGCTCTGATTCTTTCTTGGGTGTTTCTTCCAGATCTAAAAGTCTAGCAATTAAGCCCAAACTGATTTGGCTCAATGGATAGAGCATCGGCCTGCAGACTGAAGGGTCCCAGGTTCGATTCTGGTCAAGGGCACATACTTTGGTTGCGGGCACATCCCCAGTGGGGGTATGCAGGAGGCAGCTGCTCGATGTTTCTCTGTCATTGATGTTTCTAACTCTCTATCTCTCTCCCTTCCTCTCTGTAAAAAAAAAATCAATCAAATATATATAAAAAAATTAAAATTCTAGCCATTAAAATGTGCCATTCCATTGCATTGTAATCCTCAGTGTAAGGAAGTTATCTCTGGGAACTGTGTGTCTGAATTGGGTCTCTGGCCCACGGTGAGGGAAGATGTATGGCATGGGGACTATGTGTCAGAGAAGGTCCTCCATCTGTCTCAGGACCACTGTGCCCCTCACTATATGGTTAACAGGGCCCTGGAGATTTGGGAGGAAGGAAGGGAGGAAGGAAGGAAGAGATACATACAGGAAGGAAGAGATAGGAGGAAGGGGGAGGAAGGGGAGTTTTAAGACTAGAAACTCACAATTAAAAAGCAATCCATAAAACTGTAGTTAATAATTCAGTATTATATACTGAATTATAGCAAGATCCTTTTTTGTTTATTTGTCTTTTATTAATCCTCATCTTGGGAAATTTTTCGCCCTGTTGATTTGTAGAAAAAGTGAAAGAGAGCCAAGACTGGTTTGGCTCAGTGGATGGAGCGTCGGCTTGTGGACTGAGGGGTCCCAGGTTCAATTCCAGTCGGGGGCATGTACCTTGCTTGCAGGAATATCTCCACTATGGGGCGTGCAGGAGGCAGCTAATCAATGTCTCTCTCTCATCGATGTTTCTGACTTTCTATTTCTCTCCCTCTCTGTAAAAAATTAATAAATATATATATATATATTTTAAAAAGTGAAAGGGAGCAAGAGAAAAAGAGACAGAGAAATATCCATGTGAGACAAATAGATTGGGTGCCTCCCGCACGGGGATGGAACCTGCAACATAGGTTCCAACTGCCCTTGACCACTGAGCCCCACCAGTCAGGGCAAGAGAATAGATCTGAAGCATTCTCACCATACACACCGAAAAAAATTAATTGTATGAGGTGATGAATGTTTTAATTGTTTTGATCTTAGCAATTCTTCTGCAATGTATATATCTCTCTCTTCATTTTTCTTATTTGGGTAAGCTGTGATAAGACAAAGAGATAACAGGAAGATTTGTTATTTGGTTAAATTTTTCTGTAATTATACAACAAAAGCTCTTAAGGGTCTCAATACATTTTTAAAAAATATGATTCAAACTGGTTGTGGATAGAAAAAGTAATAAAGATTGAAATAATTTTGTACTCGGATTGTTTGATTTGTGAGTAGAAGTGCTTTTTCCATTCTAAAGCTAAATATGGATACCACAGAATATATATATATATCCTCTCTCTCTCTCTCTCTCTCTCTCTCTCTCTCTCTCTCTATATATATATATATATATACATATATATGTATATATACGTGTGTGCGTATATATATATATGTATATACATATATACATATATATATGTATATGTGTGTGTACATATATATATGTATATATATGTGTGTGTGTATATATATATATATGTATATATATATATATATATATACATATATATATGTGTGTGTATATATGAGCTATTACATAAAAAGAGAGACAGGATTCCAATCTGGGGTCACTTGGAGACCTCAACTGTATATAAAAAAAAATTAGCAAGAAATAATTTAAGTTGAAATAATGTTTAAGGTTTGCTTAGTATATATGTGAATTGTAGTGATCCTTGCTTTATCGAACTTTCTAAAAGTATTTTTATTGATTTTAGAGAAAGAGGAAAGGAGAGGGAGAGAGAGAGAAACATCTATCTGTTGCCTCTTGCACGAACCCCTAATGGGGATTAAACCTGCAACCCAGGAATGTACCTTAGCCGGGAATTGAACTGAAGACCTTTCAGCTCATGAGAAGATGCTCAACCAAGCCAGGCACACCAGCCAGGGCTAGCCAGCTTTTTTGATTAACCATTTTACTTGTCCTGATGATGTCAGATAAGGAAATTGTTACTTGAAATTCCTTGATTCGGGTATTGGTCATGTGCCCAAACCTGCAAAATTCTAACGTATAATCATCTCATTTAATTCATACACGAACCTTCTGGGGTATTCTTTCATCCAGCAGAATGTATTAATCACCCATTTTGTACCAAACACTGTTCCAGGCGATGGAGGTCTGTCTGGGTGAGCAAGAGAGGCCAGGTCCCTGCTCTCAAGGAGCTTTATTCTGCATGTGTGTGTGCTGGGCGAGGTGAGGTAGAATACACAGAGTCAACATAGATTTCCCATTTGGGTCAATTATTCAGTATTTACACAACAGAAACTTTTAAGGGTATCCATCAGTGGTTTTTTTTTTACAATGCAGTAGAGCAAAAATGTACTTTCGTGTGTGTAGAAGCTGAGAAAATAACAAGAAAAATGAAAATGCCGTAGCCCTCATCAAGGTTCTTCCCCAAATGTGTCCCTGTAGTCTTTGTATCTTGCATGGAGCGACACCACTTTTGAAGATGTCATCTGCTATTAAGATTGTGTGAGATAAAACCTTGTATAGTGTTCGCTAGATTGCAGACATTTTTCAATTACAGTGGTACCTCGAGATATGAGTGCCCTAACATACGAGATTTTTGAGAAAAGAGCCGTTGAGGGAGTGATTTTTGCTTTGAAATACGAGCAACAGTTGAGATACGAGTAATCACGTGGATCGGCAGGCTGCACATGACCCACCAGTTTACCGTGACTCGAACGTCTCATAGTTTCCCACGCCTCAAGGTTATGAAACGAATTAAACTCATATCTCGAGGTACCACTGCATTTGGGTAATGAGTTCCAGTTTTAATTTTTTTCATTGAAGTTCTTCAGCTCTTCTGATCAATGCAAGACACAAGTGTGAAGGTTGCAAATGAGACAAGAAAACACTACTTTCAGGCTTGTTTTTCTCTAAGACAGCCTAGAGTTGCAACAAGATGCTTGTGAATTTAATAAGCAGAACACACTCAATTTGGCAGTGCAGGGAACAACGTTGTTATGCTTACCACCATGGGTGAAGTGGCTGGAATTAGACGGAAATTTAAAGTGTGCGCTCAATGTGCAAAGCAAAGTAAAATTCCCCATTTTGAAATGTTAATTGAGACACTGAGAAAAGCATAAAAATATACAAGATTTTAAAAATATGATTGAAAAGAACACAACCCCACAGTATAAATAAGCATCTTTTTTTTTCTAACAAAAATTTACATGTACTGAAAAACCTACTTTTTTTACTTCCTTTCAATTAGGATTTCATCTATTGAGAAATACAAATAAAGTATCAAATTATGGTTGCAATTCAATCCATTCAATGGATTCAACTGGAAAGAGCACCAGTAGGAAAACCAAAGGCTATCTTGAAACTGAGATGTGAGCATTGAAAGTTGCTTTAATGTAAAACAACTTAACTATGGGAACCAGTATACTGTATTCTCATTTCTGAAAAACGAAACAAGCATAAAAAAACCATGGCATCAAACTTATTTCTAAAAGCAGGATTCGTCATCCATAACACCTGTTTCAAAATTTTTGTTCATCCCAATAACCTTGCAGCTCAAGTTACGGATTTTGTAAGTACATGTTAATCTGAACGTACCAATTAGTTCAATGAAATGCAGTTTCAATCTTTTTGAAAGGGTAGATTAAGGGAGATCTCACAAAAGGTCGCATTTATAAAATAGGTTCCCAGCTGAATATGTTTGAAAAGCCGGTGAGCCAGAAACATTAACAAGTGGATGCTCTGCAGGACAGGAGGGAAGAGAACCCCAGCATCCTTGATCATGCTCCCCTGATCCGAGGCCTAGTTACTCTCTCAGAAGGCAGGGCACTCCCCCCCCCCCGAGTTTTCTCTTAATGACTCTTGAAAAGAAAATGCCATTCAGTGAAACACCCTGTGCTGGTGAACATTCATCACTCAGCTCATCTCTCCTGCAGATGTTTATCCACAGCTCCGAGATGTCAAGTACCGCGCCATCAGCTCCCATCTTTCTTTAGCCACTGAGCGCACAACTGGGAAAATCAGCCAAGATTTTCAAGAGAGCTGAGTGAGAACGGACGGGATCATTTAAGATTACCTTAGGGCCGAGGTCATTTGTGGAGGGCTCACATCTCTGAACAAGTCAGCCCTCTCTTGTCCTTTCTAAGACTAAGCTCAAAGCTCCGATGGCCAAAACATGCTAGGCCGTCTATGGCAGAGCAGTTCCAGAATCATCCTACCCCCTTCCCCCTAATCCTCCCACACTCCTACCCCCATACCCCCCACTATACTGAACACGGCTGGCAGATAATTTTAGCTTCTCTCACATTGGAGCTTTCAAATCAGATATCCCAACAGAGACAGGAACACAATAATTTTTTCACACACCCCACCCAAAAAAAGTGTAAGTTAAAAGAACCATATGGATCTGAGACTTGTTATTCTGTAAAGCACTTTAAGATCTGCCTAGAGCAGTGGTTCTCAACCTTTCTAATGCTGTGGCCCTTTAATACATGTTGTGGTGACCCCCAACCATAAAATTATTTCCGTTGCTACTTCATAACTGTAATGTTGCTACTTTTATGAATCATCATGCAAATATCTGTGTTTTCCGATGGTCTTAAGTAACCCTGCTAGCAGTTATCAACCTGTGGGTCATGACCCACAGGTTGAGAATTGCTGCTGTAGAGCCTAAGACCATCGGAAAACACAGATATTTGCATGATGATTCATAACAGTAGCAAAATTACAGTTATGAAGTAGCAACAAAAATAATTGTATGGATGGGGGTCACCACAACATGAGGAACTGTATTAAAGGATCGTGGTATTAAAAAGGTTGAGGACCACTTCCTGCATGCTGGGTTGAGCAGAGAGAGGAGCTTTGGGAGGGAAGGAAAAAATAATAACTCTGTTCTAATCACCAAGCAATGCGAGCCAGTTCCCAATGAACAGCAGCTCCTTTTATTGACCTCTCCACTTTGTTGGTCAAGGTCAAAATGAAGTCCCCATTCTGAATCTGTTCTAGTCCCCTTCTCACTCTTTTTTTTCTTTATTTTTTTTAAATCTTTATTATTCAGATTATTACATTTGTTTCTCTTTTTTCCCCTCCATAGCACCCCTCCACCCGGCTCCCACCCTTCCCTCTACCTTTACCTCCCTCCCATTGACCTCATCCATAGGTATATGATTTTCCCTTCTCTCTCTTACTGAGCACCATCACCCATGGGAAAACTTGGCCAGTTCCTCTTTCTCAAAGCACTTCTCACTCCTTACTCCCAGGATGCCTGGTGCGGGAAGAATGGGCTCTCCGGAAGTCTGAGAGGCAAGCAAGAGATGGAGGTCACCAAGAGCAGATGACAAGAAACAAGTCCTTCCCAATAGAAGAGAAAGAAAAGCTTATTCTGGTGCTCTTCATGGAAATCAACGCATGCCTCAAACAACAACCCCCCCCCCTCTCTCTCTCTCTCTCTCTCTCTCTTTCTCTCTGTGTGTGTGTGTGTGTGTGTGTGTGTGTGTGTGTGTGTGTGTCTACCTCCCTCTCTCCTTTAATTCCTCCCTCAAATGTTGCATCCTTGCTTCTTCCCCCTAATGATGGCTCTTTTAGATGCTATGTGGACCTTAACCAAACTTTATAAGCACACAGTTCACCTTCAGTCAGCCACAACTTCTTGAAGAAACCCATTCTCTGGAGATCTTGACAAGTCCCCTCACCCCTTAGAAACCTGGGCCCTGGAGGTGTTTAAAGATTTGTCAGATGAGCCGAAAACGTTTTGGCTCAGTGGATAGAGCATCGGCCTGCAGACTGAAAGGTCCCAGGTTCAATTCCAGTCAAGGGCATGTATCCTGGTTGCGGGCACATCCCCAATAGGGGGCGTGCAGGAGGCGACTGATCGATGTCTCTCTCTCATTGATGTTTCTAACTCTCTATCTCCCTCCCTTTCTCTCTGTAAAAAAATCAATAAAATATATTTTAGAAAAGATTTGTCAGATGACCCAAAGAAATACTAAGAGAACACACAACGGAATTTTCCGTCTCCTCCCTACACAACTCCCCACCGGGGCTATTTGAGGTTGGAAGACACAGAATTGAAAAGGCAGACGTGCTCAAACACTGCGATTTCACAATTTCATTTTTACAGTGACCAGTGAGATAAGGAGCCCCTCATTTCAAACAGGAAGAATAAAATCACCCCATATATTTAACGTTTCATCTTTTCTTTGTGTTTGTGTGTTACTAATTTTTAACATCAGAAGCAATTGCCTGAAGGTGACATGCCCGCCATGTGGGTGTGGCCAGGCCACAGATCACTAAGGACTTTCGCCCGCCCCTTCCAGGCTGGAATCCTCGTTCTGCCCCTATAATTCCTCAATACCTTCTCCATGTCTCCGCCATCGTCTGTCCGTGTGTCCAATTTCCTCCCTTAATTGAGCTCCTGAAGAGCCGGGAAATAACACTCACTTCCCTACCCACCAGGGGCTTGCAGGGTACCTAGTACACAGTAGGTGGCTAATTAATGTTCAATTAATGAACTCAAAGGAAACTAGGTCCTGCTGCATAGCACCTGGGGGTCTTCCTTCCCCAAAACTCAACTCCATCTGCCCGAAGTAGGCTTGGAGGAGGGCAAGGGGTCAAACCCACAGGAAAAGTTGGGGTAACTTGGGTGGCATTTCACCCACAGCCCAGATCTCATTGACATTCATCCAAAAGCCTCGCCGAAGTTAAAGTAAATGGCATGAAAAGGTTTCGGATCTAGCCAGGGACTCCGCAGAGCTCTGCAATGAAACCTGCCACCAAGAGGAAGGCAATTAGTTATGAGGTAACTGCAAATCACAAGTAACCAGCGGGAGACTTGCTCTTCCTTTGGATGAGCTAATAAGGTCACTGCCCACCCCTCCTCTGTTTCATTGCCCTCCTCGCCCTTCCTGCCTCAGGCCTGAGGTTAACATTAATAATGGGCTGTCTGCATATTTGCACACTGTAATTAAGCCTAGGTGAAACTTCAAGAGCTCTTTAGGGATATTTATTAGGATGCAGGGCCGCCCCGCCTTGTAGCTACCAGTTGCCAGCAGTTGGAAGACAGAATTAAATAAAACATCCACTGCAGTGACACTGTAAATTCCCTCCGGGCCTTCTCCTGCCCACATGCCTGACCTCTTCCTGCTGCAAAGATGTAGGTCTAGGTTGCTGAAGATTTTGTTTCTAATGAGCGTGCCAGGGCTAAAAAGTCGGTAAAAATGTGTAACTCTCACACATCCTGCTAGTCCAGAATCTCTCCATTCCCACAAAGAAGGTCCACTCAGTTATATCTAGTCATCCTTGGAGGTGGCTCCAATGTGCTGGTTAGAAGGGAGGGAGGGAGGGAAGGAGGGAGGGAGGGAGGGAGGGAGGAAGGAAGGAAGGAAGGAAGGAAGGAAGGAAGGAAGGAAGGAAAGAAGGAGGAAAGGAAGAAGAAAATGAAGGGAGGGAGGGAGAAAGAAAGAAAAACAGACCAGAAAAGAAAAAGAGGGGAGACAGGAAACATCATTGATTATGAGACATGTATCATTTTTCTTCACTTTCTCTTTCCTTTGCTTAGTGATGCAGGGCACCCACTTAGGGGCATTACTGTCCATTTCAGTGGATACTTCAGAGGTGTTAAAATGCTTCAAAGTGTCAAAGTTGGCAAGTTTTCTGCAGCAAAGTAAGCGACTTGAATGCTCAAATGCCTTTTTCTTCCTTATCGTTTCATCCCAAGGTATACTGAAGCCTAGTTTCCTTGATTTCCATTACCTTGTTCAGTTTTTTTAAATTATGTTTTATTGATTTCAGAGAGGAAGAGAGAAATAGAAACACCAATGATGAGAGAGAATCATTGTTTGGATACCTTCTGCACACACCACACTGGGGATCAAACTCACAACCCGGGAAATGTGTCCCAACCTGGAATCGAACCATGATCTCCTGGTTCATAGGTCGATGCTCAGCCACTGAGCCATTCCAGCCAGGCACGTTCCGTTAGCTTGTAACAATGGTCCTCAAAGTGTGGAGCCTGGACTAAGGACTTGTCTCTGCATTAAGGACTTGTTGGAAATACAGGTTTGGGGGCCCTATACCAAAATTTAATTTAAAAACATGTTTTGGAGACTAGCACTCTGTAATTTAGCAAGCCTTTAAAATGATTCTGATCAACATTCAAGATTAAGAACCTCTATTTTACAGAATTTCTACAGAAAGAAAAAGTTTCACTTCATGGCTAACCTGCTCTTCCCCACTCTAGGATGAAGACATAGGTTTCTGAAAGAGTGGAGTGTGGTCAGCATCAGCTTTCCTCTGCAACAACTAAGACAAGGCATCCTATCTAATAAAAGAGTGATATGCAAATTGACCATCAACCCAAGATACAAGATGGCCATCCCCATGTGGTCAAAGATGGCTGCCATCATGTGGACACAAGATGGCCTTCAGGGGAGGGAAGTTAGGGGTGACCAGGCCAACAGGGGAGGAAAGCTAGGGGCAATTGGACCTGCCAGAGAGTAGTTAGACATTGCTCAGGCTGGCAGGGGAGTGATTAGGGAGCAATCAGGTTGGTAGGCAGAAGCAATTAGGGACAATCAGGCAAAAGGAGGTGAGCGATTGGGAGCCAGCGGTCTTGGATTGTGAGAGGGATGTTTGACGATGGCTGGACATCCCTCCAGGGGTCCCAGATTAGAGAGGGTGCAGACTGGGCTGAGGGACCACCCTCCCCCCCACCTCATGTACAAATGTCATGCACTGGGCCTCCAGTTGCTATATACAACATCACGTTCAAGATTAAGAACAATTCTTTCCACAAAGCTTCGCAGATCCTCTCTAACTTCTCTTAGGCAGCCACAACTTCTCACTAGACCATCCTCTATATCTCCAATATCTCAGGTAGAAGAAGTGCATTAAGTTTAAGAAGGAAACCTTTCATTCATTCAATTCATTATATACATATTGTTTGAGCACCTGCTATGTGCAAGGTACTATTACTTCCTTGTAGAATATTAGCCAACACAGCCTGGGGAAAGACAGGCAACAGATGGACCCCAATCGAAATGTACATTAGATGGTATGCCAGAACGTGACAAGTGTTACAGCAATCACACACATATAAGTACAGCATGGCAAGGGGGTTAGAAGCTACAACTCCAACTAGAATTAGTTAAATTTGATTTCACTGAGAAAGTGGAATTTAAACCAGGTCTAGAAGAAGGTGAGAGAATTAGGCACACCAGTAACTAGGGGGAAAAGCTGACGCAGCCTGGGACAAGGACAGTTCTCCCGGAATCAACCTACAGAGAATTGATAAGCTATATTTGAAAACAATGCCTAGATTCTGAGCCGATTTTAAAATAATGTCTAGAATAATCCAATAACACGTGACACATGACTCCCTGGTTCTCTAAATTAACTGGGCCTTACCAATGAGGACAGGTGTTTGGTATGGAATCACCCTCCCCTTATCTTCTTGCAAGCAGGAAGAGCTAAGAGTTTCAATACTATCATTGCTGATTGCAGGTGACAAACTTGTAAAAGTCTCCAAGAAATACCTTTGGACTAGAAAAATTAGACTACTAGTAGCTCATTAATAGGGAAACACAACTGGCCAAGCAGAACTAAGAATATTATAAACAGAAAGAACATTTAAGAGGACTCACACGGTGGGATATTAGTGTGTCTATAAATCTACAGTAAGTAAGGCAGTATGAAAGGCTAACCCCGTAGTAAAGAACCAAAATGTCAGAAACAGGCTCCTAGTGCTAGAAACATGTGATTGATGACAAGGTTACACAGCAGAACAGTGGAGAAAAGATGGTATTTTCAATAAATTGTTTTGGTTCAACCAGATATATCCATATGGAGAAATATAAATACTGACCCTTAACTTGCCCCGTACACAGAAATCAATTTTAGGGGAACTTTATATCTAAATGTAGAAGGCAACACACACAAAAATGTTTCTAGAAGATGATATAAAAGGATATCTTCGTGACCTTGGATTAGACAAGGTTTTTTAAGATAGAACACAAATCACACTAGAAAGCCAAAGAATAGTAAATTAGCTATTTTAAAATAAGAAGCCTCTACTTATCAATGGAAATGTTTAACAGAGTAAACAGAGAAGGCCTTGAGTGGAAGATATTTGCAATACACTTAGCTGAAAAGGGTCTCATATCCTGAATATTTCAATCCAAAGAAAAAAGCACCTAACAGGAAAAAAAAAAAAACCCTGTGAAACAAGGATTTCAAAAAAGAGGACAGCCACATGGCTAATAGATATTTGAAACAATTTCAAATTTCATTATTTTTAGAGAAATGCAAATAAAAACCATGATGATATACTTGAACATACTGGAATAGTTAAGACTAGAAAGATACAAAAACATTGTGTTGGTGAAGTATGGAGTCACTGGAACTCTCACACACTGCTGGTGAGAATATGGTTATTTGTTTCAATACTTAGGAAAACTCCTTGGCAGTGTCTATTAAAAGTAAACAGTGCTTATGCAATGACCCAGAAAATCCATTTCTAAATATATATCCAACAAAAACACATACAGGTGGGCAGGAATGTTCATTTTGGCAATATTTGTAGCAACCAAAAACTAGAAAAAAAAGTCAGGTGTCCATAAACAGTGAAAATGATACATTAAGGATAGAATAGTTATACAATAGATTTCTATAAAGCAAAGAAATGAGAACATATGGGTACATGAAACAAACATGTAGAACTAAGAACTACTGAGCAAAAGAAACCAGAAAAGACATAATACAGATGGTATAATTCTATTTACAGAGAGGACAAATAACAGGTAAAATCTAAAGCACTCAAACCATTAAGTTAGGGGTCAGCGGAGTGGTTAGCTCTGAAGGAGGAAGGCAGGGATATGGCAGGGGGACCTGGGATGCTGGCAACATTTTGCCTGTTCACAAGGGTGATGGTGCTACAGGCACCTTCTCTTTGTGATGATTCATTTGGCAGTGAATTAATGACTTTTGCCTGTATGTACATAAGCTATCTAAACGTATAAAAGCCTAAGCGACCAAACCACCCAGCAACCAGTGGATCGGTTGCTATGATGCACACTGACCACCAGGGGGCATATGTTCAATGCAAGAGCTGCCTCCTGGTGGTCAGTGCACTCCCATAGAGGGAACGGTGGTGAGCTGACCGACTCGTCCTGGTGCCTACCAGCCCGGCGGCAGTCGCTAATTCCCTCAATAGTCCTGCGGGTCCAATCTCTAGAGAATGGGCCAGGTACCGACTGACCAGCACCGCCGCCTCCTGGAAGTCAGCCTCTGGCACTGCAGACGCTTCCCCTCCCTCGATATAAAAGCGGCCATCAGCTGCTCCCGACAAACAGTGCAAGTGTCAGTGGGACAGATCTGATCCCAGCTGGCAAGGGCATTCCATCAGCCACCCAGAGAACTCACTGTGTCCCACCCGCACCCCCACCCTCCTGAAAACGGCACCAGACACAGGGCTCAAGGCTGGCGAACCCTGCTGCAGCGGGCACAAGCCTCTCCCTATCGGGACTGACTGGGCACGGGCCTGTGGCAGGCACAGCAGGGCCAGGATGAGCAGGAGCAGCAGGCAGAGCAGCTGGCGGCACTGGACTGTGGGTTTTGGCTGATCCCCACAGGCCACCTCAAGGGACCCAACCTGTGCACAAATTTGTGCACCGGGCCTCTAGTACTTTAATGAGAAAATGCATTTTAAAATCTGAAAAAGTAGCATTGGGACCAAATAGTGTGGTGGAATGAATACCCAACTAAAAATCGGGGAGTGTCGGGTTCTAGTCCCAGCTCTGTTACTTAATAACTTTATAATATTGGGCAACGCCTCTCACAAATCTGAATCTCGGGTTTGGCATCATTTCACAGGGTAGTTACAAATACTAAATGAGACAATAGTTTTAAACTATTTTATAAACTCTTAAGCACCATATACAGTGGTACCTGGAGATATGAGTTTAATTTGTTCCGTAACCTGGAGGTGTGGGAAACTATGAGACAGTCGAGTCGTGGTAAACTGGTGGGTCGTGTGCAGCCGGCCGATCCGTGCGATTACTCCTATCTCAAATGTTGCTCATATTTCAAAGCAAAAATCGCTCACTGGATGGCTCGTATCTCAAAAATCTTGTATGTTAGGTCACTCGTAACTCGAGATACCACTGTATACCATGCAGACTGGTAGGTAAGTTGTAGATTCAGAATGTATATCTAGATGGCAACTAGCAACTTTCTATCAATAAATGAAACTTTTTTAAAAATTAGGAGATTTGTCATTATAAACACTGGATTCAGACAATTATTTTTACCATTAGAAGATCTTTCAATGCTCAGCCCAAATCCCTGATAGTGACACAAATAAAGCTGAGTAGCAAACTGCTCCTCCCTCAATGGACCGTACATTGCTTCCCCGATTCATTCCTATCGCCAGTCTGGTTATTACAGAAATATAAACTTGGAATCCACAAAAAATGTTATTTAAAAAAAATTAAACTTGTCTAATCAGAGTTCCAACTGAAACAAGAGGCCCGGGTTATCTGTACACGGAGCCCCCTTTCCCTCTGCCTTTCCTAACCGTGTGCTACATACTTCAGTGTCCTCAGACTCCTTCTAGAAGCCCCGACAGCCCAAGTGGGGAACGTGCCGTTCCATCCACATGCAGCCCCGACATGTCTTAACCGCCAAAGGCGCGTCCAGATGGGCTGTGCATTTGGTGTCCACAGCAGGCATCTGCCGGACGCGCCCGCATGTGGTGCCCATGCAGAGTCCGGCGGGGCGTGACTCTGCCCTTTCGGAACTTCCATCTACTCAGAGGCAGCGCCAGCCTCTGAAACCTGTGCGCTTGACGAGGCAAGTAAATGCCATGACAAGAGCTGCAAACAGAGTGCGTGCTCCGGGGTTTCCAGAGGGAGCAATCACTGGACTGAAGAAAATTCGAGAAGGCTTTTAGAAGGAAGGACGTCCTTGAGATATGGACCTCCTATTCAAGGGCCCAAGGCCATTCTGCCCTCTCTTCCTGGGGGAGAGCCATGCCTTGTCCCCTCTGGCAATGGCCAATGGGTTGGAGTCAATTTGGGATGTTTCTGACCACATTATACCAGGCATTTTGCCCAGACAAAAATGACTAAGAGGAGGTAGGGATAGGACAGATGCCTTCACTTGTATGCTAAATAAATGCACCACCTCTAATCTCAGGATTTTACTAATGGTTGTGTTTTTTTAAAAAAGCTCTTTTTGTTAGAATTACACGTAGTAAATAGACCAGAGTATGGAATTAGAACAATCCCCAAATGCCTTTGGCCTGCAGTATTTTGTTAAACACTAATACCCTGATGTGTGCTCTAGAATCCGGAGTCTGGATTATCTGTCCTCTGCGGTGTGCGAGGTGTCAGAGAGGGAAAATGTCTAGTGTCCATTTGAGACGTTAAAACTTTTGTTTCTATTGATGTTAGCATGTTAAAGACCCCCAAACAATTCTTCAATGAGAAAACCTATTTAAAAGCTGACATCCCTAAATATTGTTGTGATTTAACATAATCTATTAGCCCTGATGGAATCCATGTTTTCAAAAGGTACTTTTATTACATCTAAAAATATAATAATTCCTGAATAGCATAAAATATTCTGGGAAGACCTGAATAAATAAGGAAGAAGATTCTATTTTGGAAGAATCTTTAGAGATTAAAGTAGCCTGCTTGGAGCGGTTCTTCTTCTCAGCGTTAGGGAATTTGTAAAGCTGAATAATGCTCACCAAGTTACCCCATGTGAAGAGTAACATGTCTCTAATAATAAGGCCAAACGACTTTTGTCAGGTGTTGTACGAGGGAGCCGAGGAACTGAAATCAAAAGGCAAGGAGGGGTGCATGGTTATAAATGGCTTACCAGGAAGTAAAAGGAACTGCGAATGTTAATACAAACAACCGAAAAAGTCAGAATAATTAGGCTATTGAGAAAACTAAATTTATAACACCGCAGCTGAAAATTCCAGTTAGAACACGGAGATTTAGAACTATCAGCACGGCAACATCTGTCTAACAGAGGAGATCAGACACACGGAATGCCAGCTGGGGTGTACACAGTTCTCGAAGGTTCAAGCAGACCCCAGATATGTGGCTAAAACCTGAAGAAAGATTTGAAATATCGGGGAGCTTCTGAGGATGATGCATCTCATTGAATCAGGTGACTCCAATAACAACACAAGCCTCACCATAATCTGAACTATCCTAAGCTATTTGGCGAGAGAGGTGCGATGGTATCTGGTTTTATAATGTCTTGTGCATTTAAATGCAGAGAAGATAAAGGAAATCAGATATACTGGAAACAAGAGCACAAACAAACGCCAGTGATTACAGAATATGACAGAATGGTTATGCCAGTGTCTCCGGAGTACTGCAAGGGGAAGGTGAAAATCAGGCACGTTGCAGGAAGATAAATTTGGCCAGAGGAAGGTTAATTTCTGGAGGACCCCAGGTGTCAGACTGAAGAGCTGGAACTTAATTCCACGGGCAGTAGGCAGCCCTGGGGCCCTTTGACGGGATAAAAACAGCTCATCGGGGAGGTGTATCTGACAACAGCAGTAAGCAAGAGCAAAGCCTCGAAGTGGGAGGACCAGGGAAGGGATTGCTGCAATAATCCTGGCCTGAAGAGATAAGCCCCGAGAAGGTTCAGGAAGGTCAATTGAATGTCAGCCTTGAGAGTTACATCAGCTGGTCTTCACAAACTTAAAGTTCTCTCTCCCACTCAGGACCCCAGGATTCCCAGGCTAAAAATCCACCATGGCCAAACACTGGAGGGTGGCCAGGACATCAGGAGGGAGTCTGGAGCATCCTTGAAAGGGATACAGGACTCTAGAACTCCACGGAATTTCAAATGGTTTGAGTGAAACTTCATTTACATCCGGGAATGTTTCTCAAAGATTTAATGAGATGAAGAAGAAAGTATTCATTCACCTGAATTTCTTCTAACAAAAGAATTTCTTCAGTTGAATAGAGCAACGGGTTTATGTGGATAGGATGTGTTGATTAAAGCTTGAAGCAGAGGCTATAACTAAAACAGTGTTTTGTTTTTCTGAGAGAGAGAGACAGAGATAAAGAGAGAGAGAGAGAGAGATGAGAGACCCACAAAAAATGAGCCTGGGAGATGGTGCCCCGAGATGTGGCATCTTCCCATGACCCTTGACATGGGCAGACAAGTTACCAAATTGTGCGTGGACCTGTATGTCTCCAGGTATAAAACCAATGGGAAAGCTGAGAGTCAGCAAACCTGAAATCCAGCTTATGCATGCGATTAAACTTCTAATAAGTCAGCTGTGAAAGCCTCTCTTAAAGGAGCCCTCTAATGAGTCCTTGGACAGAATGAATAACTCATGACAAAATGAATAACTCAGGTCGGTGCCTCACTATCCGATTTTCTTACACGGAGGTGGCCCTGTAACTCCTCCCTGCAGGCCTGACAAGCCAGAGAAAGCTGGGTACCACATGGTTTGTGAAATATGTACTGTTTCAGAGAGGGCTGGGGATGCGGAAGGCAGGCGCGAAAGCCTGCCAGGATCTGGGTGAGCGATGTGCCTCCTCTCACCTTGATAATGATGTTGTCAGGGGCCGACTGAGGGATGAGCGGGGTGATGGCGGTTCTCTCTTCCTCACTAATGTCCCCATCCGAGCATCCGTTTTCTCACCGACGATCTCCTTGACACCGCCTCTATTTACATGGCGTCGGGATTAATCAGCCAGGAGTTTTCCAGCTGCAGGAACCTGGCAATGCGTGTAACTCAGCGTGGCGGCGTGACATTACCACCGACTAAGCACTATTCGTCTCGCCTGATCCCCACCCCCGGGGAACCTGCTGTGTGATGGGACTTCAGGTGCCGAAGTCATAAACCATCATCCTCAGCCCCGAGCTGCTACATGACACCTTCCCTCAAGGACAGCGCGGAGAGCCACGCGGTGCCTCGGCCTGATTCATCAGCGGGATTGGCAAGGGCACTGCGGGGGTTTTCATCACCGGCTGCTGCGGGGGAAGGTACCCATCGCCGCTCCTCGGCGGGTCCTTCCATCCAGAATTCCCCGAGCCCCGAACATCACAACCCCCAGGCGCCGCTGGCAAACGGATTTCTGTCAAGGTATCCATATCGCTGCATCTCAATTATCTGTGGGCCTGCCCGTCACCCGCAGTGACAATGTGGGTGCCCCGATGGATGGCAGGAGCAGAGACCTGACTATTGCCCTGTGTCTTCCCTCCCCACAATGTTTGGTACAAAATAACTTATCAAACGATGTTTGGTGAGTGAAAGAAAGAAGGAATAAAGGAGTTTCGGTGACTAGGGTGATGGTTATTTTACGGAAGAAAAAAAGAAACTGGGGTTTAATCTGCTTGGCTTAGACTTTTTAAAGATTTTCTCTCTCACAAGTTGAGCCAATTATTCAGTTAATGATGGGGAAAGAGGTGCTTTCTGGATCAATTAACTCCTGCCAGGTGCAATGAGGGGGTCACTGTATTATTTATTACCTGTAAAACCACTCGGTTCGCCGAGACCGGTTTTGATCAGTGGATAGAGCAGTGGCCTTCGGACTGAAAGGTCCCAGGTTCAATTCCGGTCAAGGGCATGTACCTTGGTTGCGGGCACATCACCAGTAGGGGGCATGCAGGAGGCAGCTGATTGATGTCTCTCTCTCATGGATGTTTCTGACTTTCTATCCCTCTCCCTTCCTCTCTGTAAAAAATCAATAAAATATATTAAAAAAACAACAACACTCAGTTCAAAAGGAATTTCAAGGGTTAGGTTAAAATACCCCAGGAGGAAGCAGTATATAAATGTTCATCGGACTATCCTCCAATGTTGAATTTCCTACTCTTTCCTAATTTGAAATAGCAGACAGGGAACAGGAAGTGATCATATGTAGACGGATCTGGATTCGACTCCTACCTGTATCCATTCCTGTCTCTGTAATTTTAGCAAAGTGCTAATTTCCTCGTAGCCTCGGTTTCCTTACCTGTAACATCAGTCTAGGTCACAAGCAATTGCAGTGACTACTATACATCAGATGACCTAATGAATGTAAAGGCTGTACTGCCTGGAACTTAGCAGGTGCTCATTAAGTGGAAGGCTCCATGGTTAAGCAATCCAACCTCCTGACAGACAGAGAGAGATGAGCAATAGTTGGTTTGTGTTTGTGGTGGCCTACGGTGACTGAATCCTTAGGAAACTCAGCACTGTTGAGAGAAAACAACCAACAACCAGCAAACCATGGGAAACACGAGCATGAACTCTAACAACACAGTGGCACATCTGCTGATGTACCCCCAAGGTTCTCATCTCGATTCGACCCACACATTTTCTCCCCTGATTTTCTTTCTTTTTTTAAAAAACACCCAATCCCTGCCCTAACCAGTTTGGCTCAGTGGACAGAGCATCCGCCTGAGAACCGAAAGGTCCCAGGTTCCATTCCGTTCAAGGGCATGTATGTACCTTGGTTGCAGGCACATCCGCAGTAGGGAGTGTACAGGAGGCAGCTGATCAATGTTTCTAACTCTCTATCCCTCTCCCTTCCTCTCTGTAAAAAATCAATTTAAAACACCCAATTCCTTCCACATTTTCATGCTTTCTCTTAGGACTTTTTTTAAAGACATATTTTTATTGATTTCAGAGAGAAAGGGAGAGGGAGAAATAGAAAACATCAATGATGATGAGAGAGAACCAGTGATCAGCTGCCTTCTGCACACTCCCTACCAGGGATCAGCCTGCAACCCGGCCATGTGCCCTGACCGGGAATTGAACTGTGACCTCCTGATTCATGGGTCAATGCTCAACCACTGAGCCACACTGGTCGGGCACTCTCCCCTTCTTTCCACTGCAAGGGCATAACAGATGACATATATTTACTTCTAAATCACAGAAGCAGATGTGTGATCTTTGCCAAGTCACTTAACCTCTCTTGGCTTCTCTTTGCTCATCGTTAACATCAGTCAGTGGGACTAGCTGATCTCTAAAGCCTGCCTGCTAACGAGCTGCGATGCAAGGAAAAGAATCCTCATAGTTCCTAGACAACAAATCAAGAAGTCGGCCCCGTTTAAGATGTGAAGCCAAAAGAAGCCCTATAATTCTCTTAACTCTGCTCTAATGGAAAGAAGATTAATATGTAGTAAGCCCAGAGGATACACCGACACTGTGCTGGATGCCCTCATACGGGATTTCAATCAATAGCTATACCTCATTAAAGCAAATTTCCTAAGGCAAGTCTGACTTTATGTGTGTGTTTATGGGGATGTTTGGGTCATTCACTGACAAATTGGCATCTTTCTGTAATTCTAGGAGAGAACCGCAGAGGCATTTGCATTACGGTCAATATTCCCTTCCACAGTCGGGAGGGTGGGTTTATAGATTCGGGAGCACATTAGTCAGAAAAAGTTGCACTAAATCTACCTGTCACAGGCATTCGAATGCAAAAATCGGTCTTGATGTTCCTCTTTCTGCCATTCCCCCAAACCACAGTGTGCAGATAACATATTAACTATTAGCTGACTCACTCCCAATAACACGCCGATGCCGAAAGGAGAGCCTGTCCATTGTACACCCACTGCCTCAATTCTCAACAGGTCATTCAATGAATCCAATAAATATACACTAAAATATTGTTTTGTGTCAGGTCAAAGGTAGGTATTTAGGATATAGGAGGAGGAAAACAAATTAGCCCTGATTTCACAGACATTACCATTCAAGATTGGGAAACAAATATTAATCAAATACAGGTGCAGACAGCTGTGACATATGTATGTAAACACATGTCTCTACCCCCCTCGTCACCAAGTTCTAGGTTGGTAGGTATGTCCATTAGATATTCTTAACTTACTATACCAGTGGTTCTCAACCTGTGGGTCACGACCCTTTTGGGGGTTGAACGACCCTTTCACAGGGGTCGCCTAAGACTATTGGAAAACACCTATTTCCCATGGTCTTAGGAACCAACACACCGCTCCTCGGTGTAGCAAAGTGTAGCCATGTAGTTTATTGTTGTCATATGAAGACTGTTACTCATGCTGCACCAGAATTCAAGACAAAATTTCATTTATTTGTAATTAGAAATAAATATTTCACAGTATATAATTACATATTGTTTTTGTGATTAATCACTATGCTTTAATGATGTTCAATTTGTAACAATGAAAATACATCCTGCATATCAGATATTTACATTACAGTTCATAACAGTAGCAAAATTACAGTTATGAAGTAGCAATGGAAATAATTTTATGGTTGGGGGTCACCACCCCATGAGGAGCTGTATTAAAGGGTCACGGCATTAGGAAGGTTGAGAACCACTGTACTATACTCAGAGCATAAGCTGCATTCTTGACAAAAGGCTTGTGTGACATCTCTGAGGCAAGAGGGAACACCAAGGCGATTGGAAGGGTTGATCGAAGGAAGGTGTGCTTGAAGTGCATCGAGTGGATAATAGTTCTCCTGAGGTGAGCTGTGGAGGGGTACGCAGATCCAGAAGAACCCTCAAATTTTAACATTCTTTTAACAGTTTTGTCACTTGAAAAATTTACAGGCATCAGGAGTGGTTCCAATGTATTGCTTCTTTTAGCCATAAGAACATCTCTCTTATTTGTCAAGGACCCGGTGACCTGAGAGGAGTCTAACAACAATATTAATAGTAATGACAATTATTTATTGAGAATGCCTAGAGACCTGGGCTAACAACTCCACCTCCATCACACAATACTTCAACTTCTTTTCATACCGTGAGGAAGGTATTATTTTTATCTCTAGGGGGCAGCTAAGAAAAATGAGATTAAATATCTTGCTTGAAGTCACAATAAGTAATTGAACCCAGCCAAATCCAGAATTTGTACTCTTGAAATCCCTCTGTGCTTTAACTTCTGCATTTTGTGTCTCAGTTCTCCACCCCTATAGCTCTGCTACGCAGAAAAGAGAAATCACAAATTTGACAGGTATAAGACATATATTCATAAGATGCTTTTAAAATCTAATTTCACAGGTGTGAAATAGCAACTTTAATTACTCAGTGCTTTCCTTTCCCTTTTTTTTTTTTTTTTTTTGGAGGAATAGTAAAAAGTCAAGATAAAAGTATATGCATGACCAAAACCACTTAATTTTGAGCAGAAACCAAACTTTCCCAATTAATACAATAATCATTTGAAGAGCAAAATCTTCCACATAATACTGAAAAGATTTTAAAACATAGGGAAATGGATATTAGGGGGGAAAACAACATAAGAGATAAGGAAGAACGGCTATTGAAAAACTAAGGAAAAAAGTCACAAAATCACAAACACAAAAATGGAACTGGAGAAACAACCCAATAGAAGGAGTGACAAAGGTCACAGGGTGGAAATACACATAGGGGCACCTAGTCTCTAATATTTGTGCCATTTACCGGAATCTCAGAATTTCTTCCCTCTCATTGCTGTCCTTGGAGAAACAATTAGGCCTATAAATTCTGTTTTTTTGTTTCTCAAACTGTTCTTTGCCCAGAAACGAGTCTGCTTCCCAATGGGAACGCCGAGCTAACCTGGGGGCATTATGACCTATGCGGCAGCAGATTCTAACCAGCTGAAATCACTCCAAAAGTCAGAAGTTTCCCCAGAACTGTTTGAAATATTGACACAAACTCTCCTTCTCCTAACCCTCGAAGTCACTGGAGATCATGAGAACTATTAGGTATGTCAATAATTTTTTCTTTCATTTATGGCCAGGCTCCCTCATTTGATTTCATTAAAAAGTTGCTTTTCACTGATCCTTTCTAACACTGGCCAGATTCTCTCCCATATTTCTAATGCAATTTTTCTAGCCCTGGGCCATAATACTCATCAAATTAGCAATCTGAAAGCGATTGATCACATCCATAGTCATTTCAGGAATCAATGCCCGGGGCCTGGAGGCGCAGCATTTGGCCACCTGCCTCGAATAACTTTATTTCCGCTCTTGTTGAAAATGACTCACTTTTTTAAACAGTTTCTATTATGTTGGCTGGAAAGAACTCTGCGTTAACAGCTCCCCAATGTAAATGATGCCCAGTGCACAGGGAGCCCTGGCTTTCGGACCCTTTTTCAGTGCATCAGAGCATCCTGCCCGGGCTTCCTCGGACAGTTCAGAGCAAGTTTGCATTCCACACTGAACCCAGCATCCTCACTGCCTCCCTTTGGTTCCCTTTCCCAAATCTCCACCCTGGGACCTTGTGTTTCTGCTTCCCAAAGGCAGAAATCTGGACCCACGGATGTATTATTCTTCCCATATGTTATTTTACCATGTTCAGAATCTCAGACACATACTCAATCTGGTGGTGTCAACCGAGAGAAAGGATAGCTAAGTGCATCACTGGCATCCCTTTGATCAGTGGTTCTCAACCTGTGGGTCGAGACCCCTTTGGGGTCCATGGACCCCACCATAGGGGTCGCCTAAGACAATCAGAAAACAGATATTTACATTACGATTCACAATAGTAGCAAAATTACTGTTAGGAAGTAGCAATGAAAATAATTTCATGGTTGGGGGTCACCACAACATGGGGAACTGTATTAAAGGGTCGCGGCATTAGGAAGGTTGAGAACCACTGCTTTTGATGGTCCGACTCAAGAGCAGAGCCTCCCTGCTTCTCTGTGGGACTGAGATCCTCAGGGATTGCACTCTGAATCGCTTCTATTTTACCCAAAGCTGCACTCAGGATACATAAGTACACAAAAGACACCCAGACATACATCCATTAGGAAAAACTCCTGTGGTTGCACCAAGTAACAGACACCGGATGGAACTAGGATAAGCAAGACAGAGAACGTATAGAGACTATTAATACCTTCATAAAGATTCCTGGCCTGGCTGAAATCAGACACAACCACCAGGAGGATGCTCCTTGTCCATGATTTTTGTTGATTTCTCTGCTAATTTCTATTGTCCCCCTTTCCTGCTCCTCAGGTCTGGATGGCAAATATCCTTCCCAGAACTCTGTTTCTACCAGTTCTAGACTCTTTCACTGGCTCTCAGTCAATGCCAGATTCCTGGGAGGGAAAATGAGGTTGATGTCAAACAGCTATAAGTCAGGAGAGGTGAGTCGCTTACCCTAAACAATCCTGCTGGGAACTCCCCCTCTCTGTCCACAGACAGATGGAGATCCTCTAGGAAAGAGAGGTGCTGTGAATTGGCTCATTTCTCACAGTGTCGAATGCCAAAGGAACATGGCCACAGAGCTGGATTAACCATTTAAGGCCCCTTCCCTCCACCCCTTCACTTAGCACGACATCACCCCTTCAAACTCACTGCTGCAGCCATCAATCCAGAAATAAAAAAGTTGAGCTCTGGAAAAACTTATCCCAGGATCTCAACACCTGTCCACCCTACCACCTATTAGCAGAAGAAGCTGGTCCTCTTCCTTCTTAAAGAGACATGAATCCAAAAACCAATGTAATGTGCTATCTCTTCCTCCATTTTTATTTCCCATGGAGCCTAGGTCCCACGGACAGATGGGCAAGGGTTTGATTCTTGTCTGGAGCACAGCACAGGTGGTCAACGTGTCACTATGGCCATCAGATGATGAGGAAGACCCTCAATGAAAACACCGACTTATCTCAAAGTGCACACTGGCCTCTATGTGCCAGGAACTATGTGCAGCTCTTAACTAATTAGGAAATATCATGTAACAATCCAATAAGGTGGAGAATCTCTCATGTGATAGCCAGAGAAACCAGACAAGAGACATGAAATACCCCTATTAACAACATAATAGGAGTTTAGCTGTTTGTTTTTCCCTCCTGAAGGTTTAAGGAAGTTTTGGCTGCTTTTCTTAAATCCTCATCCAACTCACTTATTTTCCCGGTTATTCTGTCTACAGTGCAAGTGGGTTTTCAGCCCCGGGGAGTCAGGGTGCCCGGAGCTGGTGAGCCTCCCGGATAATGAAAGACCAGGGAGGGAAGGCAGCTGCAGGTGGCACCATAATCACTCCCATGCTTGGGGAGAAGTGAGATACAGTTTTAAGTCGGTTAATCCCCCAGTTCCCTGGTGGTGGGCTGGGAAAACTGTTAATTGGCTTCAGAAACACATTTGGGAAGAGATTTTCACAGCACAGCTCGGTGAGAAGACAGGCAGGCAGACCACTTTGACAGGAAAAGCTCTTCTCTGGCACATCTGGAAGCGCCCTGGTTTCGTCTTGGATGTGCAGCAAAGAAGATCTCACAAACAGAAATGGTGGGAGGGCAGGGAGGGAGCTCAAGGCTGTTGAGTCAGTAACTAGGCCATGTTTCTAGAATCAGAGAAGATTCTAGAAAGTTCTAGTAGAGAGTGAGGAGCACAGAGGCTGTCTGAGGAAGTGTTGGTGAGAGGCAGTTGTGAGCTTGCTCCCTTTCCTTTAATGTACGCTTCCATTTAAAACAGCACTAGCGCATCTAACAGAGAAAACAGCATCTCCCAGCTCCATCCAGACCCTGAAGGATGAAGACATACCTGTCTCTCCCAGGGAGGTGGGTTCTTAGGACAGTGACCCCTATCCTTTTTTTTTTCTACCAGAACTCCTTTCACAACTTCCTCTCAGAAACACCAGATTTTACCTTTTCTTCTTCTTCTTCTTTTTAAAATATTTTTATTGATCTTTCACAGAGAGGAAGGGAGAGGGATAGAAAGCTAGAAACATCGATGAGAGAGAGACATCTATCAGCAACCTTCTGCACGCCCCCTACTGGGGATGTGCCCGCAACCAAGGTACATGCCCTTGACCTGAATTGAACCTGGGACCCTTCAGTCCGCAGGCCAATGTTCTATCCACTGAGCCAAACCCGTTTTGGCACTTGCTTATTTCTAATACATAGTGAGTTATCTCTTTACCCTCTATTATTAATTAAATATATAAAAACGCTAACCTGCCCTGGATTCACTTTGATGGAATCAATGCAATCCTCCTGGTGTAGAAGGAATATCAGCCAGAGGCTGAATGATTTAGCTGTTCTACATAATTAAGAACACATCGATATAGGTACAATTTGGGTTGGGAATTTGTAATATCAAAAAAAACTTCGGATATTGATCAGCACATTTTTTTAGTCTAACACAATCTTCACAAAGATGGAAAACATGGCTGCGGAGGAATTCCGGGTTCTCTACAGCTATACAGATGGGGAGATTTAGACTCTGTCCCAGGATTTCTGTGAGGCGTCTCAGAGTTGCTTGTTTCAGTGAATCCTCCCCAAAATAAAATCTTCACACACAGCCTTAGGTAGGGCTACTCTTCGTGAGAAAAGCACTGGGACATCAGGGGCTCTGCTTCCCTCCCACAAAGTCTCTATCCATTGATAACAAAAAGTACCTTCCTCTTACCCCAGGGACCTAGAGCCCTATTATTCAGTCAACGTCACAGAAGCAGAACCATGAAAAATGAAGTGGATACCTCATATTTATCAGTAGTAACAGATCCCAAGTTAATTGCGATCCTCTGCATGACATTTAGTCATCTGGGCTCCATTGCCCATGGGGTTCTCCACTGAGGATGGCACGGGCTCCATGATTGATTGCAAACATCATCGCCTTCCACTTGTTTTTGCCCGTCAAAGGTAAATCTCGTCTCTCCATGAAAAGACAACGCCACGTGAGGATCATTAGCTCTCTAATGTGATTTAGAAGAGACTGGCTGTTAAAGGAATAACACTCCGAGATTGCTGACCCTCCTAGAGCTCTATCTGGATGGTCTCTCACTTAATCCTCACAAACTTCCTATGAAATCAACACTGTTTTTATCCGCATTTCCTATCTGGAAGTCGTATTTATTGTAAGTGGCCAAACCAGGATTTGAACCCAGATAGTGATTCCTGTGCCCACATGTTTATAACAGGCCATGTTATACCTGCTAGGGACAGAGTGACATTAAAGCCTGCCCTACTTGCACATATTTTGCCTGGATGAAGGGAAACATGTTTAGTACTTTGGTAATAAGAAAGCTGAGTCTTAGGTCCTTTTATTTTAGACAAAAGTTAGAGACTGTATTGGTGATAAACAAAACAAACAAACAAACAAAAACTTGAACCAGTGTTAGCCTATTTCTTATTTGCACAAACACACTGTATATACACATGCATGATATACCGTATTTTCTGGTATATAAGACGACTGGTCATATAAGACGACCCCCAACTTTTCCAGTTAAAATACAGAGTTTGGGATATACTCATCCTATAAGATGACACCCGGCATATAAGACGACCCCTGACTTCTGAGAAGAATTTCCTGGGTTAAAAAGTCGTCTTCTATGCTGGAAAATACGGTATTGAGGAGGGAGTTACTGCTAGCTATACTAGTACTGTATAAGTGAACTGAAATTCTCTGGTCCACCACACCTGTAGGTGACCTCATCAAGCTATTTAGGTTGCTTGGCCCATAGATTCATCGTGTTCCCTCTGACCTGGATCTACACGCACTGTTCATAATGGTGATTTCAACAGGAGTGAGAATGACAGATGTCAGAATCAGCCGTACTTTCAGATCTAAGATTCCGGACCTCCTTAGATAGTGCATCCTCCTAAACATCCCCTGTTGAAATATCTACACTCACATCACCCAACTCTCATCGGGGGAAAGGGAATCTCCTGGTTAAGAAAATGTCAAGCTCTAGAATACTTCATTTGGCACCGGAATCGCCTTCTTTTATTATTCAGGGTTCCATTTAAGGAGAAGGCTGTATTTTTGCTCGTTTTCTTCTGGTCATGTATGTCTTAAATTAGGAACGAAATAAATGATGCTCATGGAGAGGTCCCTGTGCTGGCTTCAAGGTCACACACAGCCCTGGTAGGAGCTTAATAAGAATTAAACCACCACAATATGTTTGCGTTTCTATCTGGCCTCCGGATCCAAAGAGGTTTGAATAAATATTGGCATCTTTTCTAAATGAGCTGTGGGAGTACAGGAAAACCCAATGTGTTTCTCGGATAAAATCATTTCCACACAAAATCACGGGGAAAGTTGGTGCAATTCTCAAAACCCTGAATATTAGAGTGTTATTCTTATACATAACTAATCCGACTCTGATAACATCCCTTTGAGGCAAACACCAGCAGAGGATCGTTAGTCCCAGCCCAGCTGGCTTGTGGCTGTGAGGCCTGTGATGTCTCCTCGCCTCACTTTTCACTGCAGAGCTGGGTTTCTATGTTGGGCTTTTATGGAAAAAAATTAGATTTGAATGTAGGCTAAAATGGCTAAAAGTCATTGGTGTAAAGGAAGAAGAAATGAGCTGGGAGTCTGAGTGTATTTCATCTGCAAGTGAAAAATGGGACTCACAGTGACTTCGTATCAGAGCGGGGTTACTGCTCCTGGAACTTCAGTGTCAAGGCGGAGCCCTGCCTGCAGGTCCCCTGGGTCCTGGTGCTTTTAGTCATCAGAAATCTCCTTTCTGCTCTAACTGGGTTGGCTCAGTGGATAGAGTGTCAGCCTGCGGCCTGAAAGGTCCCAGGTTTGATTCCAGTCAAGGGCATGTACCTTGGTTGTGAGAACATCCCCAGTTGGAGGTGTGCAGGAGGCAGCTGATGGATGTTTCTCTCTCATTTATGTTTCTAATTCTCTATCTCCCTTCCTCTCTGTAAAAAATCAATAAAATATATTTTAAAAAAAGAAATCTCCCTTCCCCACTTTCATCCCACATTTCTCTAAACAGGTGTCCTTCTTGTCCAAGCTCTTTCAGAAGGTGACAGCAATAGTCAACAGTCATGAAATGCTTCATATACAGCAGATGGAAAGACCCTTTTTTCCAATGGCCATAACCAGAATCTGTGGCTGCCTTTCATTGCATTAGATAGGGCCGTGTGCTCTTTTGGAGAAGTTGCCATGTTAAAAAAAAAAGTTATATATATATATATATATATATATATTAGTTTTTTCTCCCTGAATACAAAGTATATCATACTATATATCTGTTCTGAATGTGCTTTTCTTTCTCACATAAAACATACTGTAGACATTTTTGTGCATATTCAATTCATTCAACTCTTTCATGGTTTACACTGTACAAATAAAATACTGATTACATAACAATTTTACCAATCATGAGAACTTGTTACTTTTTTTTACTCCTCATCTGAGGCCACATGCTCACTGACTTTAGAGAAAGAGGAAAGGAGAAAGAGAGAAACATCAATGTAAGAGAAACATATCGACTGGTTGCCTCCTATATGCACCTTAAATGGGGAATCAAACCTGCAACCTTCTGATATATAACCAACTGAGGTATATAACCAACATAAAAATGTAAAGCTTTAAAAAATTAAAATAATTATTCCAGCTTCAAATATTAGTCCATAATAAAGATTCATTAACCTTAGAATGCTCCCTCTCAAGCAAAGAGATGAAAGTCTTCAAAATTTCACATTGCTACTAACCCCAAAGTACGGCAAAAATCTTAAATACATCCTTGTAATGATGCTTTAACCTCACTAAATAAAGAGACCAAACAAACCAGACACCCCCAGATCTCCTGGTGTGATTTAGAACTTATGCCTGTAGATTTCACTGTCTCTGGGTCTGATGTAATCATTTCTGACCTTGTTCTGGGATAAATCCTCCAGTAGCACAACAGAAACAAAAACCGTGAACAGGAATAATAATAATGAATGAATCCAAGCTGGTAGGAAGGGGCCTGCAGGTGAGCAAATTCTAAAGAAAAAGACCTCAAGGGGATTCACTTACTCTGCAATTATAAAGAAACTTGCATATGATACAGAGTAAAGCTGGCAAATGAATTTTCTTTCTTATGCTAATTCAAACGCGTTGCTAGTAAATCCTTTTTCTTTTCAATTACAGTTTACATTCCCTATTATTTTGTATTACCTTCAGGTGCACAGCACACTGATTATATAGTCATATACTTTGCAAAGCGATCCCCCAGATATTCCTAATACTCACCTGGCACCATACGTCATTATGCCAACACTGTGGACTATATTTCCCATGCTGTACGTTACATCCTGTGACTAGTTTGTAACTACCGACCTGCCCTTCTCAGTCTCTTCCCCTTCCCCTTTTCCGGGCCATCCCAGGACTGTGTGAAAGTACTGGGACAGATCCACAGTATCTGTAGTTGGCACAGGAAGGCAGAGTTGCAAGCTCTCACCCTGTGTATGGGAAACCCTGGTTTAGCTCCCACTTACATTTTCCCAGTGGGGAAGCGATGACTGGTCACTAAACATGGATGCTGCTGTGGGGGGCACCGGCTGAATGCCATGTTAGAGGTTCTTCAGCTCTCCCCCTTCCCCCAAATAAAATCTGCCTGTTAAAATATTCAGTGAGATTTTCTGACCTGTGGTACCCATGGCTTCTTATTCATTCCTCTTGATTTTCTGTCACCCTCTGAATATAGAATTATGTTAATAAACAAACAAAACATTTTCCAGGAGAAGAAAAAGAAAATGAATGCTCCAAGTCCAGGCGATTTGGTAGCCAGAAAACATTGCCTGGAAAATACGGAAACCTCTCTCAATCCTCAGTTATTAAAATCTAGTCTAAGCGGAAAAGCATCTGAGAAGAAGGAAAAATCCTTTATGCCTGTCTTCAGGGGGCAGGAGTTCGGAATGCGTTCTGTAATAGGTCCTTTCTATCACAGGTTTTTTCCCACCTGTGGGTTTTATATTGAAAAGTAAGTCTCATAACATTGATTTTGCCATTGGAATGGTTCATGTTCTCCCTTGCTGGCTAAAATGATGCTCTTTCCATGAGGCATAAGGAAAACAGAAAATAGCTGCATTGAGTTTATAGGAAGAAGAGCTCTCCAGACACATAAAGCAATAGTATTTCTGATTTTCTTTCTTTTTTAAAAATATATTTTATTGATTTTTTACAGAGAGGAAGGGAAAAGGATAGAGAGTTAGAAATAACATGGATGAGAGAGAGACATCAATCACCGGCCTCCTGCACCCCCCCTACTGGGGATGTGCCCACAATCAAGATACCTGCCTTTGACCAGAATCAAACCTGGGACCCTTCAGTTTGCAGGCCGATGCTCCATCCACTGAGCCAAACTGGTTTCAGCTATTCCTGATTTTCTTTAAAATTATTAACAAATTAATGACTCTTTTTAGTGTGTGGTAGGGTTTTCCCTTCCTTCCATGCCCAGACAGTTGCTAAGTATCTATTCCCTCCCTTGTTTTAAAATGTTCTAAGTTATCCTAGTCTTCAAGCCATCCTCCTCACTGCCCAAATCTGGCCCTAACAATGAATTTGCAGGATGTAAGGGGAGTGAGAAAATAGCAGGTTAAAGAGATGGACTTTATCCCACAATGGAGGAGCATGAGAGGAGATTTTGTTTTGTGACACTAGCTACAAGCTTAAATGTGCATGAGATTTCCATGCCTCAAACACTGAAATTCTGACCTAAAATACTTAGTTGCACTAAACTTGACTGAGGAAAATGAAATTCCAGGAAAGGGGCCCAGTTAACGATGTTGGTTCTCACATAAGTACTCGGAGGCCCATTATCTTGCCCAAGTTCACTGTCAAGAGGAGACTGCAGCTGCCACTGCTGACCAGAATGAAAAGGTCAGTAAAGGAAGTGACCTTTTCCCGTGTTCCTAGTGTATGGCTGCGAGGTATATTCAAAGCATGCAATATCTGACTCGAAGCCCATATTTGTGGAGTCTTATGGGGCATGAACCACATTGGGCCCAGCCATGCATACTGGTTTTCAATTCAGCTTATCATCAGTTCGCCCCAGAAAGGAAGAAAAACCAACCTACCCGTTAGGCACCGCACGCGGAGTTCTTAAGGCTTTCATCAGTTTTAGGGAATGAGGGCAATGTTTTATTTTAAAATCTGGAGGGGAAAATAAACTCGAGCTAAAAGGAAATGTTTAAATAAGTAACAATATATATTTGTCTTTATGCCAGTGCCGTCATAAAATGTAATTTCAATATATTTTTATTTTGATAAAGAGGTCCCCAAGGCAAAGTAAAAGAGCCCATAACGTCCACACGAAGCCCAGAAAGAAAGGATGAGAAAATGCAAAAGGATTGAAACCTCTTTTCAACTGGACACTGACATGTGTCGTATGTGTGCAAAGTATCTATTTCAACAGGAAGCAAATAAAAAATCCTCGTAGTAACTGCTAGGATTTAAAATCCATCCAGAAAATTAAATTTTTCACTAAGACCAGTCTCCCGTGGAGGATCCACTACATTCTAAATAACCACTGAGAGTAGAAGGTGCAAGAAAGAGCATAAACGAAGAAGTCTTGGGCTATCTCAGTAGTCCTTAAACAATGATGAAGTCAATATAGATGGATTTCAGAAGGTTTCTAGAAAAGGCCCATCTGGCTATTCCATTTTATTTTAGAAGGAACCCAGATGTCAGCAGAAAAAATAATTAAAGAAAAAACTACCTTGGGTGACATCAGTAAACTGACATATACAGCGGTACCTCGAGATTTGAGTGCCCTAACATATGAGATTTTTGAGATACGAACCGTCGAGCGAGTGATTTTTGCTTTGAAATACGAGCAACAGTTGAGATAGAAGTAATCGCATGGATCTGATTGGCCGGCTGCACATGACCCACCAGTTTACCGCGACTCGAGCGTCTCATAGTTTCCCACGCCTCAAGGTTACAGAACGAATTAAACTCGTATCTCGAGGTACTACAGTATTTGGTAACCCTAAGACTGCCTATACATCACAGACAGTCGACTATTTGGTTTCTATGGCTCTGCTGAACTCACTCCCTTTACATCCTGCAACTTCACTGTTAGAAACTGCCTGCATTTTACGTAATGAAAATTTATTATTCTGAGAATCAGGAAAACAATAGTTTAAAGTATTTATATTGTGGCTCTTATATTCAAATTTCTCCCTTTGGCACTCAGAGCCCTTCCAAGCTTGGTTACAAGCAACCTTTACAAGGTTCTCTCAATAGAATCCCTGGCACTACAGCCAAAACGTACAGACCGTGTGTTACTTCAGGGCACTCGCTGCCAAAGGCTGCCAGCTTCCGGTCCTCTCCCAGGCTGTCCCCCGTGAGTGCAGCCATCCTCACCTGGGCCCAGCTCCCGGTTCCGGGAGTGCGGCTACCCACTGGGCCCCTTCCCTCTTCCAAAGCCCGTTGACACAGTTCCGTAGCTCTCTTATTGGCTCCATTATTTTCAACATTATGTGTTAGCAATTTTTATGCATTCCCTATCTCCATCATTAAGCTGAAAGTGCATTACAGGGAATGGGTTTTTAGCACAAAGCATTGCATATAATTGGTGCTCGGTAATGCCCATAAGCTTCTTAGTAAAACACAAATAACGTTAGTGTATCATCTCACTGTCTTCCCACTTACTCTGCCTTACTTCTCTCTTTAGAGTACTTAACACCACTTAAAACAGGACACCCAACATTCTTTTGTGAGTTCATTTTTCAACGAGGATGTAAGATCCAGGAAAGCAGGAACCTGTTGTTTTATTCCTGCTGTATCTCCAGTGCCTCTGACCCATGTGGGATGTAATATTTGCAGACTGGATATTTTTGAGTGAATGAATGAATGGATAACTGATACTTATGAATAAATATTTTATGTTAACATGAAAAATATCTCATGATCTTCCGAGTTGATTCATCATCACATCTATTATAGTTAAGTGCAGCTTTTCACATTCATTCAGGTTGTAGGTGACATATTCTCTTGGATGGAATAGAAAAATCACATATTTTGACCTAAAGGAAAAGCCATGGACAGGACATAACCAGCAAACAAGAGCCATGGCTTTTTATACAAGAGGAGCTTTGACAAAACCACACAAGATCACAGTAATGACAGTAACAGGGACTTTGTGTTTGACAATATATGTGGTTAAGGACTCTAAGAAAGAAAGATAGAAGGCAACATAGGCCCAGCTGATGTGGCTCAGTGGATTGAGCATCAACCTTTGAACCAGTTCCATTCCAGATCAGGGCACATACCCAGCTTATGGTCTCAATCTCCAGTGGGGGGTATGCAGGAGGCAGCCAATTGATGGTTCTCTCTCATCACTGATGTTTTTACCCTTCTCTCGATCTCCCTTCCAATCTCTGAAATCAATAAAAATATATTTTAAAAATGTTTTCAAAAGGCAACACAAATCATAAACAGGTGATTATCTTATCTTATCTTATTATCTTATGAAGATCATGCACTAGGCATTTCAGAAGCCTGCGGATATAACAGCTGGAGGTCACAGACGCACAATCATCTGGAGAAAATCAGATGAAATGATACACTACACCAACTTCCGGCCTTTCCTCAGAGGGCCATGACAGCCTGGAAGCCTGCGATGCCACTGATGGACACAGCAAAGGGATTCCCATCCGTGAAGAGAACGAATAACTACGAGTATCGACTGATGCCAGGGAGTTGGCAGGCCTGAGTGCACAGGGGGTGAAACAACATTCTCACAGAATTTCCCATCTGGACTCACGCTGAAATGTCCACTCCCTCTTGGCACACAGAGCCAGTGGCAACAGGATGGATAGGGCATGAGAACAAGGCATGGAAGGCAAGAGGAACTTAAATCCTAAATTCAGCCATTTAAGAAGGGTACCTGCCCATCATTTCACGTCCGGCTTTGGACCTCTGGTGAGTAGTGCTAAAACATACTCATTTCTACATTTCTATTAATAGGAAACTCCATCTTTTATAACATCAGAAATGCCCCCACCTTTTTTTTTTTTTTTTACCAAGCATTGAAGTTTATCTTTAATGTATTATTCAGGTTGGGGTAATGACTAATTAATCAGAACCCTTTTGTACTGGGAGAACAGAACTAGGCTCTTGGCTAAATAACAACAGATGCTCCCAGTCAGATTCTGTCAAGAGGATAACATGTCAAACATTACAGTTAATTATGCATTTAAAAAGTGCAAGGATCTAAAATTAAATCTGGGTATTTAAGAATTTTCCCCGACTTTTAGCATCTATGGGATGCTGATAAAACCCCAACTCCAGCTAATGGCTTGTATGAAGAAAGAATAATCAGACAGGAAATGCCAATAGGCGCCCAGCCAGTGTGGGTCAATGGTTGAGCACTGACCCATGACAAGGAGGTCATGGTTCAATTCCCACTTAGCACACATGCCCGGGTTGCAGGCTCGATCCCCAGTAGGGGGCATGCAGCCGGCAGCTGATCAATGATTCTCTCTCATCCGTGATGTTTCCATCCTTCTCTCCCTTTCCCTTCTTCTCTCTGAAATCAATAAAAAAGAAAAAAAGAAATGTAATATGCCTCAGTTTATGATTTTGGCTTGAAGCTCTTTTAATAAGGGCTTAGTATATGAATTCGCACTCGTTGTTCCACAAGTATACTTATCCCGAGCGTACCAAGGAACCTGGCTCATTAACAAATGATCCTGTAAGAAGAGATCTAACCAACCAGAAAGCTTACATTTTAAAAAACGGGCCTCAGGGAGAGATTTAGCCCAAACAAATATATTTGTTAGTTAGTTCATCTTTCTGAATCCTTCATAGCTGATGCTTACATATAAACGTCAGATATTTTCTTTCATTCTGCAACTCTCTATCCAGGGCTGACAGGCTTTCAGAGAAAATTTAAAAACCCTGACAGAGAAAAGCAGATGTGAGGTTTGAACCAAATAAGAACAGGAATGTGGGCTTCAGCCATTAGGAAAATTCCTTTCCCACAATCAGAAGAGGCTGGTTCCTGTGAGAAGCATCGGAGACATTGCTTTCTGATTCTGAAGGATGTATTTTCATTGTAGAGCAGTTCAATAGAAACTGCGGAGATAAAAATGCCACTCCACTTAAGCTGTATTTCTGGAAACTTCTAGGCCTGCTAAATAAAAGTGGGCACAAAAAGCTTTTAATGGAAGCTCTCTGCAATACCGGATTCTGGAGTGAATTTCATCTGCGAGAGTTCATCTTGTCAGCAAAGCTCCTCTCCTGTTTGCCCATGGAATGGATCAATGGGTAGTTCAGTCCATTCTTACCGTCTTGAGCAAAGGTGAATGGGGATGGTCTTTTGAGAACCAAAAGCACAGCCGGAAACTACTTTGGATAATGTAAAAGGTTTCACAGGCTAGACAGCCAACTCTCCACTGTGCAAAGGAGAGCAGGATGGATTTTTCCTATTGCTCAGTATCATCCATACCTCCACAGCCTTACAATGACCTCTGGGGCTCATACGTATTCATTCATTTGCTCTTTCAATCTTTCATTCATTAAGTCATTTAATATAGCCCGGCTGGCATGGCTCAGTCATTGAGTGTCAACTTATGAACCAGGAAGTCATGGCTCAATTTCCAGCCGGGACATACCCAGGTTGCAGGCTCGATCCACAGTGTGGGGTGTGCAGCGGGCAGCCAATCAATGATATTCTCTCATCACTGATGTTTCTCTCTCTCTCTCCCTCTCCTTCCTCTCTGAAATCAATAAAAATATATATAAATATAAATATACACACACACACACACACACACACACACACACACATACTAGAGGCCCAATGCATAAAATTCGTGCAAGAGGCTTGGTCCTCGCAACGGTGGCTTGCCTCAGTCCTTGCAGCCCAGGTTTTGTCTGGAAGGCCATCTGGCCATCCAGTCTAATTAGCATATTATACTTTTATTATTATAGATATATTTATATGATATGGCAGGTTCTATGTGAAATTAAATCCCTTCCTTCCTTCTTCCCGTCCTCATTTTCTTTCTTCCCTCCCTCCACCCTCCCTCTCCACACCCCAAATAACCATTGAGCACCTAATATAAATCAAATATTGTTTTACCCTTAGGCATATGTCAATGAACAAGGAAAGCAAGGCCATTATTCTCAAAGAGCCTATAGTTTAATGTGGCAGCACCCAGGTAAAGAGAAATAATAAACAGGAATATTGCACAATTCAGCCAGCCTTGTGTTAGGAGGACATCAAAATAGTACACAGTAACAGAGAGTGCCTGAAAATGAGGTAATATTTTAGACCTTCCCAAAATACCACTGAAATTTTACCAGTAATGAAAATATCTGGGGGCTGGCCGAGGTAATGGCAATTAGCCAGACCTGAGCTGAGAGCTGCTTTGGCATGTGGAAGGTAAAGAAAGCTCACTGTGTGCCTAAAGGACTAAAAGGGGACTTACAAGAAACTCACAGTACAGAGCAGAGTTTCTCAAAGTGTTTCTAGTTGCCACCACCTTATCAAATACAGTGGTACCTCAATATACGAGTGCCCTAACATATGAGATTTTTGAGATACCGAGCCGTCGAGCGAGCAATTTTTGCTTTGAAATACGAGCAACATTTGAGATAGGACTCGGATCGGCTGGCTGCACACGACCCACCAGTTTACCGACACTCGAGCATCTCATAGTTTCCCACGCCTCAAGGTTACAGAACGAATTAAACTCGTATCTTGAGGTACCACTGTACATGATAAAAGCCTTACCAGTGGTTCTCAACCTTCCTAATGCCGCAACCCTTTAATACAGTTCTTTATGTTGTGGTGATCCCCAACCATAAAATTATTTTTGTTGCTACTTCACAACTGTAATTTGCTACTGTTATGAATCTTAATGTAAATCTCTGTGTTTTCTGATGGTCTTAGGAGACCCTGCTAGCTGTTCGCGACCCACAGGTTGAGAACCGCTGCCTTAAACATTTTCCCCAGAAAAGCACTAGGCTATGCTCGCAGGCACACACCAAACATTCGGTATATTATCTCACAGGTTTTGTGGATCCCTTGAAGCCCATTTGTACATCTACTGGAGACTCAGGGACCCTTGATGTAACGGAAGAAAAAATATGAGTTTTGATGTTATGATGATTCTCTTAAAATCTGGTTCAAACAATGTGTATTGAGTTACATGTTTGAGCCAAGCATTTGCAGATACATTATTAACATAAATTGACAACAGGAAGTAAGAATCTCAAAGATCAGTGAGGTACTCAAAACAGGCTAATCCATGAAACGGCTGGAACTTGAACCCAATTCTTTTGATGCTGATGCTATGTGTTGCCACCGACCTCTCCCTTTTTCAGAGACTAAATGAATTGTTGCCACAGGCTTTTCAATGACATAAGTCATATGCCCTGCCCTGCCTCAGTCTCATGAACTACTGATGTGGGATAGAATTGCTTTATGGAGTCACCCTCATTCTTCAGTTGTTGCTTAAACACCTATACATTTATTGTCTCCTGCAAGTTTCATTAGCAAGCTGCTTATCACAGCTCATCCAGGTCATTAGTGTTCAATAACTCTGGTCCTGATCCACCCTTGTGGAGGCCTGCAAGTGACAAGATTCACTCATTTGTCACTTCTCAACAGCTGGGAATCTATAGATAACCTCAGACACGGAGATGACATTTCAGTCCAAATCAAGGATCATTTTCAGACTTTGAGATTCATCTAAAACAAATGAATCTCCACGGATCAAGCCCAAAAGGTAGGACTCAGTGATTCTCAGGAAAGTGACTGTATACCTGATCAATTACCCGGAAGGTTTAGAAAAGGAGCGCCATTGGTAATGACCCTGGGGAACAGACATAAACTGAAATCCTCCAGAACAAGGCACCTTAGTTCTCCGCATCTTCAGATTCAAGTGCCATCCACTGAGTACTCCATAGGTGGCAGGTATAAATACAAATATATGAGATAGATGATACGAAGATGACAGATAGATAATAGATCTTAGTTCCTTAAAAGATCATCCGAAGACCTAAGCTGAATTCCAGCTTCCACAGTCTCATGAACACTTTTCAGATTCTAGAAATCCCAAATGTGCTTTAACCTCTCATGAGTTAGTTTCTGTTATTTTTTAAATGAGAGTTTTTCCCCATAGAATGTTGTGGATTATACTCTGGTAGAAGAGACTGTTTTTTAGAAAACCAGTGAGAGGAAAAGGCCTGAAATCAATAGTTACGCAAAATAACCCTCTTTTTTCTCATTTAAGTTCGGAAAAGTCACAGCAAAGGCTGTTTTACTGAAAGCCAAGTGTCTATTATTTTAAGGACATAATCAGGGCAAAGCAGGAAATCAACTGCTTTCTAGGTGCAAAAGTCATGAGGCGGTGACATAGTGTGACTTGGAAAGGCATTTCCTACGTGTAAATTAAGTTCTACAGTCAAAAACCATTGCTTTTCCCCCATCAATTACAGCCCCTCATTCATGAACTCTACTGCTTAAGAAACCCTGGCCCAAGCCAAAATCTTCCACTTAAAACTCATTCATTGTGATTCACCTTGCAGAGAAATGATGCATGAGTCTTTCCAAATATGTACTGGCCACTTAAATTTTAAAACATATACTTCCTGGGAAATCCACTTTACACACTTATAATTTATTATATTGAAATAAGAACAGCTTTTAGAGGTTTTTTTTTGCCATTACTGGAAGCCTTTAAAATCTTTATTCTTTAAAAAATAATTAAATTGCAGGTCACATTTTGCCACAGGTACATGAAGTTGGGCAGGGAAATGTTGAGTAGGTCTTTGACTGTGAACTGCAGAGTGAGCCAAATACGAATACTTATTCGTTTCTATTTGTGTGATTTTTGTCTTGAATCGGAAATAAAAAAATTATAGTCTATTGAAAAAGTGACTCCAACTGAAAAGAAGACTAACTTGCAATTTTGAAGAGCTACAATATTTGAAACTCACACATGGAAAAAAAATACAAAGTCCACCTACCAAGTTCATTGAAAATACTTGCAAAAATCCACCTAGGACAAACGAAGAGATCTACCAAATGATTCAGAAGCCAAAAGGATTCCATTAACAAAATCAAATACCATAAGCATAAACTCTGGAGACTCCTAAGGATTCTGGTTTCTTACCATCACTGCTAGGAGTTTGCACAAGTTCCTTCAATCACACAAGTTCACCTCCTGTGGCATGGAACTTGCTTACATTCATGAAATGCATACACCTATCTGCAAAGGGCATTTCTATACAGAGTCCCTATGGAGTCAATCACCGTTCAAATCAGTAGTTCTCTATTCTAGCTGCACTTTCGAATCCACTAGAGAATAAAACACGCCAACACCTGGGAACTTGCCCAAACACAGTCCGTCTCAAGAGCAGGATGACCTACCTTTAAAAAAATATAAAAGCTCCCTAGCTGCTTCGATATGCATTAAGTTTTGATGAACTCTGCTTTAGACAGTATTTATTCTGAAATGCCTTAAAACCAACTGGGCGCAGAGGGATATGGGATGTGGGAAAGAAAGGGAAAACAGGAAATGGAAAGCTTCATAACAGGTAAGATGCAAGTGGAGAACTAAACATACATATGTTCACACGCACATGTCTAGGATTGAAAGCTCCTCACACTGTAAGAAACTACTGTTTTTCCTAAATTTAATTTTCAATTACAGCTGGCATTCACTATTACTATTTTTATTGTCTTTTTTTTGGGGGGGGGTGACATTGGAAACTAAAAGGAGACAGCTTTTAAGTATGCAATTCTATGACACATCATCTGTACATGACTTTGTATGCCCACCACCCAAAGTCAAATCTCCTCCCATTCATATGTTCACTGTGACAGGTGATGAGGACAGTGATGAGCACAGAAACAGAACAGAATACTAAGGGTAAGAACTGTAGGAGAAAATGGCATAGTTCTGTGAAAGCGGGTAATCTGGGGCTTTTATTGGGGGGTCTCCTGAGGACGTTTCAGCTGAGATCTGAAGGAGAAGAAGAAATGGACCAAGAACAGAAGGAAGGTTTCCAGGTAGAGGGATCAGCATGTGCACAGCACTCAGGCAACAGAAAGCAACGGGCAGGCTCCATGGACAAAGAGAAGGGAAGCGGGGCTGGGACAGAGTGCACAAGGGAGAGCTTTGAACTGGGAGTCAAGGAGAAAACAAGGAAACGTCTCATTCCAGGCTGTGCTGAAAGACTAACGTGACAGCCCAGGGCGGGGAATGAAAGGGGTCAGCTAAGTGCTGAGAACTCTACACTCTCGGCCATTTATTGATCAAGAGCCAAGTAGCAACCCAGAGTGGGTTCTGGGTTGTCAATCTCAGTTCCAACACTTATTTCCCTTCTGAATGGAGCAAATTACTCATCCTCTCTCCACTTTATGTATAAAATACAACAGTAGAGTCTCCTCCTTGGGCTGACAAGGTAACAATTAAGGAAGATCATCCTTGCTGAGGCCATGTCACTAGGACATATTAACATGTGTTAGCTACTCTCTTCAGGACTCACAATAATCTACTATGGACTCAAAGACTAGACCTGAACAGTTTTCTCGGATCCAACAGAGGGTATACTACTGACCTTGAGGGAGCTTAAATAAAAATGCTGTAAGAACACAGAGTGAAGGTGACTGAGAATCAAGAGACAGAGAAGACTTTCTGGGGAGAGAGCTCTGAGAGAGACCGGGAAGAATAAATGGCATCATTTCCCTCTCCTCTGGTTTGTTCTGCCCATTCTCAGAGGCTGGCGGTGCCTTTGGGGTTCTAAACAAGAATAAAGCACGGGTGTCCTCTCATGTTCAGCCAGACTGCAGAGGAGAAGCGACATCTGGCACAGGAGGGTGGGGGTGGGGGCGGACACCAAGGAGCGGTTGGGACGCTCAGCTCACAGACAGAATTTAAGGAAGAAGAGTGCTTACCGCATCCAAAGGTTCCCTGTTGCTTGCAAAGGTGACTCGGACTTTTTTTATAACTTATGGAAGAAGAATGGTTTTCAAACCCTTTTTAAAATTAATGCTCATCTTCCGTTTTGTCACTTCACCCGTGGGCAGCGGAACTCACCCACGAAAGCACAGCCATCCCTGCTCTCTTCCTCCCACCGGCAGTGATGGCACTGCTTTTCAGAGAAAAGGAAGCCCACCTGGGTGATGGATACAGGAAAACAATACAGCCAGATATTTTCCATTAACACCCAGAGTGCCTGGGGTTGCTTCAGAAGTAAAGAAGACATCAGGGCAGGCCTAACTCCAGTCTGCGGAGAGGCCAGCCAGCCTCTGCACAGGTGGCATCAGGGCAGAAACGAGAGAAAGATTCGGTGCAAAGGAGGTTCTCTCAGACCCAATCCGTCACTCCCTTTTCTCTTCCAAAGACTGAGGTTGCCCGTGAGGGATTATTTTGAGAGATTACGCTGCGTTACACACCCTCCTTGAACAATCTGGGCTCTGGCCTTGGAGAAATAAAGCTACAGTGGTACCTCGAGATACGAGTGCGCTAACATACGAGATCTTTGAGATACGAGCCATAGAGCGAGTGATTTTTGCTTTGAAATACGAGCAACATTTGAGATAGGAGTAATTGCATGGATCGGCCGGCTGCACACGACCCACCAGTTTACCCAGACTTGAGCATCTCACAGTTTCCCACGCCTCAAGGTTATGGAACGAATTAAACTCGTATCTCGAGGTATCACTGTATTTAATTTCAGAAACCAGTAGCTTCTTTATAACATTTGGCAGAAAAAGAGATGTGTGGAGTTTGGAACTTGCTCCTTGCAGACGCCGATGGTTACAAAGTACAGGTGTATGGGGAGCTTTAATCATGACAAACATGCCATCAGCGATTATAAAAAATGTGCTCTGGATAAGAAACCCCTTAAAGGAGTCCAGAGAAGCGATGTGAGTTGAGCAATGGGCCTGGACACCAGAGATCCCAAAGGACCACCAAGTTCTAGAAGAACAAGTCACTTACAACACTCAGCTATCTTGCCGTGGGAAAACCTGGGGCACGGGACCAGTGTCTCACCTTGCAGGTGGCCATCAGCCTGCAAGACCTAGATACTAGCATAATGCCCTTCCTTTGCCACCGAGCTTTCATTTTAATTATAACTGTTCTCTGCCAATTACAGAGAAATAACGTACCATGTGTTCTAATGACATAGAGACTTCATTTTGCAGAAGGAATGGCTCATAAGGACAGGAGAAAACGGCCTCTAACTGTATAATCAGCATATAGTTACTGATAGCTAAATCAAAGATTTATAGAGAGGAAAGTATTGTTTTTTTCCCTTCAACTCCTTTATCAGAGACACAGGGCAAGAAATAAGGGGAAAAGTTTATCTAATTGGCGGATATAATGCTCAGCCAAACTTCTAGCAGGGTAGAGAAAAGAAAGTTGAGTATTCATGGTCCGATCAGTGTATAAGCACTTCATGGAAGAGAAAAAAAAATTGCCCATAAAATGAGTTTCTTGAACACAAATCTCCATTTCAAGTAATAATTATGATAAAGCCAGTAAATTTAGTTTTTTTATTAATGAATTACATGTATACATATCTTCCCATTGCCCCCCCCCCAACCGACTCCCATGCATGCCCTAAACCCCCAGTGTCTTGCGTCCATTGGTTATGCTTATATGCAAGCATAGAAGTCCTTTGATTGATCTCTTATCTATTCCATCTCTCCCTAACCTTCCTACTGTAATTTGACAGTCTGTTTGATGCTGTTTACTGACTCTGTATATTTTTGTTCATCAGTTTATAATGTTCTTTATTATCCATAAAGGAATGAGATCATGTGATATTTTTCTTTCATTGACTGGCTTATTTTACTTAGCATAATGCTCTCCAGTTCCATCCAGGTAGCAGTAAATGGTAAGAATCCCTTCTTTTTATGGCAGCATAATATTACATCGTGTAGATGTACCATAATTTTCTGATCCAGTCATCTGATGATGGGCACTTAGGCTGTTTCCAGATCTTAGCTATTGTAAATTGTGCTGCTATGAACATAGGGATGCATATATCCTTTATGATAGGTGTTTCTAGTTTCTTGGGATATATTTCTAAGAGTGGGATTGCTGGGTCAAATGGAAGTTCCATTTTTAGTGTTTTGAGGAAACTCCATACTGTTCTCCACAGTGGCTGCACCAGTCTGCATTCCCACCAGCAGTGCACGAGGTTCCTTTTTCTCTGCATCCTCGCCAACACTTGTCGTCTGTTGATTTGTTGATGATTGCCATTCTGACAGGCGTGAGATGGTATGGCATTGTCGTTTGATTTGCATCTCTCGGATAATTAGTGACTTTGAGCGTGTTTTCATGTCTCTTGCCTTCCTTCTGTCTTCTTTTGAGAAGATTCTATTTAGGTCCATTGCCCATTGTTTTACTGGATCATTTTTCTTCCTTTTATTAAGTTGTATAAGTTGGCTGTAGATGTTGGAGATTAAACCTTTATCAGTAATAACATTTGCAAATATGTTCTCCCATTCAGTGGACTTCCTTGTTATTTGTTGATGGTTTCTTTTGCTGTAAAAAAGCCTTTTATTTTGATGTAGTCCCATTTGTTTATTTTCTCTTTAGCTTCCATTGCCCTTGGAGCAGTATCAGTGAAGAAGTTCTTTTGGCATATATCTGAGATTGTGCTGCCTGTGGATTCCTCTAGTATTTTTATGGTTTCCCCTCTTATGTTTCAGTTCTGTATCCATTTTGAGTTTATTTTTCTGCATGATGTAAGTTGGTGGTCTAGTTTCATTTTGTGCATGTACCTTTCCAATTTCCCAACACCATTTATTGAAGAGACTGTCTTGACTCCATTGTATTTTCATGCCTCCTTTATCAAATATTAACTGAGCATAGTAGTTTGAGTCTATATCTGGATGCTCTATTCTATTCCATTGGTTTATATGTCTGTTCCTGTGCCAGTACCAGCCTGTTTTGAGAACAGTGGCTTTGTAAAACAGCTTGAAATCTGGTATTGAGATCCCACCTACTTTATTCTTCTTTCTCAGGATTGCTGAGGCTATTTGGGCTCTTTTTTTGTTCCAGATGAATCTTTGGAGAGTTCTTTCTAGGTCTATAAAATATGGCATTGCTATTTAAATGGGCAGCGCACTGAATTTATAGATTGCTTTGGGTAATATGGAAATTTTAAGGATGTTGATTCTCCCAATTCATGAGCATGGTATGATCTGCCATCTGTTTACATCGTCCTCGATCTCATTTTTCAGTATCCTGTAGTTTTCCGCGAATAGGTCATTTACCTCCTTAGTTAAGTTTATTCCTAGGTATCTTAATTTTTTTTTTTTTTTGGTGTGATGGTAAATGGGAATGCATTTTTAGTCTTTCTTTCTGTAAATTCACTATTAGTGTATAGAAAATCCATAGATTACTTGACATTAATTTTGTATCCTGCTACATGGCTGAATTGATTTATGATGTCTATTAGTTTTTCTAAGGAGTCTGTTTTTTTTATGTACAGTATCATGTCTTCAGCAAGTAAGCACAGCTTTCTTTCTTCTTTTCCAATTTGGATGCCTTTTATTTCTTCTTCTTGTCTAATTGCAACAGCCAATACTTCCAGTACTATGTCAAACAGGAGAGGTGAGAGTGGGCATCCTTGTCTTGTTACTGTTCGTAGAGGAAATTGTTTTAGTTTTTGCCCATTGAGTATGATGTTAGCTGTGGGTTTGTCATATATGGCTTTTATTATGTTTAGGAATGATCCTTCTATTCCCACTATGTTGAGAGTTTATATCAAAAAGGGTGTTGGATTTTGTCAAATGCTTTTTCTGCATCAATTGATATGACTATGTGATTTTTATCTCTTAATTTGTTTATGTGATATATCAGGTTTATTGATTTGTGGATATTGTACCATCCTTGTATTCCTGGGATAAATCCGACTTGGTCATGGTGTATGGTCTTTCTGATGTAAAGCTGTATCTGATTTGCTAGAATTTCATCGAGGATTTTGGCATCTATGTTCATGAGGGATATTGGCCTATAATTCTCTTTCATTGTGTTGTTTTTATCTGGTTTTGGTATTAGGGTGATGCTGGCTTCGTAGAAAGTGTGTGGAGGTGTTCCTTCTTCTTGAATTTTTTGGAATAGTCTGAGGAGGACTATTTAATTATTCATTGAATGTTTGGTAAAACTCCCCTGAGTCACTATCTGGCCCCAGGCTTTTGTTTCGTGGAAGCTTTTTGATGACTGCTTCAATTTCTTCCATAGTTATTGTCCTAGTGAGATATTTAGTTCTTCCTGATTGAGTTTTGGAAGGTTGTATTTTTCTAGGGATATGTCCATTTCTTCCAGTTTGTCCAGTTTGTTGGAATAGAGTTGTTCATAGTATTTTTAAACAATCTTTTGTATTTTGGTGGGGTGTGATGTTATTTCTCCTCTTTCATTTCTGATTTTGTTTATTTGAATTCTCTCTCTTTGCTTCTTGGTGAGCCTAGCTAGAGATTCATCAATCTTGTTTATCCTTTCAAAGAACCAGCTCAGTTTTGTTGATTTTTTGAGTTGTGTCTTTGGTCTCTATGTCTTTTAACTCCACTCTGATCTTTACTATTTCCTTCCTTCTGCTTACCCTGGGCTTTTCTTGTTGCTCCCTTTCTAGCTCTTTGAGTTGTAGTGTTAGGTAATTTATTACCATTGTTTCTTGTTTTATTGCAGTAGGCTTGTAAAGCTATGAACTTCCCTCTCAAGATTGCTTTCACTGTGTCCCAGAGATTTTGAATTATTGTGTTTTCATTGTCATTTGTTGTCATGATGTTATTTTTATTTCTTCCTTGATCTCTCTGCTTACCCATTCATTGTTTAATAGCATACTGTTTAGTCTCCCTGTGTTTGATTTCTTTGGAGTATTTTTATTGTAGTTTTTATTCCAGTTTTTATTCCAGTTTTATGCCACTGTGATCTGAGAAGATGCTTGATATGATTTCTAGCTTCTTGAATTTGAAGAGACTTTGCCTTTGACCCAACATATGGTCTATCTTTGAAAATGACCCAGGTGCACTTGAGAAGAATGTATATTCTGTGTCTTTAGTGTGAAATGTTCTGATGATATCAATTAATTCCATCTGTTTTGTAAATGTAGTCTTTATTATACAAATACAAACATAACTCATTGAACAACTTTGTTATAAAAAAGAATCAAATATGCTAATTGGCTAACCTTCATATAACAAGCATTATAAAACAGAACCAATCTCTGCTTCTTGGGAGTTATGCTCTAAATCTTGGGCTCACATTTTCCAATATGCACATCCTCTAACAAGGGCCCAACTGCAGTCACTCCCTGAACCCAAACAAAGTTATTTTTTCTCATTTTAAACTAGAGTCGGATAGAGTTTCTACCCATGAACTGTGGTTGTTTCTCCTGTTCTCCCTATCTTATTCCCTCTCTTTGGAAATCCAGGTTCTTGCAATGCATACTAGAACTGAGTATCAGTATCTTATTTGCCAACTAGAGGCCTGGTGCATGAAATTTGTGCACAGGTGGGGTTCCTAGGCCTGGCCAGTGATCAGGGCCAACCAAATTCCCCCCTCTCTTCCTTCCCTAGCCACTTATGTCTACCACCACCCACCCCCAGTTCTCTGTCCCAGCCTGGGGCTCGGCCCCAATTGGGCAATTGGAACCTGCTGGCCAGGGAGAGAAACCAGGAGGTTGTCCAACAGGCCCCGATCAGGTGATCAGGACCTGCCAGGCGAGGGGAGGGGCCAACTGCCAACATGGTGGGCAGGCAGCGGGCCATCAGGGTCTGCCAGCCAGGGGGAAGGACCAAGACGTTGGCCAGCAGGCCCCATGGGCAATCAGAGCCTGGGGACTGGTGCAGCTCCTGCATTGAGCGTCTGCCCCCTGGTGGTCAGTGTGCATCGTAGCAAACCATTATTCCAGTAGTTTCATTGTAACAGTAGTTTCAATATAACAGTCCTTTAGGCCTTTATGTGTGTGTGTGTGTGTGTGTGTGTGTGTGTGTGTGTGTATAGAGAGAGAGAGATTCCACCCTTTAATAAAGGGCAATAAATATGATATAAATATGATTTGTTTTCAATTTGGAAATCTAAATTTTACATAGGCAGTTCACTTTAAAATTAAATACTTAAATAATACATGAAAGTTGGAGTCTGTTACAATTAACGGTGTAATACTAATCCTTTTGCCGGTTTTCTTGTTTACAAACAGCTGTTTCCTCACATGGTAAAAAGGGCAAGGGACCTCTCTGGGGCCGCTTTAATGAGGGTTCTAATCCCACCCATGGGGGCTCTACCCAAAAACCTCACCTCCAAATACCATCACATTGGGGATTAGCTTCATTTTGTTTTTAAAATATGTTCTTATTGATTACAGAAAGTAAAGGAGAGGGAGAGATAGAAACAATCAATGATGAGAGAGTCATCCATCAGCTGCTTCCTGTACACCTCACACTGGGGATTGAGCCCACAATCCAGGCATGTGCTGTGACCGAAAAATTCAGCTAAGAACTCCTTGGTTCATGGATCAACACTCAGCCACTGAGCAACACTGGCTGGGTGGGGGATTAACTTTCAACACAGCAATTTTGATGAAAAAAATATTCAGTTTATAGAACTCTAAGTGAAAGAGACCATTTGGTTTGCAGAACATTGTTGTTGTTATGATGGAAAAATAAGTACAAAGAAACTTTTTAAAATGCAGCTATTCAGGAATAATAACCTTCCTATAGCCCTCAGCACTCAAAATGTATCCATTGGCCCCATTTCAAAGATATCTGAGATGCCTCAAGTCTACTTATTCAACACGACAGAGAAATAGGAGTTTCTGGTTAATAAGCATTCTGGCTAACAGAAGATTTTTATTTAAGTAAACAACATGGATTGCCATTCAAAAAATACAGACTGTGTTAGGTCATTAACAATACAATTATCTTGACTGTACTTTCCTCTGATGAATCAGAAGGCACTCCGGGCCGCCTTCTATAATGTCTCAGGGAGCAAGCTCCCCGATTATTCAGAACTGGAGTTTGAATATCAGCCTCGTCATTTACCTCTTTGGTCTTGAGCCAATCGTTCCCAATCTATATGTTTCAGTTTCCTTATGCGTAAATGGGGACGATAATAATACTTACACCATAGAGTGATGGATTTGGATATATAGAACGATGTCTGGCCCATGGGAACCAGAAAATTTAAATGCTAACAATCACAAATACTGCAAATATTAGAGAGTGTTACAATAAAGTATTAGTTGACACCGAAGTTAGGTTTATAATCCCAATTATCTAAAATTCTATTCTCAAGGAGCACAACCTAAAACACTGCGGATCTGAATGTTTCCTGTCAAAGGGCCTGAAAATAAACACAATATTCAACATCTTAGAGGAAACTCGGGCAATCGCCACCTGTAAAAGCACATTGCTAGTAGTGCTTCTGTACGTGTGCATGTGTGTTCTTTTTTCGGGTGCTGAAACTCTTCCCTACTGCGCATCTTGTGACGGGAAACCAGTAAGCCATTTTTATGCTCTCATTGATCTGAATTTGTCTCCTATGACTAATGTCTGTATAAAAATTCCTCCGCATAATCTAAATCACTTCCAACACGGAACATAAAACCTGTCTTGGTTGTTTTCTCAGCAGAGCCTTGGGTTACAGGCAGGCCAGCCAATAAGCTCAAAACAGGGCCCTTCGCTCCATCCACAGGGTGAGTGCCTACAATGAGGCCCAGAGCAAATCCCCACACTCACATTAGAAAGACCCTCATTCGGCAGAAGTGGCAAATGCAAACAGTTCATTTCGCTGAAACTGTGACATGAAATGGTATCGTTTCCCACACACTCTCATTTGCCAGTTTACTATTTCAGTGTAACTTTCAAACAAAAACAACTCCACGGCTCTGTCTTACACTGTTTACAGACATTGTCTCTGGTGGAGACAAAGGCTCCATGCTGCCTGGTAACACTTAAGTGGCAAAAGAGATGCTCAAAAGCCCAGAAAAACAAGTCAAATGTGCCCTGGAGGTCATAGCTGCCACTGGAAGAAGAAGTTTCAAAAATGCTGTGGATGGCAGTTTCTGGGACCCGCGTCTGGCTGTTTAGAAGAATCCAGGGGATTCTGTAGAGAGGAAAGGCCTGTTTGGTGCTTTGATGATGAGCTTGATAGTGGACGGACCTTTGGAGCAACAGGCGATGAGACAATAACAAACTCCATAAAATGAAAGGGACCTCCGATGTCCATCTGGACCATCACCCTGCCATCAAGCAGGCTTACGCTCCACAAGCGCACACAGGGGCAATCCTGCTGTATGTTATGCTTTTGGATATAAAAAAAAATAATTAAAAAAACAACAAAAGAAACTCAGTCATCTACTCACAGACTCGAGAGTAGAGGCTCTACCCTATGAAATAAAATTCAATTTCAAGGTACATCAGGATGCCGGCGATTTGATTATCACGAGGGTCAGAGAATGCTTCTGACAGACACTGGGATCTTTCCTTTATCATTTGCCCTCATCAACACAGAATCCTCATCAGTGACAGCACAGAGCTCTACTGTAACTAACAAATCCCCTGCCAGACCTCGGCACACACGTTCACACACACACACACACACACACACACACACACACACATAACCACATGTGAACACATGTGCAGTGCAGTGTTAACATGTACAGAGAAGGATGGAGAGGGCTATGAGGACTTGGGAAGACAGGCTCTACCTGTCCTCAGTGCTTTTTTTAAAAAATATATTTTATTGATTTTTTACAGAGAAGAAAGGAGAGGGATAGAGAGCTAGAAACATCGATGAGAGAGAGACATCGATCAGCCGCCTCCAGCACGGCTCTTACTGGGGATGTGCCCGCAACCAGGATACATGCCCTTGACTGGAATCGAACCCAGGATCCTTCAGTCCGCAGGCTGATGCTCTATCCATTGAGCCAAACCGGTCTCGGCTCCTCAGTGCTTTTTATCTACTTGATTATCAACAGTTCAGAAGCCATCCAAACTCTTTTATTCTCATCTCTAACACTGGATAATGGGACTGAGGAGGGTTCTTGTGAGGGTAAAATTAATAGATCTAAAAGGCCTTTGAGGGTTATTATTTGCTATACTTTTATTGTATGCTGAGGTCTCAGAGGTCCCAAATCTGCAAATGGAGGCTGTCAGACCTACTCTGCCCTCTGCTCACACAGGATCCTAGATCTTTTTTTATTTCCCAACCAGCCTGGAGGTCATAAGAAGCTGTCCAGTCCAATATCTTTGCCAGAGACCTTTCTTCTTTACTTTGTCCTAACTGTGACCACAAGACCCAGCTCACAGTTTCTTCCGCTCTCTTTCAACACCTGCAAGTATAATTACTCTAAGGTACACACTATCTTTTCTACATGAAAACAAATGACTGAACGTACCTTATTTTGGCACTTTATTGCTATATATCATGTTTGGTTGTCTTCTTTTTCCCCAAGATTTTGGAGGTGTTTTTAAAAAGTCATATTAATTTCATATAATCTCTAGCACCTAAACCAATGCTTTAAAATGCACAATAAATGTCTATTGAGTCGAGTATTCAGTTTTGCAAACACAACTTCTCTTCCTCTTTCCAAGTTAGCTGAAGCAAGTTTACTGACTGTGCCAACCAGATGCATCTATGAGCAAAAAAATAACAGTAATCTTGGCTGTGGAATAGAAGAGCTATGCTAGTGATATATTTCACAAAGAAAAAGAAAATACAACATTAAGGAAAATTAAATGTAAAAATGAACCAGTTCTAACTCTCTACCAAGGAATCTAATGGTTTTCAACATGAAATCTTACCACTTATCATTGGCATCAGTGAAGAATGTATAAAAAGGAAAAAAAGAGTTTGTTCATAAATATCCATAATGGATGCTTGTCACATGAAAAATAAATTGAATAAGCAAATTCCCAAGCAAAGGCACCATGACATCATGTCAAAATATAACATATTTAATTCAAATGATTATTTCCAGCTTATAAAAGGCAAAAGAAAGAACATGACTTTGACACTATTCATGATTTTTTTTTTCGTGGGAAGGCTTTTTATAAAGACCCTATCCATTAGGTTATTCAACATCCCTCAAAGGCCAATGAAAAGCATTCCATTTAGACTGAGTACAGTAGAAAAACTATGTTTGAAAAACCAATATGCTTCCAATTGCAATATAGTAAAAGCTCCATGATTCAGTCTCTTCCTTTATGCCTTTCTGTGGGCAATTTAGACCAAAATCCAAGGCTCCCAAAGTAATAACTTTAA